>CM022946.1:12364718-12810638 GCA_012931725.1 Litsea cubeba | reverse complement strand
GGTGCCGATGAAGAAGCGCAGAGATATTTTGAAATTCTAGACGATGCACAGACAGAATTGTATCCTGGATGCAAGGATTTTAGTAAATTGTCCTTTATTGTTGAGTTGTTACATTTGAAGGCATTGAATCAGTGGTCTGACAAGTCCTTCGATATGCTCGTCCAGTTGTTGCATCGAGTGCTCCCATCTGGTGCAAAACTTGCCGAGTCTTACTATCAGGCTCGCAAGTTAACTGAAAATTTGGGCTTCACATATGAGACTCTGGATGCATGTCCAAACAATTGTATGTTGTTTAGGAAAGAGAATGCCCATCTTGATACGTGCATTGTGTGTCAGACTTCGAGATGGAAGGATGACGGGGTTGGTTACAATCGTCAGAATGATTCTACAACTGTTACAAATCGTGGCAAACTCGTGGCAGCAAAGCAAGCGAGATATTTCCCACTTAAGCCAAGGCTGAAGAGGTTTTTTTTGTCATCAAATATTTCAAAACTGATGAGATGGCATGCCGAGAATAGCAGGGACGATGGTAAGTTAACCCATCCAGCAGATTCTCCGGCGTGGAAAGACTTTGATCGGATGAATCCAGACTTTGCCTGCGATTGTCGCAATGTTCGGCTTGGTTTGGCTGCGGCTGTGTTTTAGTCCATTCAGATCATGACTGGGGCAAATCATAGTACGTGCCAGTTGTTTTGTTACCCTTATACATCTCCCGCCGTGGATGTGTATGAAACAACCTTTTCTGATACTATCCACACTTATTGATGGACCAAGAGGTCCAGGGGACAAGATTGATGTATATATGCGACCTTTGATCGATGAATTGAATGAATTATGGGCTGATGGTCTGATGACATTTGATTGCCGAAAAGCAATGAATGTTTAAACTCCGTGCCGCATTATGTGGACAATCAACGACTTCCCTGCGTACGCTAACTGTCAAGGTTGGAGCACAAAAGGAGAGTTTGCATGTCCTTGCTGCAATAAGGAGAAGAGGTCAAGCTTGGTTGAAGCACGGCAAGAAAATGGGCATACACGGGTCATAGACGTTTTCTACCTCCATTGCATAGGTTCAGGAGGGACAAAGTGTCATTTGATGGCACTCGGGAATATGGTCCAGCACCTCGAACAATGACGGGAAGTTGAATTGTTGTCACACAGCTCGAGCAAGAGAAAATACGTACTGTTTACGATTTCCAAGACTTACTGGCCCCCCCGCTCCCTTCTATTCCCGGTGCAAATAGAAGGCGAAGTCACAATTGGAAAAAAAAAAAGTATTTTCTACGAGCTACCGTACTGGAAAGATAACTTACTGAGGCACAACTTAGGATGTCATTGCACATCGAGAAGAATGTCTGCGACAATCTATTGTGGACCATCCTCGGAGTCCAGGGGAAGTCGAAGGATGGTGTCAATGCACGCCGTGACTTGGAAGAAATTGGCGTGAGAAAACCGTTGCATTTGCAGCTGAGAGAGTCCAACAAGGCATACATGCCTCCTGCACAGTACACGATGAGTAAGATGAGAAAGATGTCTTCCCTCTCCGTTCTGAAGGGTGTCAAGGTTCCGGACGGGTACTGTTCAAATATCGCTAAGCGTGTGAACATGAAAGAAAGAACATTACAGGGTTTGAAGAGTCATGACAATCATATTCTTATTCAGCAGTTATTGCCTATCTCCATACGGAATTGTTGCCTAAGAATGTTGTAGCGCCGTTGATTGAAGTTAGTAACTTCTTCAGACAGCTGACTTCTAGAGTTATACGGATTGATGAATTGAATAGTCTGCAAGAGAGGATTGCTGTGACATTGTGTCATCTAGAAAAGAATTTTCCACCTGCATTTTTCGATGTCATGGTTCACTTGACCATACACTTAACCAGTGAAGCCCTACTTGGAGGCCCTGTCCAATTCAGAATGGATGTATCCGATCGAGAGGTACATGAATACATTGAAGAGGTATGTTCGTAATAGAGCTCGTCCAGAGGCATCAATAGCTAAGGGGTATTTGATGGATGAGTGTACCAATTTCTGCGCAACATATCTTAATGATAATATTGAAACAAAGTTAACTAGGCCCTCGCGGATTAATGATGGCCCAGTTGGAGAGGGCACGCCATTTGATCTTAACAATATTGAGTGGATTCAAGCTCACCGGTGGTGTTGTTCAACGTCCCATCTGTTGCTGCTTTGGCTCAGTAAGTTATCACTCATCCGTAATACTAAATTGTCAATTCTATTGTTTAAATTATCATACTCGTCATTAAACACGTGTTATGCATCGCAGGGCACACATCGATGACCTTAAACGGGACATGCCTCGTGCTACAGAGAATCAAATTCATCAGTCCCATTATCGGTCATTTCACGAATGGTTCAAGAACCATGTACGTATTCATTCATTATGAGTAGTGTCACTTGCTACTGTCATATTACTTTCATGTAGTGATATTCTTTGATTACATGCATTGCGTAGGTGTGTAACTTACGAAGAACCAACGATCCTAACTTGACCGATGAAATGAACCAGTTAGCTGATGGTCCCTTTATGACGGCCCGACGTTACACAACTTGTGATGTCAACGGCTTTCGATTTCGCATCAAGGATGTAGATGAGAAACGAGCTACGCAAAATAGTGGGCTCGGTTGTCCATCCGTCGATGCTGGTTACTACTATGGCCGGTTGAAAGATATTGTTGAAGTTGTTTACAATCACGGGTTAAAATTTATATTGTTTAAGTGTGATTGGGTGGATCCCGTCCGAGGAGTGAAACTAGATAATTACCGGTTTACATTGGTAAATTTTAACAATTTGTTACATCGTGATGATCAATTAAGCGCCGAACCCTACATAATGTCTTCAATGGCGGAGCAAGTTTACTATGTCAGAGATCCGAAAGATCCTAACTGGCAGGTGGCAGTTAAAATGTCAAGGAGGGGAGTGTATCAGATTGAATGTGATGAGCCAGATATTGATGCATTCGCCCAACAAGTTCTTGACCAGAATGCAGTCATTCAACGTGATGAAGATGTTAATTGGGTTCGGGATACCATCGACGGAGATACAGTTGACTTACATGATCTTTGAATGGTAGGAAACTAATTCATCAATGTTAAACTTCAGTGTAAATAGTTTTTTAAATGTTAATTTCATTTGACTTACCTGATCTTTGAATGGTTAAAAACATTTGAACAGATATGTCAGGAAGAAAGAGGAGAGATCGTCCGCGGACGATTGACGAGCTACTGCGCCAGGCCCAGGCCAGTACGTCATCGGGGGACCCTAGACCTACATCGGGTTCTGCCCAGTCCAGTTCGATGGCCCCATCGAGTATGCCATCGAGCTCTCATCCGGTGCTAGCTACTTGCGCCAGCTTCTACATCCCAGACTACAGAGGCCGATACACATATTGGTATAAGTTTGTTTAATTAAAATATTTTATTTCTAACAAATTATATTATTTCAATTTAATTATATTATCTGTAATTTAAACAGATTCTGTGAGCACGGGCCCATCTACCAGCAGGGGTAGAGGCCCTGCTAGAGGGATCCGGGCTTGGAATTCCGGTCATCCCATTGACGTGTCCTTCGATGAGACGTACCACCCAGTGGGTCCGCATGCTCGGCAGCTTATCAGCCAGCTGGGACATATGGTCCGGGATCCACATGCATTTCCTTTGACCACACTTGATTGGGATGCATTCCCTGTGGAGGCACTGGATCGTATCTGGAGTCAGGTCAAGGTAATAATTTAACATTTCTCCGCATATATGAGGCAATTTAAGCCATAACTAAATGAAGCATTACTTGTCCTTTGCAGGACAATTTGAGGGCTTGTCCTGAGCTCTTCCGGCCAGTTTGCATGTCGAAGTGCCGGAAGATGTGGAAAGATCACAAAAATAAGATGAAAATGCAACATTGGAAGCCACACCAGGATGCCCCTGACATACTTGATCGAGTTCCGAGGGGCATTCTCCCGGATCAGTGGACTCAGCTCGTCCGATACTGGACGAGCGAGGAGGCTCAGGTGATAAAGTTGTATATATATATATTTTCTAACGTGCATTTTATCGATTTATTATTGACTATCGTAACTAACAAAAATTAACTGATAAATATTGAAAACAGAGAGTGGCGGATACAAATGCGCGGAACCGCGCAATGCAGGGTCCCGCACACAGGTTGGGGACTCGACACATCACGCAAGTCCGCCACGAGGTGAAAAAGTTAGATCGTATATGTAATTTATAATTTTGTCATTTTGTATGCTATTATACTAATAAACTAACTCTCAATGAAACAGCTGCGTTCGAAGGGCGATCCGAGCGACAGGATGTCCGTTTGGATGCATTCTCGAGATCCTCGTCATCCAGAGGTTGCAGCCATCCTCGTAAGTTCTTATATTAAACCACATAAATTATTCGTTTGTTACTATGTCCTGTTATGCATGATAATATATTAAATGAATTAACTACGCAGGCCCAGTATCAGTCACGCCTGGAGGAGTTGCCCGAGGAGGAGCGTAGTTTGCCATCACGGAGGGATGAGATATTCCAGTCCGTCGTTGGCCGGGACGGGCACGGATACACGCTCACGTATGGGTCGGGCATTCCACGATCGCACATCGCACGGGCGGAGTCATCCGGTGCTAGCTCCTCCCAGGGACTTCGCCTCCGTACAGATGAGGAGGTTGAGGAGATGATGCAGTCCCGGTTAGCAGCAGTCAGGGCAGAGATGAGGGAGGAGATGAGGGCGGAGTTGGCAGCGCTGGAGGCTCGTCTATCACAGAGTCGCGGCCCGCCCACTTCAGACCCATCACCCACTACTCAGGTTAGTAACAAATAAATTTGTACATTTAAATTGTTAATTATGTCATTGATGTATCAAAATATTTATGTTATTTTTTTTTTAACATGTTTTTAACTATATATTAAACAAGTACAGGCACCAGACGCTGGCAGCGGCTATAGAGCGAGACATGACTCGGTTGGAGAGGGCAGTCATGATCCCGCACGCTAGACTGATTCTGACTCGGTACAATTATTTTTTTTTAATTCAAGATTTTAATTAGCCTCTGTATACAATCACTGAGCAAACGGGCGCCGGTGAGAGACATTCATCCGTTAATGATGCATTTGAGCCTAAGATTCATCCTGCACTGTTGAGCTATTCTGGTTGCAATGTTTTCGTACTGTTTCATTGTACTTAGTTTTTTAAATGTTTTTTTATTTTAATCTGACCACTAGTATTATTCCTCTGTATTTGATTAGTTGTCAATTGTGTCATCCAAGGTTGTGCAAGTGGATAAGTTGCGTAAGGCTGGACTCATTCAAGGTTGCTCATTGGAAAACGCTCGAGGGTAGAGTGACCTGTAGGAACTGACGGCTCGCAACTAGGACTCCCGGTTAGAGAATTACGAGCGAAAACATCGGATTTTCCAACACTTAGGCTCGAAAACGGCCCGCCGGGGGTCCGGAACGGGATACGGCCCCCGGAATGTTCCGAAAACCGGCACGAGCACTTCGCTCGAGGGTAGAGTGACCTGTAGGAACTGACGGCTCGCAAATAGGACTCCCGGTTAGAGAATTACGAGCGAAAACATCGGATTTTCCAACACTTAGGCTCGAAAACGGCCCGCCGGGGGTCCGGATCGGGATACGGCCCCCGGAATGTTCCGAAACCGGCACGAGCACTTCGCTCGAGGGTAGAGTGACCGGTAGGAACTGACGGCTCGCAAATAGGACTCCCGGTTAGAGAATTACGAGCGAAAACATCGGATTTTCCAACACTTAGGCTCGAAAACGGCCCGCCGGGGGTCCGGAACGGGATACGGCCCCCGGAAAATTCCGAAACCGGCACGAGCACTTCGCTCGAGGGTAGAGTGACCTGTAGGAACTGACGGCTCGCAAATAGGACTCCCGGTTAGAGAATTACGAGCGAAAACATCGGATTTTCCAACACTTAGGCTCGAAAACGGCCCGCCGGGGGTCCGGAACGGGATACGGCCCCCGGAATGTTCCGAAACCGGCACGAGCACTTCGCTCGAGGGTAGAGTGACCTGTAGGAACTGACGGCTCGCAACTAGGACTCCCGGTTAGAGAATTACGAGCGAAAACATCGGATTTTCCAACACTTAGGCTCGAAAACGGCCCGCCGGGGGTCCGGAATGGGATACGGCCCCCGGAATGTTCCGAAACCGGCACGAGCACTTCGCTCGAGGGTAGAGTGACCTGTAGGAACTGACGGCTCGCAAATAGGACTCCCGGTTAGAGAATTACGAGCGAAAACATCGGATTTTCCAACACTTAGGCTCGAAAACGGCCCGCCGGGGGTCCGGAACGGGATACGGCCCCCGGAATGTTCCGAAACCGGCACGAGCACTTCGCTCGAGGGTAGAGTGACCTGTAGGAACTGACGGCTCGCAAATAGGACTCCCGGTTAGAGAATTGCGAGCGAAAACATCGGATTTTCCAACACTTAGGCTCGAAAACGGCCCGCCGGGGGTCCGGAACGGGATACGGCCCCCGGAATGTTCCGAAACCGGCACGAGCACTTCGCTCGAGGGTAGAGTGACCTGTAGGAACTGACGGCTCGCAAATAGGACTCCCGGTTAGAGAATTACGAGCGAAAACATCGGATTTTCCAACACTTAGGCTCGAAAACGGCCCGCCGGGGGTCCGGAACGGGATACGGCCCCCGGAAAATTCCGAAACCGGCACGAGCACTTCGCTCGAGGGTAGAGTGACCTGTAGGAACTGACGGCTCGCAAATAGGACTCCCGGTTAGAGAATTACGAGCGAAAACATCGGATTTTCCAACACTTAGGCTCGAAAACGGCCCGCCGGGGGTCCGGAACGGGATACGGCCCCCGGAATGTTCCGAAACCGGCACGAGCACTTCGCTCGAGGGTAGAGTGACCTGTAGGAACTGACGGCTCGCAACTAGGACTCCCGGTTAGAGAATTACGAGCGAAAACATCGGATTTTCCAACACTTAGGCTCGAAAACGGCCCGCCGGGGGTCCGGAACGGGATACGGCCCCCGGAATGTTCCGAAACCGGCACGAGCACTTCGCTCGAGGGTAGAGTGACCTGTAGGAACTGACGGCTCGCAAATAGGACTCCCGGTTAGAGAATTACGAGCGAAAACATCGGATTTTCCAACACTTAGGCTCGAAAACGGCCCGCCGGGGGTCCGGAACGGGATACGGCCCCCGGAATGTTCCGAAACCGGCACGAGCACTTCGCTCGAGGGTAGAGTGACCTGTAGGAACTGACGGCTCGCAAATAGGACTCCCGGTTAGAGAATTACGAGCGAAAACATCGGATTTTCCAACACTTAGGCTCGAAAACGGCCCGCCGGGGGTCCGGAACGGGATACGGCCCCCGGAAAATTCCGAAACCAGCACGAGCACTTCGCTCGAGGGTAGAGTGACCTGTAGGAACTGACGGCTCGCAAATAGGACTCCCGGTTAGAGAATTACGAGCGAAAACATCGGATTTTCCAACACTTAGGCTCGAAAACGGCCCGCCGGGGGTCCGAACGGGATACGGCCCCCGGAAAATTCCGAAACCGGCACGAGCACTTCGCTCGAGGGTAGAGTGACCTGTAGGAACTGACGGCTCGCAACTAGGACTCCCGGTTAGAGAATTACGAGCGAAAACATCGGATTTTCCAACACTTAGGCTCGAAAACGGCCCGCCGGGGGTCCGGAACGGGATACGGCCCCCGGAATGTTCCGAAACCGGCACGAGCACTTCGCTCGAGGGTAGAGTGACCTGTAGGAACTGACGGCTCGCAACTAGGACTCCCGGTTAGAGAATTACGAGCGAAAAACATCGGATTTTCCAACACTTAGGCTCGAAAACGGCCCGCCGGGGGTCCGGAACGGGATACGGCCCCCGGAATGTTTCGAAACCGGCACGAGCACTTCGCTCGAGGGTAGAGTGACCTGTAGGAACTGACGGCTCGCAAATAGGACTCCCGGTTAGAGAATTACGAGCGAAAACATCGGATTTTCCAACACTTAGGCTCGAAAACGGCCCGCCGGGGGTCCGGAACGGGATACGGCCCCCGGAATGTTCCGAAACCGGCACGAGCACTTCGCTCGAGGGTAGAGTGACCTGTAGGAACTGACGGCTCGCAACTAGGACTCCCGGTTAGAGAATTACGAGCGAAAACATCGGATTTTCCAACACTTAGGCTCGAAAACGGCCCGCCGGGGGTCCGGAACGGGATACGGCCCCCGGAAAATTCCGAAACCGTCACGAGCACTTCGCTCGAGGGTAGAGTGACCGGTAGGAACTGACGGCTCGCAAATAGGACTCCCGGTTAGAGAATTACGAGCGAAAACATCGGATTTTCCAACACTTAGGTTTAACTTTCAAAATTTTGCTCTTAATACTTGATTTTATTTATATTTACTATATATTCATAATTTTTATAATTAACTTTTACTATTTGTTTTCGTTTTTTGTTTTCAGGTTTCAGAGCATCGGATCGATCACGGCACCCTTCCCAGCAAATATATTTGTTTTTCTTTTTTTTTTAAAGTTTATTTGTAACGATTATAATTTGTTTAAACATTTGTAATGTTATAAATGTTTTTAATATAAGACTTTGTTTTGTTATTTGTATTTTTAATTGAATGTTATAGTTGTAGATATATAAACTGTTCAGGTACAAATACAGGTACAAACATAATACAGGTACAAACAGCAGGATAAAAATAGAAAAAAATAAAAAATTTTATTTTAAAAAAAATTTTGGCATTAGCGACCGCCATGGCGGTCGCAAATGGAGTATTAGCGACCGCTAATGGCGGTCGCTAAAAGTTTAAGGGGCGGCCGCAAATAATAAAAAAAATGCGGGAAAAGATTTAAAAATATAATCAAAACAGTATTAGCGACCGCTATTTGAACCATTTGCGACCGCCAGTGGCGGTCGCTAAAAGTGATTTTCAGTATTTAGAAAATTAAAAAAATTAGATTAGCGACCGCCATTTATACCTTTAGCGACGGCTTATGGCGGTCGCTAAAAGCAGTCGCACGGTCGCTAATACTTTTAGCGACGACGTTTCCGCGGCAGTTAATTGGCGGTCGTTACGCGGTCGCTAAAGAGTATTAGCGACTGCCACTTGACTATTAGCGACGGCTAATGGCGGCCGCTAAAAGCCTGTTTTCTAGTAGTGATAGTTTTTTGGGTATAGTCTAATAACTAGTTTATGGGTGAAATTGGATTGAACGCAGGACTCATACATTTTGATATTAACAAGTTAATTTTTTAGGTTTTTTCCATTTTTAGCTAAATCACTTTATTGATATGTATGTTAAAGGTTATAGGGAAAGAGTTGTGTATAGTTTTTTTTTTTACGGATTGAGAGGCTCAGCCACACGCGAATTTCAAGCACCCATTCCACAGGGCCCCACTTATTGAAAACAAGAAAAGGAAAAATACAATGGGTATAGTCTAATAACAAGGATGGAATCCTATAAAAACAAGAAAGAAATCTAAGGGGGAGGTTTGTTTTTATGGGTGAAGACCAAAAAGGTCCTAAAACTTTTGCATCGACTGTAGTGGTCCCAGGGATCTTTTTTGGTTGATTTTTCTTTCTATCTCCATGAGCCGCGATATTGCCACTCCCTATAACATGCAAGGAAATGGAGGGATTTAGCAAGAGAGGCTGTTCAAGAAGGCCGGTCTTCGGATTATAATTTAAGAGCATTTGTGGAGGAGATGTGAGGAGGTTGCTGCCTTTGATTGGATTTGTTAATGTTATGTAATCTTTATCGGATTTTGTATGGTGATGATGAAAAAATTAAGTCACGGGCACTACAAACTTCAAAGCCTGAGCTGGGCGGCCTTGCTCTGTACAATGAAGATGAAAAGAACCTGCAAATGGCTCTTGGTTAGACTTTAAATAAATAAAAGACCCTTTTTGAATCCCATCTTCATGAGATATATCCCCTTGTACACATGGAGCTAACCGTATATCAAAACTATTGACAGCGTAAAAACAAGAGAACACATTAATTATTGACTCATTCCAAACTTCCTCCATACTCACCCATCACAACATACAAAAACTACAAGCCCATACTAGAAATAAACAAAGAAAGAAAATGAAATACAGAAAACAACACTACTCCATACCTCAGCTCAAACGTCACAAGATTCTATAAAACCCCTATAGGCTATACAAGAATGAATCCTCCTCCACACAGACTCGCTCCAAACAACACAAGACCCAAACAGTACAATCCAAACTTACAATACAACATGGCAGCATCAACCCCACCCTCGAGTTCGCCCGGCTCCTCGCACGTGCCGGCGCTCGGGTCACCTTCCTCACCTCCGTCTCCATGTATCGGCGCATTATAGATTCCGCTCCCATGGACGGCATATCCTACGCCTCCTTCTCCGACGGCTACGATGATGGCTTCAACCCCCAACTCAACAACGACTCCCCCAAGGCGACGGTCGAGAGACCGAAAGATACTCCCGACTTCTAGCGCAGTTTAGCCAAGCCAGCGCACGGAAGGTTAGGGAGCTCGTGCGTACGTTTAGCACTTTACTTTTAAAATCAAGTGGAGTGAAGTGAAATAAACAGTATCAATAAAAAATATAGTGAGTTATGATGATATTTTATTTTTAGTTCTTGGAGATATAATATTGTTGACTTTTGGTATGAGAAATGGGGTTTTTTTATCTTTTAGTGAGTAATTGTTGTTGCTTTTTGAATTTTTGTTGAAAAAGTTGGAGAGAGTATGAATAAAATATAAGTGACCTTTTGACATTACTCTACTTGACTTTACAAGTAGAAATACCAAACTAGCTTAGGGACGAAGGGAGCCACGTCACCTGCCTTGTGTACAGCATCCTCCAGACGTGGGCAGCAGACGTGGCGCGCGTAGCTGCAGATCCCGTCCGTTGCTTTGTGGATCCAACCCACAGGGCACTCCCCTGCAAACAAAACCCCTAAAAATTCATTCCCCCTTTTCTTCTCCTTCCTAGCTCTCTTATCGTCCATCCCCCGTAATCTCCCTAAGAAAAAAAAGATCATTTTTTTCTTTTCCATCTCTCTCCTAAATACCTATTGATTTCTACTAATCAAATCTTTCCCTTTCTTTTTTTCGGTAAAATCTTAAAAAAGACAAACCGCGAGTGCCCTGTGCAACCCTCTATTTTTTCTCCACAAAAACCTCGACACCGATATACAGCTCTCCTGTCTCCCCATTACTGTTGGAAGACCAAACCAATAACTCCGTCAGAGGTTGCTTCTCCGACATCAAGAGCATATAAATATGGATCAACAGTGGGCCACTTGGTTTTTCCCGTTTTGTTGAGCAATGAAATCGCCGTTCATCTGTAATGAGCGGTGATATCGCCACCTATTTCTTCCTCCTCCCCATCTTCTTCTTTTATTACATTAAGTCCTCTGAACCAAGCATCAAGAGCTTCTTCTACATGTGACAAACAACGTGTTGGCTGGATTAAAGACTTTAAGCAATGTTTAAGGCGACATCGAGCCTGCTGTAATACGGTGGTAGGTGATATTGGAGGATTGATGGTTGGCGATGTTATTATGGGGAAAAAGATGGTGAAGAGACATGAGTTTTGATCCTTTATGTTATTAAAGAATTCACAAGTGAGGAAACTTGAGACGCGAACTCGTTTTTAGTCTTGCCGTGAGCTGTGACATATTTGGAGGTGAGTAGTAGACGGAAAGGTCCCTAAAAGGAGTAGGAGGAAGAAGACATGAGTGACGATATTGCCGCTCATTTTATACACGAGTGATGGTATCGTTGCTCAGTAAAATAACAATAAAATTTAAAAAAAAAGGCGGTGAAAGGAACGTAATGGTTTATATAGAAATTTGAGGGCCTTTTCGGCCGTCACCCACCTAAACGGTTTTTTTTTTTTGTAAAATCCCCTGGTCAATAACATCAGGAAAAAAGGTTAATGAATGGCAAAAAGCATAAGACTAAAAAGGCGCCCATATCAAAATTCAGATTTCCTTGTATCCCTAAAAATTTAAATTAGAAAGTCGCGCCAACCCTATTAGGCTCTACCATGGCCTAAACTACATATTAGTGCCCACATAAAAACAATCTCGACTATTCAATAAATTTCATCTTCTGTAGTGACATATTCCAGAATCTTACATCAGTAGGAGTTTATCTCACCATTAGATTGAGCACTTGACTATACATGGGATTACTTATTCCAAAATCCAAATAAGATTGTGCTCAATATCTAACCGGTCCGGATCCCTATGGCATCCAAGCATGGAGGATCGGAAGATTGGAGCTCCGTTGTGGGACCCACATAATGATGATCCGAATCGTTCTAGATGAATCTCGTCCTCTCGAGTGAAATGATCTTGCAGTCATAGAAATAGCTCACTCACTCCACTCGAGTCCAGATCCCCTGTTTCAACGAAATAGGGGGGCGCTGTTTGGGCCAACCGTTGAGTCCCACGTTTAGAAAATGCCACATCACTCTCTGCTTTCTTAGAATGAAAGAAAAGAAAAGAAGGGGTCTTCTTTGCAAACATAGAAAAACAAAAACCAATTGCCTTCTTCAAGCGAACCTAGCGAAAAATGGTGGAATTTGGACGGTTGACGGCAAGAAAGCGGAGGTTCTGGACCAGGGACGAAGCTAGGATTTTCTTCTAGAGGGGGTAAATAGTACTCAATTAGCAGCAGCGATGTTATAATCTTTTTAGAGATGTATGATATTTTCATATTTATTGATTTCTTTTATTTATCATTTAAAAATTTATTTATTTATTTATTTCATATTTTTTAATACTATCTAAAAAAAATCTTAAATTTGAGAATACAAATTGAAGGCCTGGATTATCATGAGACCTTTGCCCCTGTGGCAAAGCTAGTGACTGTGCGTTGCCTTCTTGCCATCGCTTCCATCCAAAAATGGTCCATACATCAACTTGATGTCAACAATGCATTTCTCCATGGTGATTTAGAGGAGGAGGTTTACATGAAGATCCCACCTGGTTTTTTCAAGCAAAGGGGCAATTATGTTTGTCGACTTCATAAGTCGATTTATGGCTTAAAACAGGCTTCAAGAAATTGGTTTTCCAAGCTATCATCAACTCTTATTGCTACTGGTTTTGTGCAATCTAAGGCTGATTATTCTCTTTTTAGCAAAATTTCTGGTCACCTGCGTGCACACGTGCTAGTTTATGTAGACGATATTATAATTACAGGTAATGACTCAACAACAATTTCTCACTTGAAAAGTTTTCTTTCAACATACAAGATTTCATATAAAGGAATTGGGCCAACTCAAGTATTTTCTTGGCATAGAAGTTGCTCGTTCTTCAAAGGGAGTTTTTTTATGCCAACGAAAATACACTTTAGAGCTTTTACAAGATGCTGGCCTATTGGGTGCACGACCTGCAGATTTTCCAATGGAGCAACATTTAAAGTTGACCACCACTGCTGGTGATCCTCTACCAGATGCTTTATCTTATAGACGGCTGGTTGGTCGACTTATCTACTTGACAATAACTCGTCCTGACATAACATATAGTGTCCACATTTTAAGCCAATTCATGCAACATCCTCTTCAACCTCATCTTGATGCTGCTCATCGGTTACTTCGCTATCTCAAAAGCACTCTTGGCCAAGACATTTTGCTCTCCTCTTCTAGTCCACTCCAATTATCTGGATATTGTGACTCTGATTGGGCCAGTTTGTCCAATGACTCGCAGATCTACCAGTGGCTTCTGCACTTTTTTAGGCACCAGTCCTCTCTCATGGAAGACAAAAAAAGCAACCTACAGTTTCCCGTTCTTCTGCCGAGGCTGAATATCGTGCAATGGCTCTTCTCACTTGTGAGGTTACTTGGTTAAAATATCTTTTATCCGATCTTGGAATTTCTCATGACCAGCCCATTACACTATTTTGTGACAACAAGGCAGCCCTGCACATTGCTGCTAATCCTGTTTTTCATGAACGAACTAAACATATTGAATTAGATTGTCATCTAGTTCGAGAAAAGATACAATCTGGGCTTATACGGACTGCTCATCTTCACACTTCAAAACAGCCTGCGGATCTTTTCACTAAAGCATTGGGTCGTGATCGTTTTCGACAATTAATTGACAAGTTGGGCATGCTAAATATTCATGCTCCAACTTGAGGGGGCGTATTGAATCATTCTTGACCTTCACATGGTCAATGACTGTGCATTAAAGTATTTCCTTGTATAGAATCATTCGTTGTATCAATCACCACAATCATGGGATTGCCCACTGTGTCAATCACTACAATTATGGGATTGCCCACTGTAACTTTTCTATTTTTACTCCTTGTATCTTTATTTATAGTGACACATCAATGAAAGAAAGTCAAGTCATTGTCATATTTCATTCTTAACAGAAACACCCATTTATCTTCGTCGAGAAAAAATGATGAAGGAAAACAGATGCTGTAGAAACTTAGGAAGGAAACAAAGAAGAGGATCCAAACCCCCATGGTGGTTCCTTTTTCCAATGCCTAATCCTCAAATCAGTTCAAACCCATTCCATAGGAAAAGCTCATGATTTGATCTTTATTAATCATAAAATACCGCAAGTGCACGGGTGTCTAAATGAGACAGTGGCAAGAACGGGTGGATCCCACATGGAGCTAATTTAAAAAAACTTTTAAATTAAGGAAACTAGTTAACTAACAATTAAGGAAAGTTTTGAGTATTTAAAAATAAAAACAAGCAACTAATTAAAAAGATAAAAACTTCCAATTAATGAAAGTGATTAGAGCGTAGGAATCCAATAAGCATCCATCAATTATTTATCAAGTAACTCTAATTTGTTTTAATTTTTACTTCAAGTCAAAGACAAATCAATGTTTTTAATTTGGAAAATCGAACTTTTAAAATCCATTTTTAATCATAAAATCCAAAATTCAAGACTTCCTTACCTCATAAAAGAATAAAAATAATTTAAGCACCACCCATAAAAAATAAGCATAAACCATCAAAAGATTTGCATGAATAGTAAAAAATTAATTAATTTTTTTTTTTTAGAAATCAAGAATGGAGACTTGCCTAGGGCACGAAGGCAAGTCTACTAATAAATAAGGACAAAATATGGAACACAAATTAGAACTATTAAACAAATAAAAATGTGATTACTTACCTTCATTCATAGCTCTAATCAAGAAAATTAGCCCGCCATTACAAATAATACTTTTTGATTTATCATTAAAGATTCTCCTTCAAAATAAGTCCTTGGACACGGCCAAAGGTTACCAAAATAAAGAAAGAAAAACTAATGGAAATGAAGAAAAAAAGAAATGAGGGAATATGAGAGAGGGCTGGACGTGAAATGTTGCATGTGAGGGAGAGATGATTCTTAATGGCTATGGACGTCCAAATATATAGAATTTTATCTCCTTGTTTCACAACAAAACTTGCCATTTTATTCATTCATGTTGGTTATTTCCATGTTTTCATTTGTATGCCCATGATGAAACACATGATTTCTTTTAGCCACATGCTTTGATTTCCTTTTCAAGTCTAGGTCATGATGCTCCAACGTGTCCTTCTTTATGCAAATTTTTTTTTCAGCTAACCATCTTCACTATACATGTGAGCCTTGTGAATAAAAGTGGGCCCCATATCTTGGACTTGCAACATATTGTAGCACACTGCATGGACGTTCTTGACTTGGCTCCTTCCTTCTTTGTGAATACTTGCTTCTGATCAATTGGATTTGGCTTACTACTTCTTAACTTAGTATCCAAGCAAATCTCCTATTTTAGTTATGGGTCCATTTGGATGTTTACAGAATAAAATATTAATAGATTTAAATACTGCAAGAATAAAATAGTATGGAATAGAATAATGTAATATTATAATATTTTTACTTTTTTTACAATTTTTAAAGAATATTACAGATTTTAATTTAGCTATTTGGAATGTGTTATGAATAAAATAAATTACATTATTAGAATAATTCTTTTATGAAATATTTTAATTTATATGTAATTTACTACATCTGGATAAAAAAGTAGTGTAGTAAAGTAAAGTTTAACTATCATGTTTTTACCATAAGTCATTTTTCTTTTATCATATAAAGCTATGGTAAAGCATAAAAAAAAAAAAAAAAACAACTACTTTATAACTATCTCTCCCACTTTGCTATAGCACCTACTTCATCTCACCTTACTTAATTTACCCCACCTTTTACTATGATATGAAACAATCTTTATTTTACTTTACTACACTTGTAAAAATAAGTCACTTTTTATTTACCATATAAAACTACGATAAAACGTGATAAAATAAAGTAACTATTTTACCATTCCTTCCCATTTTACTTCACCATATACTTTATCCTACGTATACTTTACCCCAGCTTTACCGTATTGTGACATTTACTTTTACCTTACTTTACCATATACGTAAACAAACACATCTTGGTGGATTTGATGAACTAAAGTCTTTATTTTACTCTACCACTTTCTAATCGTCATTTTGAAAGATTTTTATCTTGTAAAAGTTTTCTACACTGTAGGAGAGAATATTGAAATTTTTGAAAGAAAAGAATATTTTCTTCGAGTTTTTCTTGAGTTACCAAGCGCACAAGATTTTTTTCTTTAAAAAATGAAAGATTACATTTTATAAAATATTATTTTCTTGTGTTTTTTTGTGCATTCAAACAGGCCCTAAGAATTTACATTTCAAAAGATTCTTTACTAAGGATAGGGTTTTTGATGTGTAAATCTTTCCAAGTTGGGCTTCTTCAAAATCTCCAATGATAAGCTTGAAAGAAAATTTTAGATTTCACAAAATCTTTAAAACTTCCCTATGTATAGACATGTAAAGCCATGTGGACCCCATTTGTGTATATGCAACACCATGTGGATGACCCATATGGCACATCGAAGCATGGGTTGAGATTTCTCCAAATCTGAATTTTAGATTTTATTTCAAACTTCGCAATGAGTTCGGGCCCCACTTGTGTGTGCAACATTGTTGGAATCATGCATGACGTCCTTGTTTTCTTTCTTCTAGAAAAATCTTGATCAAAGTTTGATTTGCAGATTTGAATTCCAATTTTAGATGAATGGTGGATCCCACATGTGATGTGCTACACTTCCTTGATTTTTCTTTTCTTTTCTTTTTCTCTTTTCCTTCTTTAATTTCTCTTCAAGTGGGTCCCGTAAACTTAGAATTCTCCTGCGCAAGATAATGCAATAAATTCAACATGAAATCATATGTAAGAAATTCAAATGGATTACGTACGCATGGGATCCAGACATTCTTAATGGTGTACCAATTTCTCCAACTTACCAAAAATAGTACTATGGTATCAGAAATAATAGGCATACATTTTTTAAATCCGAAAAACCAATTAGTGTGATCCTAGGATGATGAAACTTGAAAAGTTGAAAATCAATGATTTCACAATCATTCAAACAGGATTATTGATTTTGAATGATTTTGACTAAAAAGAATACAAGGCTTTCAAATGAAGACGAGTAACTACTACTTCAATTACCCTTCAACATTGTATTTGTAAAAAGGACTCCCAAGAAAGCACAGCTGCACAGAGAGTGATGTAGCATTTTGTAAACGTGGCACTCAAGGGTTGACCCAAACAGTGTCCCCCTATTTCGTTGAAACAGGGGATCCGAATTAACTCCACTCGCGTGTTCATGAATCGGGACTTGCCTGATAAAGGAAAGTCATAAGTCAAAGGAGGGTATACACTATACAGAATGCAGACATTACAATCTTATGTGATTGAGTATGATTGATTGGATAACACCTATAATAGAAAATTGGATTGTACAAAGAGCTGGCCTGGGATAGAGAAATTATCTTAGATACTATTTTTGTATGGTGTCTTAAATATGTTCAAATCCTATATAAGAAGATGAGGAGGAAGCATTCGTCCATAAAATGAAAACACACACCTTCTCCTCCTCTTGCACCAAAAAAAAAAAAAAACAAACAACCCCAAAACCCAGCTTTTCTTCTTCCCAAACAGAAACACATACAAACTAGAAATGGCTCACATTCTCATCATATCTTTCCCTAACCAAGGAATCGTCAACCCAACCCTCGAACTCGCCAGACGACTCGTCGGAGTCGGTGCAAGAATCACCTACGTCACCTCTGTCTTTACCTACCGCCGCATCGTATCTGAATCCCCTCCCCTAGACGGCTTATCCTATGCCTCCTTCTCCGACGGCTATGATGATGGCTTCACCTTCAATCTAGATCGTGAGTCCGCAACATCAACGGCCAAGATCATCTACGACGACGATCTCAAACGCTATCTCAAGCAGTTTGATGAGGCCGGCGCACAGAAGATCTCGGACCTCGCACGGGATTTCAAAGAAGAAGGCAGCCCAATCACATGCATCATCTACGGAATGCTGCTGACTTGGGTTTCTAGCGTGGCTCACGATCTGCAAATCCCATCCGTTGCTCTCTGGGTCCAGCCGGCTGCAGTCATGGCTGTCTACTATCACTACTTCAACGGCTACGATCATCTGATGAAGAGATTAGAGGATGACCCAGATTGTGTAATTGAATTACCAGGGCTGCCACCTTTGGCCTCTCAAGACCTACCCTACTTTTTCACCTCTGGGTCTTCACCAGGAGATGATGAGCACTTCAACTTGCTTCCATCCTTCAAGGATCAGATTCAAACCTTTGATAGGGAGGTACGAGAGTTCCAGCTCAAGCCTCGGGTTTTAGTCAATACGTTCGAAGCTTTGGAGAGCGATGCACTTGCATCCGTCGATCGAGTGGGTCCCATCCCCATCGGACCGTTGATTCGGTCTGATTTCTTGGATGCAAATGGCAAGTGGGCCACGTCCGAAAGCTCAAGCCACTACAAGGAATGGCTCGACTCGAAGCCGGCTTCCTCTGTGGTTTATATTTCCTTCGGTACTTTGGTACACCCATCGAAGAAGCAGCTGGATGAGATTCTAAACGGGTTGTTTGAGAGTAGGAGGCCGTTCTTGTGGGTCATCAGGGTACCCGACAGCGGATCCGACTCCGGACCCGAGGCTAAGATACGGAATCTGGTTGGTGGGACGGGGCAGGGGTTGGTGGTGCGTTGGTGTTCTCAGGTGGCGGTTCTGTCTCACACGGCGACGGGTTGCTTTGTGACGCATTGCGGGTGGAATTCGACGTTGGAGAGCTTGGTTATGGGGGTGCCAATGGTGTGTTTTCCGCAGTGGACGGATCAGACGACGAATGGAAAGCTGGTGGAAGATGTTTGGAAGACGGGTGTGAGGGTGAAGGTGAATGAGGAGGGGATTATGGAAGGTGGGGAGCTGAAGAGGTGCTTGGAGGAGGTGATGGGAGGGGAAGAGATAAAGAAGAATGCGGAGAAGTGGAGGGATTTAGCAAGAGAGGCTGTGGGAGAAGGTGGTTCTTCGGACAGGAACATGAGAGCTTTTGTGGAAGAGATGGGAGGCAGTTTCCTGACTTGAATGATTTTGATGTGTTCTCGAGGTCGTACATCTGGACAAATAAAAACTGAATAAAGTCTTAGATATATATATAATATTGGGCCACGCTCTCCTAGCTTAGGGGTATCCTAAGCTGCAGTAATGCAAAAATGGGTCATACATGTCCTCACACATGTGCCGTTTACACAGTGCAGCTTAGGATAAAAGAACCTGCCCCATATATATATTTATATTTTTAATTTCTTAGTTTTTTTTTTTTCCGATATACTAAAAAAAGAGGCCAGACATCTCACACAAGTGAAAATGATAGCCCACACAACTAGGAGGAGAGGGTCACAAAGTAGGAAGAGGTGGCACATGGAGGAATCAATTTATGAGCACATAGGTGACATGAGGGGTTGTCAACCAACCAAACAACCTACTTATAGTATGTTAGAATTTTGGCTGGTTTCACTATTTGTCACTAGGATATTTTACAGGGTGGGGTGATTTTGATTCCAGATGGCGTGACTGTGGGAGACTCTCATGAAAATCCACAGGTGATAATAAAGCTGTACTCGATGCTAGAGCCTGCAAAATCTGAGCCGCTCAAATGAATACTCTCCTCGTGTATGAGATGAAGTCTTGGGATATCCAAGACAAGCAGGAAGAGAGGCCCACAAAATGGGAAGAAGTGGCACCCAGTGATCGGACGTCCATGGGCACCTCGGGTGACATGTGGTGTTGTCAACCATCCAAGTAACCCACTTGTAGTCTATTAGAATATAGGTTGGTTTCACCTTTTGTCATTAGGATAGTTTCCAAGGTGAGGTATTTTTGAGTTTGGAATATTGCGTGAGGCTCTCGTGGAAATCAATGGTTTTGATGCCAAACTCCATACCATTGTGTAAGGAATATCCCTCAATTTCATTGCTATATGAGTTGGTCGCACCGTATGATTATTAACACGATTAATACATTGTCCATCATAAATAACAATATTATTAATCAATGGCTAGTCTAATGTTGGGACCAACTCCTTCTGTAGCGAAATTCAGAACGAGGGTGTTTGGTTTGAGTGGCTCGGATTTTCAATAAGCAGGCCTCAATATATATATATATATATATATATGGAGTACTTCCCGTCTGCCCTCGTGTATGTTAGAAGATCAGGGGGAGAGGGTTAGGAATTGGTTCTAACTAGTTTCTTACTAATATGCATCGCTAGGATCCGAGGTATGACCACATTGATCCGATCCATTTTTTATAAGATGAATCCTAATCTGGCATAGATTGTGTACTTCGGATTTGGATCCAAAATCAACAAATACCCAATATTGGATACAAAGTAAGAAATAGGGGTCATACGATCATGCTTGAATCCATGCGTCCTGGAACATTTCTGTTGTACTTTAATTTCTTAATTATGTGAATATGAAACAACAATACTCTTAAGTGAGAAAAAAGATACAAGCGTTATAGACTCAGAATTTATGTTTGATCATACCCTAATGACCATTGGGCCTGTTCAGTCGTAAGTATTTCTAACTGGAAATTTATTTTGTCTGGAGCTCTAAGAGGGTAGCTGGTGCTATCTTAGTGGAATTCCAAATGACTTCTTTGAATCACTAGAATTCTATCGGCCTGAGTTACAAATTACACATTTGTTAGAATTCTGAGATATCCAATAATTGGAATGTTAGACAACCTTAGCATTTCATAATTTCGCTAGGGGGATGGTATTTGGAACTTTCTAAATGCTCCAGATAAGAAATCTTGTAAATGCTTGTAACCAAATAGACTATTGGCATGTTTGTGGTTATACTCTTGATTTAGCAAATAAAATCTAATTAGCTATCTGCCAAAAGTCAAATTCAATGGGCATGCTCAGCATTTTCAGTAGAGGCTATCATTCTTGGTGCTGCCTCCACAATAAGCTGTGAATATTGGATGAGATTTTTCAATGGAACTCTACGAGTACAAATGTTTGTGCTCTTTGCAAACTTGAGCCCGAATCAGGCAACACCCGAAAGGGGAGTATTGAAAACTTTTGGGATATTGTTCGTACAGCTTCTCTTAGACTTGGGATTCACGCTTGAGTGGTAGAAGTTAAAGTATTTTTAACAAAGTTGTTCGTGCGATACTCTAGAGCAATGTGACATCCCACACATCATTACATGCAATATCCTAGGGATGTGCGATAACATACACACCCTTTTACAATATCCTAGGCCCGTGCGATACCGCACTGTTATTGCACAAACGAATTTTGCTTCAACGACTTTGGGGAGGATGTCAGGTCTAAGGGCAGTCGTGCGGTTAAAATCTTAAAAGAAAATCTAACATGGTATCAAAGCTAACACATTGCAAGTCCGAATCCCAAAAATAGTATATATGGCGGGCCCACCTTCGGAACATCCAAACCTGTCTACAGCCCTAAGACCCATTGTATGCTCTCTATGTAAATATTCAAAGCCGATTTCAGTGGGCCAAATGATGGATTGATCACCATGTTTTACACCTAAGAGACTCCTTCTATTTCTGCGCCCGAAACCACAGATTGAGTTGTGTAACGCCCACTTGCACCAGACCACGGCAGGGACCCACACTCGAACTAGTCGAGAGTCGGCTCTGATACCATTGAAAGTTGTAGATGCAGCGGAAGCACGGATCTATAAGAATCAGACACTGGTGTATAGATCTGTGACGGTCTACGTGAGATTAGTCACGTATGATTCACTCTTCAAGATCAAGGGCTCTTCAAGATCCAAGGGCTCTTCAAGATCCAAGGCAAGGATGGACACCCTGGAAGGAAGATAAATTATTGAAAAGTTGTCCCAACTGATATCTCTCATGTCTATATATATATTGCCCTTAGGCTAATGGCTGATAAGATCTCTATTTAAATTCAAACAAATCTCTATTTAAATTCGAGTTGAGAGATAATTAGGATAAGGAATAAGATCAATATCCCACAATTTGAATTTAAATGTAGATATGATAAAGTGATAGAGAATTTGATAAAATTCAGACTATTCTTATCCATATCACTATGAGACTCCTTGTGAGTGATGTATCTTTATGAGTGAGGTCCACCCACATGTAAATACAAGTGGGCCCATGTGTCATAATTACAAACAAATTGATGTAACGGTGGCCATCTCTCTAACTTGAATAGTAATTTATTAGCTGATCACTACATAGGTGCTAGAGCTAATAAGTGGCTTGGATTTTCCAAGGGTGGGCACCATACTTTCCCTGGGATTCTGAATTTCGTTTTCTGCGTCCATCCCACGTAAACGCACGGGTGGGAGTAATGCAAGATGCATATATATTCAACTCCCACCTCACATAGCCTCGGGTTGTAAAGTTCAATAATCATGCTTACCATTTATGAAATTTTCTGGCAACATGACATCTGAAAAGGGTACTCTCATCATCTGTGTCTAATCTTTACAATTTACATTGAAGGGGATTCTCTTATTCTAGTCTTGTCTATCCAGAAGTCCTCATCTTTATAAAAAAGATAGAGATTTATAGCTCTGAATGAAAAAATGACCATCAGCACCATCAGTGGGAAATGAACATTCAAGCCAATCAAGATGCTTAGATGCAACACCCCGTTATTTGGGGTGGGATCTTTGTCTTTTGGGTTTGGTTCCTAGCTACTTAGTGGATGAATTATATCTCTCTCCTAGTTGTGTACAGTTGTTTAGGCCCTAATGAGTTTCATCTTCTTGAAAAAAAAGGCTTACAAATATCATTAATAAATACTGTCCTCTGTATTTTTAAACCTCCTCAAAAGTCCTCTTTTAAGTTTTTACTAAAATTCACTTGATTCAATTTTACATGACAAGCAGTTAGCCTTTTATAAGAGGTGTGATGACGGTAAAACTGAAACTTGTGTCAGATGAAAATGGATGATAAAAGTCTGAAAAGAGCTAAATTAATCAAAGGCTAAAATTCTAAATTCCACAAAAATGCCCTCATATAAAAAAAAAAGTTCATAAATTGACTTTAGAATTTTACAAAATACACTACACCAAAAATGAAAAATTGGAACGGATTATCGTTCCTAATCCGTTCATCCGTTCCTAAACCGTTCATAATCCGTTAATTCGTTCCAAAAATAGGAAATTGGAACGGATAAACGGATTAGGAACACACGTATTTGGAACGGTAATCCGTTTCAATTTTTCATTTTTGGTGTAGTGATAGTTTTGTCCATCTATTTATTCACTCAGCCAACTTGATAGTAGTAAAAAATATAAAAAAAGGAAAAATTTTACAAAAGGCCCCTGTAATTTTATGGAGGCCCCCTCTCTTGAGCACCAATATTGTTTACCTTATCGCGAGCGCTACTCCCATGTGGACCCCACATGGAGATGGAATTTGGGGGCATCGAAAGATTACCCCCACCCCCAACCACCTACGTGTATGTTGTGACATACATTCAAATTATCATTCCAACCACTAGATCAATAGCCAATAAATTCTCACCGTTCAAAAGAGAGTACAATTTGGCTGAGTGTCAAATGAAGCATCAGTGACTATAGGGGGCCCCATATTTTATGGTCCACTCGGATGGATCAAGGTGTTTCCCACTAAGTGTTTTCACTTTGCACACACCGTGTTGGTGATCATAAAGTGGCATTGGTGCTCCGCAAAGGGTGGCCATTTTATGAAACTTCAAAGAAGCGCTTACATTATTATTATTTTCTGTTTATACTAAAACCTTTATTAACTGACGGTCAAAATGCCTCCTTCATCGTTCCCTTCTTGACTGTGCTTTTTCCATCTTTTGCTATTTTACCCTTTACTCGGGATGAAAATTTATTAAAAAAAGAAAAGAAAAAAAAAGGCTTTGATTTAGGGTTTTGACAACTTTGTCTCATATAAAAGGCAACTTACTCATTAATTAGTATAGTCCAAGTAAATAGGTCCGGAGTTGCAAAGGATAAAGCTAGTGGATTCCATGCACATCATTATAAATCGATCACTCTTTCATTTTAAAATCCTAACGTAATATTCCACCTAATTATTTTCAATTAGGGTTGTCAAAGCTTAAAGCTTAGATCCGGCCGGGACGAGGTTGTCCTTACCCTACCTAATATATGTAAAGCCGGGCCTGAGTGGGGCAAAGTCCTGAGAAGGGCTGCACTATTTGGGCCTTTATTCTACCCACTCGGGCCAAGGCTGAGCTCAAGGCCTGAAAGTAAGAAAATTATTTTTAATTTTTTTTTCTACACTATCACCAACCATTAAGTGTCAACCGAACATTAACCCTCTTCCTTTTTTCAAAGTTGGGATCAATAATCTTGATTCTTACAAAGTAATTAACCCAGTTACAAAGAAAAAAAAACAAGAGAAATGTGGAAACTGCAAATAAAAGTAAAAGAAATAAAAAAAATGGCCAACCTTTACAATTGCATCTTAGAACCAAAACACTTTGAAGGGGCATTCATCTTTCAGATAGAAACACAATATAACCTTTATAGAGTTCTAGAAATATAATTAGCAAAATACATACTTTTAAAAATGCTTAATCACTTCCAATTGGTGGGCTATAGGACAAGAAGTCAAAGAAATGCATGCACATAAGGGCATAAGTATTTGATGCACATTTTTCTTTTTAATTCTTAATTCCAAAAAATATTAGAACGAAAAAGGTAGTCAAATGGTCAAATGCCAGTGATCAAACACAAATTCATTTAAGTGGTATAAGAGCAATAGATTTCAGATAAATTAATTATTTCTTTCTTAAAAAAGTAAAAGAATTACAAAGCTTCACACAAAAAGAAGCCCCAAAAAATACCTGATCAGAAGTGGCATTTTTTGTATATATATATATATATATATATTGAATATAAAAATAACTAAAAGTAAAAGGGTCGGCAAAGGAAATATCCTAGCTAGCTCAAGGGCCTTAGAAAAACCTCTTCAAGTCCGGCCCTTGGACATTTTCTTAAAAAACGAAAACCCTTATTTAAAGGGCCCATTGAAGGCCAGGCAATGAGCTAGCTTGTCTGAGTGCCGATTGGCAAGCCTAATTATGTCATCTAAATCATTTTTCTCAACTCTAACATAAAACAACTTCATATTCTAACTCTAATAAGAGTGGGCCCATTGTTATATTGATCATTTTTCTCAACTCTAACATAAAATCAGGCCCCCAAACAGTTTGTCTAAATACTCTCAACTATAAATTGGAGCAGACCTACGATCAGATTGACTAAATATTTCAATTTTAATCGGAGCGGAACCCTTGTTCGATTAGAGTTGAGATTAACTGAGGTGGGGCATTTATTGAGTGGTTTCAATCTTTAGCATGTGGGAGTGTGGGACCAACGTGGAGGCCATAAATTTATCGTGATTCGAAGCCTCATAAGTCAAAAGATACGAGTGAAATGGAGTGAGGAAAATGGAGAAAAAAGGAGAATAAGAAGACACGATCAACGATATCGTCGCTGCTCAAATGAAACGAACAACGATATCATCGCTCAGTGTAAAAGGTGAAAAATAAATGATGTTAAAATTGGTGAGAGAGCCTTTTTTGTGTAGTAGAAACTATGAGGTCATTTTTTGTGCACGTGACATTAATTTGAGGGTTTTTTTTTCCCCCTAAAATCCTAACCATAATTATGGTGACATAACTATTGAAAAGAGGGGGAGTATTGAGGAGTGCATTGGATCCACTCGAGTGAGAATATTGAAAAGTATTTATGCTGCCTCTATTAACGTCTTGAGGTTTTGGTAGGAATGATTAGCTAAAGATATTCAAGATGGTATCAGAGCCAATCGGTCGTGAGTTCGAATCCTAGGAGGGCCGCATTTCGCCAAAAGTGCGTCGGTCGGGTTACATCTGAGGGGGAGTATTGAGGAGAGGGCTCCACCCTAGTGGGAATATTGAAAAGTATTTATGCTGCCTCTACTAAATCTGTGAGGTTTTTGTAAAAATGACTAGTTGAAGAAATTCAAGAATAACTTTGTTCAAAATAGAATATTTATATTTCGATGGTTTGAATTTTAAATACTGAATCCATTATCTAATTTATAACCATATGATTGTAGAATATCCGGACCCGAAGTAATTTCTTTGGAGGAGAAAACTCGCACAAACACATGCAGGTCAGAGAGCCCACACAAGTGGAAAGAGAACCTGCACACACAGGGAGGAATCTCGTACAAGTGGAAAGAGAGCATGTCACAAGTGGGAACAAGCAACATACCAAGGAATCAAACCGTGCGCGCGACTAAGTGATCGGTTATAGGTTAACTAACCATATGAGCAACCCTTGGTTCTCCCCTTGTTTTATAATTACAACCGATCGTTCTTTTTGTCGGTCTCATCTTAAAGAGAAATCTTAGATATCGAAACCATGACTTTGCATTCTGTTTTACCAACCACAACTGGGTGTAATTAGGTTTGGTGTCCGAAACATCTTGATTTATTCTTACGAGAGAGTGTGATGTTGTAACCGAGCCTAGATCCTAGATCCTAGATCATAGATCATCAGAGGCTTTAACTTTGGACCTATTTGGGTAATCCACTTATAAAGTGAATTCACTTTAAAAAATATAATATTTTAAAATTCTCCTGATTGAATTTTGTCATTTTGTGACATGTGAATAAACTTTTTTTATTAAAGAAAGAGGCTGTTTTTTGTCTTTTTGTGGAATGGGATGTTGACCCTTTGACTTTTTTTCAAGAAAAAACGGAAATGTGATTTGAAATTTTATACGTTTTGATAATTTTCCCACATAAATTTTCAAACATCCTGTAAACAAATAGGCCTTAACATGGAGATCATTGGATATTTGGGTATTAGGAGAAAAGATAATCCTCCAAAGTCCAAACATATAATCGAGCTCATTAGAACACGTAGAATGTAATTTTCATGGAGACACTTTTCCTGTTACCATCCTCTAAATCACTTCAGGCGTGGTCTCATCCACCATGTGATTGATGTGACTCATGGTACGGCCAAAGGGCCGAGAAAGCTACACCGAGGGTCGACCGAAATCTTATCCAATTTAAAAGGTTTGGCAATGGGCACGTGAATGTGGGTGCAGCAGTCCCATCGAATTCTATCCTATGTGAATTAAAACATCAGGCTCTTTCACTTAAATTCACTTTACATATATATTATCTTAAGTTATTAGAGTCGAGTCTATTAAAAATCTGAACCGTTCAAAATATAATGATAATCTTATCTATTCAAAATTACTCAAATTATAAGTGATATCTTAAAATTTGACCTCAATTGAAAAGCATAAAATTGTGGTGTTCACATTTTTCATCAAAGATTCAATCCCATTGGAGGAGAAAACTTGGATTGAAGCAAAATTTCAGAATAAGGCATTTATTTATTCATTTATAATAAGTGAGCCCCACAATGGACTTCAACTTCCTTTATCTGAGGATTTCTAGGTTAAAGCCTCGAAGTATCCGAATTCAATTGTAACTGTAAGTAACTAATGGTCAAAGAACAGTCAATGTCGTGCTCCAATTTGCATGCGAGGAAAGGAAGAAAAGACTAAAAAGAGACTACTCTGGGTCTACCTCCCATTACTGGGCAAAGCTAGCACTGCAACCCATGGGGCCTACTTGGGGACACCAAAGTCTCCCTTACAATTAATGCATCCGTTTCAGTCTTTCTAAAAGCCAAAAATAAATCCGGGTTCACCAGTGAACATGATATCTTTCACTTTTATTAGGTACAATGCAACCTTCAATAGCTAATGTTATCCAAATACATCTCCTTCTACCCATGGAGCTAACCCTATATCAAAACTTTGACACGGCATAAAAACAAGAGAGCACATCAATGAAGAAAACAGGATAACCCTCTTATATTTAATTGACTCATTCCACACTCACCCATCACAGCATACAAAAACAACAAGCAACTTTCCCTCTCAAACAGCAACCCATATCTCATATACTGTGCTAGTCCATGACAAACAGGTCAGCCAAAAATTGCCAGTCACCATTACCACATAAAGGTGAACATCCCACCTAAGCAAATTAAAGAGAACAGAAAGAAAGAAAGAAAACAACACTCAATAGCTCAGCACAAACGTCACATGATCTCTATAAAACCCCTACAGGCTACAAGCTACAAACACACTCCAAACTCCAAAGTCCAAACCTTTCAAACTTCAAACCCATATGGCAGTGCCGCATTTCCTTGTCGTAAGCTTCCCTTTGCATGGCCACATCAACCCCACCTTGGAGTTCGCCCGCCGCCTCGCACGTGCGGGCACACGCGTCACCTTCCTCACCACCGTCTCCGGGCACCGGCGCATTATAGAATCCCCTCCCATGGACGGCTTATCATACGCCACCTTCTCCGACGGCCACGATGACGGCTTCAACTTCCAGCTCAACAAAAACGGCTCGGCAAAGGGCACGGTCGAGAGACCGAAAGATGCTCCCGACTTCCTAGCGCTGTTTAGCCAAGCCGGCGCACAGAAGGTCAGGGAGCTAGTGCGCACGTTTAGGGACGAAGGGAGCCACGTCACCTGCATCGTGTACGGCATGAACCTGACTTGGGTAGCTGACGTGGCACGGGAGATGGAGATCCCGTCCGTCGCTTTGTGGATCCAACCAGCAACGGTCCTGGCCGTCTACTATCACTACTTTCACGGCTATGATCATCTCATCAACAAAGTCGAAAGTGACCCTGGATTTCTTGTCGAATTACCAAAACTGCCACTGATGGCATCCAAGGACCTCCCTTCTTTTCTCCTCCCCTCGGATCCTCACTCGGATATCCGCTTAGCATTTCAAAAACAATTCAACAGCTTCGATGAAGAGGCCAAAGAGAGCAAATCCAAGCCTCGAATTCTCGTGAACTCATTTGATGAGTTGGAGCGAGAAGCGCTTGGGTCCGTCGATCAGCTGGACTTGATCCCAATCGGACCGTTGATTTCATCCACGGCCAAGAAGACATCATCTGGATCCGACTACATGGAATGGCTCAACTCAAGACCCGTATCTTCAGTGGTATATGTTTCCTTTGGAAGCATTATATCCCCGTCCAAACGACAGATGGAGGAGATCTTAACCGGGTTGTTGGAGACCCGGCGTCCGTTCTTGTGGGTCATCAGAGGATCCGATACTGGATCCGGCAGAGAGATTCGGAATCGGGTAGAAGAGTCTGGAGAAGGTCTGGTGGTGCCTTGGTGCTCTCAAGTGGAGGTTTTGGCGCACCCGTCGACAGGTTGTTTTGTGACGCATTGCGGGTGGAATTCGACGTCGGAGAGTCTGGCTATGGGGGTTCCGATGGTGTGTTTTCCACAGTGGACGGATCAGACGACGAGCGCAAAGCTGGTGGAAGATGTATGGAAGGCAGGTGTGAGAGTTAGAGTGAATGAAGATGGGGTGTTCGAAGGTGGTGAGTTGAAGAGATGCTTGGAAGAAGTGATGGGTGGGGAGGAGATAAGGAAGAATGCAAGGAAATGGAGGGATTTAGCAAGAGAGGCTGTTCAAGAAGGCGGGTCTTCGGATTGTAATTTAAGAGCATTTGTGGAGGAGATGTGAGGAGGTTGCTGCCTTTGATTGGATTTGTTAATGTTATGTAATCTTTATCGGATTTTGTATGGTGATGATGAAAAAATTAAGTCACGGGCACTACAAACTTCAAAGCCTGAGCTGGGCGGCCTTGCTCTGTACAATGAAGATGAAAAGAACCTGCAAATGGCTCTTGGTTAGACTTTAAATAAATAAGACCCTTTTTGAATCCCTTCTTCATGAGATATATTCCCTTGTACACATGGAGCTAACCGTATATCAAAACTATTGACAGCGTAAAAACAAGAGAGCACATTAATTATTGACTCATTTCAAACTTCCTCCATCACAACATACAAAAACTACAAGCCCATACTAGAAATAAACAAAGAAAGAAAATGAAATACAGAAAACAACACTAGTACTCCATACCTCAGCTCAAACGTCACAAGATTCTATAAAACCCCTATAGGCTATACAAGAATGAATCCTCCTCCACACAGACTCGCTCCAAACAACACAAGACCCAACAGTACAATACAAACCCATATTGATATGGCAAATTTACTTGTCATAAGCTTTCCTTTTCATGGCAGCATCAACCCCACCCTCGAGTTCGCCCGGCTCCTCGCACGTGCCGGCGCTCGGGTCACCTTCCTTACCTCCGTCTCCGCCTACCGGCGCATTATAGATTCCGCTCCCATGGACGGCATATCCTACGCCTCCTTCTCCGACGACTATGATGATGGCTTCAACCCCCAACTCAACAACGACTCTCCCAAGGCGACGGTCGAGAGACCGAAAGATACTCCCGACTACCTAGCGCAATTTAGCCAAGCCGGTGCACGAAAGGTCAGGGAGCTCGTGCGCTCGTTATTATGGAGTGAAGTAAAGTTAAACATCACATCAAAAGCACTTTTTACCAAAATTCCCACCAACTTTTCCAACAAAAAGTTAAAAAACAACTACATTTATTAACTAAAAGACAAAAAAAAAAAAAAAAAACGTTATTTCCCATATCAAAAGTCAACAATATTCCATCCCAAATAACAAAAAATCAAATGTCCCGAGACAATTTTCATTTTTATGAGAAACTTTAGTTGGAGTTGATCAGGTTGGGTCCCTCCGGACTTCATTTGTCTTCAATCCAAAAGTAGACCTCTACCTGTGATGTAATGCCATCAATCCAAATTGGACCCAATACAATTGGCCTTGAAAAATCTGCAGGTTGAGTCACTCAATGAATACAACAAAGTTATAGAAAGCTGGCACAACCAGAATAGTGATCTGGAGCCAGAGATGGACCCAAGGACATCCGTTTTAGGGGGTGGGCTGTTAGATCTCGGTCAATGTTTAAAACTATAATGAAAATTCTGGTTTTCCCTCGAAAATTCACATAAAAATTATCCGTGTCTACCCCCAACCCACATGGTAATCCTGGATTTATTTCCAAAATCCAATTGCTTATTTGGGTCTGCACCACTCAAATGAAAATTCTAGGTCTGTCTCTCTGCTCGAACCTAACATGTTTTATGCATGCCAGGCTTGAGCCAGATAGTTACGGGCCGTGTCGGACTTGACCTGATAAGGCCCCACGTCCAACTTACACCGAGTGGTCTAGATTGGACGGATTAGATATAAGCCTTACATCCCCTGACCACATCCTCTACTCTCCTTTTCCTCTTCTTCATTATTCTTCTATTACCTGCAAGGATTTTCTTTTTTCTCCTTTACCAGAAAGAAGGGAAATCACCAATTGATAGCTTCAATATATGGTGTTCTTTATTTCGAGTTGTTGGTGGATTTAGATTTTATATTTCCAATTTTGTCCAGTTTACATAATTGTAAGTTCTTCCTTATCAAGTTTCCTCTTTCAAGGATATGGAAGATCATCTTATCATTAACTAAGGCCCTTTTCTGCCCCCCACTTCCACAGTTATGTCTATCATATCACATGAAAACATGTGATTAAATATATATATATATATATATAAATCAAGATCACGAGCGTTCTGATTGAAGTATTATATTCTGCAGTGATGATCCGAGATGAGGCAGGAATTTTTAATGGGTTTCTTTATCTGGTGAAGGGAATTTTTCATAGCTTGAGTTCCAAATAAAACCCATTAGTTTGGATCCTGGGGGTGTTGATCTAGAGAAATCATTAGGTGAAAAAGTAGAAGTACTACACAGTGTGGCCCGCGTGTTTAAAAACTGAGCCCCTCAGAATTTATACCCCCTTTAGTGTCTTGCATCTCCAAATTTTACCTTAATAAAAGTTGATTTCACCGTAGCTAGAATTATTTGTTAAAAAAAAATCCTGATTAAAAAATAACATATAAGACTGTATTATAATATTCTTAAATTTAATCTTAAAGTAGTACTTAACTACCTCTTATCAGAATAAAATTAAAAAAAAAAAAAAAAACATTCAAACGTTTGGATTTAAAAAAAAAAATGTTTGGATTTTAAATGCATAAACATTATCGTTGAGCTCCACTCCTTAGACTCATGATTTCTCAGACATAAAGGTTAAAGAGAATCTAGATTCCCACACCCAAACAAAGTAGAAGAAAACAACTGGCATGGATAATTTTTAATTGAAGCACTGCTCCATAGCTAAGCACAGACTGAAGCATCCTCCTTATAACAAGATGATCCCTGCAAAACTCCATGAAAACGTACTCCAAAGCCCAAGGAGTAGGGGCGGACCCAGGATTTCATCTTGGAGGGGGCCAAACTTAAATAAATATTTTTTTTAACAAATCAAGATAGCTAATATTTTTTTCTGGACATATCTGCAAGTTCAAACTTGATAAATATATTAAAATTAAAGACTAAATTTCGCATTAAAAATAAAACCAGGATCTAGCTGACATAAATAATTATATTTTAGTACATTCCAACTTCTATAATCCATCAAAATGGAACTCAACGTTCTTTTAAATCTTGAAAGTCTTCAATAATTTATTCAGTGCTAAACTTCTCCGCAATTTCCCTCTCAATGTACACAAGACAATAGTATATGAGAAACTCATCCTCCATTTTGCTGCAAAGTCTAGTTTTAACAAGGCTCATGGCTGAACATAATTGTTCAATAGTTATAGTGGAGACTAGAAGAGTAAGCACAAGCACGATCACTCTAAAAATAAGTTGGTAGACTGTTGATCTTATAATCCTTACCAATCATTGGCACAGTTCAAAAATAGTTGACAATTCTTTGAAGTCTTTATGTCGAACTACATTATGCTCATAATTTAATGATTCAATTGTATTTTCAACTGCATTTTCTCATGATCTGTGAACTACATTATACGCCGATTTGTACTTTTTTTTTTTTTTAACTTTGTGCAAACAATTAAGGGTGGCCACTTGATAAAAAAATAATTATATAAACTAATTAAAGCATATATAATATAGAAAATAAAGATTTTAGGGGGGGGGGGGGGGGGGGGGCCATGGCCCCCTGGGCCTACACCTAGGTCCGCCCATGCAGGGGAGTCAAAATTGTCTCAAACCCTCCAAACCCACCCATAATGGCATACTTCCTTGTAGTAAGGGAAACCCTCCAAACCCACCCATAATGGCACACTTCCTTGTAGTAAGCTTTCCCTTACCAGGCCACATCAACCCCGCCCTCGAGCTTTCCAGGCGCTTCGCACGCGCCGGCGCACGCGTGAGGATGTTTGGACTTGGAGGGCTGGTGTGAGAGTGAAGGTGAATGAGGAAGGGGTATTGGAAGGTGGTGAGCTGAAGAGATGCTTGGAAGTGGTGATGGAAGGGAAGAGAGCGGAGGAGATAAGAAAGAATGCAAGGAAATGGAGGGAATTGGCGAGAGAGGCGGCTGCTGAAGGTGGTTCTTCTTATCTGAATGAATATAAAAGCATTTGTTGAGGAAGTGAGAGTTTGATGTGTGTTGACTGTCGAATGTTTCTTTATTTTATTTAAATGTTTTGAGTTTTTAACTTTGACTGTTTTACTTTTAACTTGACTTTGTATTAGAGACTTGTTGGTCAAAATAAAAATATTGACTGGAGAGGTTGGTCAACCATTTACACACTTTCAAATTGTCCTTAGATTTGTTATACAATCATGGATTGTCGATTGTGTTTTTTTGTCAAAATGCATGGTAACTTACCAAAAGTGACAAAAAATTCATGGGAAGGACATCATATTAATAATAGGATCTTTACATTTAGTTTTTATTTTTTCTTTCCAATACAAAAAGAAACTTGACTTATGTTGATTAACTCTCACCATGCCTACACTTTTTGAAATAATATCAATTTGCATGATGTAGGATTCTTTTGGATTTTTAAAACTTAATTCATTGACCATCTCATGGGGGACAATATTCACATAACTTATGCCTCCAATAATGAGATTGAATTTTTTTTTCTTTTCTTAAAATGAGTTGTACACCTAGTATAGAAGAAAGGAGCATATAGATGTGTATAAGTGTCCATGTTTATATTAAGTGTCATAAAGACAATATTAATTCTCCTTATCAAAGGAACCACTAGTTCGGGTAAGTATCACCTAAACGCCGGCCCAACAACTACAGGACCACCAATTTTAATTGGACCAGTCACATGTTTCGCCACTCCTTTTTTTCTCACTTTACATTCCATTATCACATGACAGGAAACATGGCCACATTGCAGACAACTCGTCCTAATAAGGGTGCATTCGTGTATCCTTTCCGCTTTGGTCATTGGCTCTTCATTACATATCCTCTTATACTATATAGCTTAATTTTACTAGTAATAATTTAGCATCATTCAAAGGGAAGAGGGGCCCACCTGAAAGCACATCAAGGGAAGAAGCAACTGTTTTCAAAAGAATCTCTCTCTCTCTCTCTCTCTCTCCTATTGAAAGGGTTTTTGGGTGTGAAGCAATTAGATTCATCAAAGGTGAGCCCCCTATGCGAAAACCCAACAAGGGGATAAAAGGGTTACTGAGTAACTAGCCATATAATTCATCTACAACCAAACCCAACGCAGCCAAATTGCAAAATGCTCAACTTGGGACTTGAGTCGGTTGGATAGGGTCAGATGTGCTCAGGCTGTGGCCCACCCAAGTTGCATTTTTGGTACAGAACCGCTTGAGCGAAAAGAAGTGGCTTATTCTCTATGCAAAGGATACTAATCTAATGAACGCACAATTATCTCATGTGCCCAACATTGGAACCCCAAAAAGCAAAAAAAAAAATTTGGGTGCGGACCCTCTTCTAAGATGAAAGAGAATCCATCCAAGACTAGGTCAACTCAATTTTACAGCTAAAATTTGGTTATCATAAGAAATGTATAAAATACAATATATAATATACAAATACTTGTTAATGAATACTAGCTTTAATAGCATTTTATATAAGAATGGACTGATAAAAGAGTATGCTCCATTTCCGAGTTCAGAGTCGGACCCACATCCAATATATACATTTAATCAGGTCCAGCTCCAGTATGAAACTCACCCAAACCTATTCACTGCTTTTACATCAATACTGGAATGAGAAAAGGTGGAGAAAATGGAGGTGAGGAAAACTTTCCACTAGAATTTTTCCCCACTTGGAACAGCTCCCACTTTTGAACTATTTGGATCAGGATGATTTGAAGGAGTCGATATTTGAAGCATATCTAGGTTTTGCTAAGATCCCACTGTGATTGGCATGCCATCAGGTGAGCCCCACAGGCCAAACTGCACCATCCTCATTTGCAGAGGTGAGTACATTCTTACAAACACATGCATACATCTTTATTCAAGTGTGAGCCTCCCTCACAGTTCCTTTTGTATGGCACTAAATCTCACATGAAATCTTGAATCTGAGACAAGAATGAGATGGGTATTTTTTATTTTTCTAAAGGTTTTTTTATTTTTTTGAAAGTTCTTTCCCTATACCAGTGGGATTCGACAGAGAAGTCGAACGAATTGAGTCACTAAAAGATCTCTCCAAATTTCTCATTAAATGTAGCAGGTTGGGCAATGATATAGCATTAGTTGACAGTGAAATCAGGTGCAAAGATATAGCATTTGTTGTAAGTGAAATCAAGCACCTGAATATCGCGTGACTAGCTATAAGTTTTTTGAGGTTTAGCCAAGGCATTATTTCTAATGTGCATCCTTTTATTTTTCTTTACAGTATGCTTCTCTTATAGAAAAGTTCAACCTTGTACCTCTGCATCATTACATGGAATTGAATTCATATGAATTCTACGCAACGTACATCTAGACATGGATAATATGGAAGAAACAAAGGTGAAGATTCATAAATGAACATTATATAGTCTTCCATGACTAAAAATGAATCGTGGGGAGATGGATAATCAATACCCAGCCATCGCTCTCGTAAATAAACTTCTAGGAAAGTCGGGGTCCCATCAACATCTCCACCTCAAAATTTTCACCCCTCGCCTCTTTCATAATCCTTTTTTGGAGCCCATTGTACCATGAATTCCCATGTATGCAATTCCATGAAAATAAAAGGGCCCTTTGCATTGTTTATTTATACATGAATGAAATTTTATAGACAACAAAAAAAACTTTGAAAGGAAGAAAAAAGTTGAAAGCAGAAACAAGTGTTTGATGTAAGGATTAGTTAAAAATGACTTACCAGCTGTAATAAAAACAAAGAGGAACAAATATAATCCGATAATATTAGAAAAGAAAAGGGAAAAAAAATCCAATTTATATATCTACTCAGTTCTTACCTGTCCGGGTTCTTTCACTATCCTGCAAACAACATCGCAACATAGGGTGTACTGGAAGGAAACGAAACTTCACTTGGGGCTTGCTGCTTTCTGCTTGGCCTTCTCAATCAATGGTTTCAATTGCTTCTTTTCAGCTAAAATCTTGAGAAAATTAAACAAAAAGGGTATGTAGTTATGCTTCCTCCGTATATTCTCGGTTCTCCATTTCTTGAACTTCTCCTCCTCCATCAAAATCTTTCCAGTTGCACTCTCAATCCCCAAGTTAATTTCTGAAAGTGACTTGTTCAGTGCATTGACAGATTCCACCGCCCTCTCGGATTGAGCTGCATTTAGCTGCTGTAGGACTTGTTCTCTTCTCTTTTGTAATTCCTTCAGTTCGGCAGTGTACATCTCCTTCCTGTTCTTTATAATGGCCATGAGGTTAAATCTTATCTCACTTCTAGCATACCTGTCAATCCGCTCTTGAATTACTGGTTGCACCATCCGCAACCAGTCCATATCAACCGGCCCACCCGGACACTGACCGAGGCTGATAGGCCCCTCTTTCAACCCATCAAGCTCATATAGAACCCCATCAACAGGTATGTAGCTAATAAAATGGTACACATCATCATCCTTGGTGGCACCTTTCTGCTCCTCAGGCACAAAAGGCTCTGGCCTTGAGAAGCTATTGTGAGCTGTGCGAATAGCTTCGCTGTTATTGATCGCCAAGCCTTTCAGTTCTGGTGGGAAGTTCTTAGTGAATTCCTTCAACATCGACAGTTCCGGTCCTATATCAACTTCGGGACAGTTCATTAGAATGGACAGTATGGCCTGAGTTGCACAGGCATTGTTAATAACCTGTTATGGAACCACTGAATGGGTCAAGCTACAGAAGAGAGTGTACTATACTTTACGTTCTCACAAGAACTGTTTGACACAAACCTGGCTTGCAAAAAATAAATTCGGGATTGGATCCTTAATTACAAGACGGTCATCTTTCTCCCCTGGGCGCCATTTGAAGAGAAATATGAGCCCATACACTGGCCTGTTAATTTTGGGGATGGTCAGCAAAGCCACAGAAGAAGTATTGATGGATTAAAAGCAATACAAAGTTGGAAAAAATAACACACCTGAGGTTATTTAGAGAGTCTAGGTCCAATGAGTATAATTCCTCCACCTGTTGGACGTATAATGCATAAGCTTCACATAGCTATATGCATAAAACTAAATGGAAAGAGAAGGGCCACTAAAAATAGGAAACCCAGCAGCAAGCAGCTCTTCATAAGGCAATCCCAGTAACACCAAAAGCAATACCCCAACGAGACCCATAATGCAACTTTAACTCAGAAAAACACTTGAAAGCTCAGTAGCCAAGTTTCTGGACCTATATATACCTTAAGACAAAACTAACATATTGAATTTTTTTCTCATCTTTTTTTCTGTTCGGAATGAACAACAGGTTTTTTTTAATGAACGGAAAAAAATACAAGAAAGGATGTGCAATGAAGCGATAACACCACCAAGAAAACAAATACAGGGAAGCACCACCAGGTCTGAGAGTTCATTGGTACGACAGATTTACCTTTTTTTTTTTTTTTTGAACAACAGATTTACATCACCACACCCAATAAGTGGATGTGCTATACAGCCTACAGCCCGGTTCGGAAGATTACTCACTCTCCATTTGTGCCTCTTCAAACTGTTTTTGCATAAGATAGTAGACGTGCACAATATTCTTTAACACGTACTTTTAGTGAGCCTCCACAATAATTTACATGTTCCATTCACCCAGCTTATCAAGCAACAGAATCCCCTTCCAAAAATAGCAGGACAATCCAGCCATATCGTTTCTCTGACGAAGCCCCTCGAGGTGAGAAAGAAGCCTTTCGAGAAGCTGTTGATCATCACTAAGAATCCCACAAACTCAATGCAACCTTCGTCCAAGCTCTCCATTAAATGCAAAAATCCATCTTCTAAAGGATATACAGTATAAAATCCCAATTGACTGCATTATAGGCCTTCTCCCAATATTCATGAACAAGACCCATCAAGGATCTAATACTCATTAAGAGAAGCACCATGCAGGAGGAAACTATCAAGGGTAGTTGAAATTTTATAGTGGCTTTTAATCAGGCTTAATGATCTAAATTCTCTAATTTGCATAGCTCCTTTCTCCAAAATTAAAGAAATGAAAGATGTAAATAATCCTTGGAGACAACGTCGCCCATGGAATTCCATGATAGTCAAGGATATCTTAGTGAATCATGTCTCAAAAAATATTGGAATATATCAACAGAAAACCATCCTACCTGAGTGTATCAAAAACAACATGCTTGATTTCCACCTCATGTCCAATCAATCAGCCCTCTCCATCGATCATGGAGAAATCCAAATAATCCAGCACACATTTGGTCTTATTTTAAGCAGATTATTCTTGAAGAAATTGAGGATTGTCAAGAAGATTTCCTCCCTATTCTATAATCTCAACTGACAACTCCCTTGTCCTCAAGAACAGAGATCATATTACTCTTCAAGCTGAGACAATGTTGTGAAAGAATCTTGTGTTTTTTATATCGCCTTTCGTAGTCATCTATTCCACGATTGTTGCCGCCACTCTTCCTTTAACTTGGATATGAACCTTTCCTTAACCTCTTGGTGCCTAGCTCTTTGCTCTTCATCTAGGGGCCAGATCTTGCAATCAATAGCATGGATCTCTTCCCAAGGAGAGGCTTTCACCTCTAACACACCAAATTTGTTGACCCAGTCTTAACCTGCCTCCACACATATCGACTTACTAGTGAGAGAGCGCACGCACGCACGCACCACAAAAAAAAAAAAAAAAAAAAAAGGAAAAATAAATAAATTTCTATTTCTCTCCCATTATGATTTTGTCAATTTGATGCTTGGCCTGCAAGGCTGCAACTTCTCCCAATCTTCAGATATACCTCTCTCAATTTGAGGTTCTATTTTAGGGCGTCATTGATGAAGCTATCAATAGTTCAGCTTCCCAATTGGAAAATCATTCTGACAGATTACCACTCTTCAAGTCTTTTCCATGTTGATGTCAATGATGATGAATGGCTAAGAGCTATTTGCTAGGCCGCATATAATATGGACTGTTCAAAAAATTATTTGTATATCCTTTATGATGTCTGAAATTCAGGTATCCAACCAGGCCCATTCATGATAGGATTTGCATATTGGGTTCAAGCTGGGCTCAGTCTAGGAGAATACCAGGGCCAACACATCCACGATGCACCTCTACCTTCACTTCTGGCCACAACTCAAACTGGAAAGGGCAGAACTCAAGGTCTCACCCCTCGAGTCTAGGAGGATTGGGCAGTGATACAAGGTGGCATCTAAGGACTTCCTAAAGACACAACGTACAAATACACCGAAACACAGAAGAGACTAACTGACTAAGAAGCCGCATTAACCCAGACAAAGAAAGGATATCCTGGTTATTTGATCAGGTACCAGCAACAAAGCGAAGAGTTTGTATCTATTAATCCAATTTGAGAAGCTACTCATGTCAGCATCCCAACTTCAACCCTCCAAACTATCACTGTATCCTTCACTGATCGCCTTCCTCCACCTACACTCTGGCCATCTCCCTTTAAACCCATCCAATTCATCTCATAAAGGCTTATAAATACTATTTTTCATGAGTACCATCAGCTGCAAAACAATCCAATACTACCTTATTTCCATATAGTCCTAACAAGAAACTAAAAGTCTGTTTCTCAGACCTTAAAATCCAGCACGCAGCTTTTATGGAATCCAAACAAAGTGAATGTAGGTTTTGATTGGGCCAAGAAGATGTTAGCCAAAGAATCATGTTTGCTGCCAGTTCAGTCTCCCAGAAAAGAACTAGATCTGCCTTAACAGTTCCTGATAAAACCCATCACTCTTCCCTACATTCCCTTCTTCGATATTAATTCAAACCAAACCGCTACAAACCTACCCCAAACCTACCCCACCCCCCCCCCCCCCCCCCCCCCCCCCCCACTTCTTCTTCCCTCCTCTCCCCCCGCTCCCCTGTAAAAATAATAATAATAATAAAGTGAGAAAGAGAAAGAGGGAAGAATAAAAAAAAAATAATGAACAAAAAATTCCAAGATAGGAGCTCTCCATTGATTCCCAACATCCTCATTATCCAAAAATTTACAGTGACATACTCCCCCTAACTCTCTAACTTATAGGAACCTTCCCTTTTTATCTTAATTAGGAGAACATGTGAGATTCTACAATTTCCTGTTTCCGCCTAGCCTTTCCCTCTACTGTCTCCACTTCCACTTTGTTTTGAGCTTCCAAATTTCCGAAATAAAGTAGCTAACTCTCCCATAACCTTATCCGTTCCAGAAAAAGACAGCCACAGCCTCTTGGATCTTCAGGGAAAACCTAGGAAGCACGGACACTTCTCCAGGGCCAGAGTGTCGGTGTCCGACACGTGTCGGACACGGACACACTCCGATACGTGTCGGACACGCCTAAAAGAGTGTCCTGATTATTTTTTTTATTTTTAATATTTCAGACACACTGGGGACACGCTGGGACACGCAGGGGACACGCGGGCCTCTTTTAATCGAAAAAAAAATTAGAATAAAAAATGAAAAGAAAAGGGGGCTATTTGTAAAAGGTCATAACTTATTTGTTTGCTAAATTGATTACAAAGTTAAAATAATAAAATTAGAGTAAAAAATGAAAAGAAAAGGGGGCTGATTGCAAAAGGTCATAACTTATTTGATTGCTAAATTGATTACAAAGTTAAAATAATAAAATTAGAGTAAAAAATGAAAAGAAAATGGGGTTGTTTCTAAAAGGTCATAACTTATTTTATTGTTAAATTGATTACAAAGTTAAAATAATAAAATTAGAGTAAAAAAATGAAAAGAAAAGGGGGTTGTTTGTAAAAAGTTATAACTTATATGATTGCTAAATTGATTACAAAGTTAAAATAATAAAATTAGAGTAAAAAATGAAAAGAAAAGGGGGCTGTTTGTAAAAGGTCATAACTTATTTGTTTGCTAAATTGATTACAAAGTTAAAATGATAGTATTTTTTAGTATATGATTATATATATTATTATTATTATTAATTATTAACGTGTCCCGAACGTGTCCGTGTCCTACTTTTTTGAGAAATGCCGTATCGGCGTGTCCGTGTCGTGTTGTGTCCGTGTCCCGTGTCCGTGTCCGTGTCCGTGCTTCTTACGGGAAAACCATCCATCTTCCTTATACACTGTTAGCAGACAAGATCACCATCTTAATAAGAAAAAAATGCATCTGGCTTCATCTCTTCTCACAAAGTTTGCCCCCCTGACTCACCCCTGCAACAGGCGTGTTGGTGCTTGCCTCAACTCAAAAGTCGAAAGGGTTGGCAGGTTTTTCCATACCAGAGCTAGCCTGAGGGGAGACAGTTCATCTGGCCTCATCTCATCGACTATGGTTGCTTTATGGAGATCTATTCTCCCTGTTTTGATGACAGTAGGAGCGAAGCCACTCTGCCTTGCCCACTCCTATCTTGAACTGGTTTGGACTGCTCAGGCTCCCTACTGGAGAGGAAGCAACCAGCCTCTGTTGCAATTCAAGGGTTGTAAACAGAATCGAGCTCAAGTGTTTGGCAAATAAAAAGAGGCTGCAAAATACCATTTACCCTTCACCTTCTCAGAATAAGATCCACCAGAAACATCATTTCATAATTTAAAGAAATTCAAAATATGGCAAGATACTCCTAAGATAAGCATGGTTTTGCAGCAACATCATACTAAGAATGAGAAACATGTATTGTAACATTAATCATCAACGATATTACCTGCACGCCTTTCACTTGCATCTGCTGAATCAGCTCAGTGAAAACGCCTAGCATGCAAGCCATGAAAGTATAAGGAATATATAATAAGAACATGAAATTGTTTAAGCTATAAATATCAAACCTAAAGTTATAACCATATGTGTATGGTCACAAAATGTAAATGTAAATTATATACTCCATGTGTGTAAAAGCAAACTCCGCCTATGTTGGGGTATCCTTGACATAGCCGGTCCCAAGCCCGGACAAAGGAGGAGGGTTGTGCGTTAGGTAGCCGACAGCCAGCACAATACTCAGTCGGATTTTTTATGGATTTGAGACCTAATAAAATTTCGTTGGGGCGTCCCCTACTTAGCGACGCGCTGTATGGTCCGGGTACAGTGATAAGTGAGCAAGGACCGCTGCATCGGCGCCCGGGTGCAGTGCTAAATAGGCAAGGGTCCTCACACTTTATTGGGCGAGTGTGGGGGGTGAGGAAGCTAGTCCAAAATAGAAGGCTGAGATTGGGCACTTGGAACATTGGGAGCCTAACTGGGAAACTTATGGAAGTGGTGGATACAATGGAAAGGAGACGAATCGCAATTGCTTGCTTGCAAGAGACAAGATGGGTGGGACACAAAGCTAAAGAGATTGAGAGGACCGGGTATAAGTTATGGTATACGGGACTTAATAGATCGAGGAATGGGGTCGGCATAGTGGTAAACAAGGACTTAAAGGAAGATGTAGTGAATGTAAAGCGCTATGGAGATAGGATTATTGCAATTAAGTTAGTGTTAGGAGAAGAGATAGTGAACGTAATTAGTGCTTATGCCCCCCAGGTGGGCTTAGGAGATGGACATAAGGAGAAGTTTTGGGAAGACTTGGAAGGAGTGCTACTAGAGATACCCCAAGGAGAGATGGTCTTCATAGGAGGTGATTTGAACGGTCATGTAGGACGTGAAGTAGATGGATACATAGGAGTACACGGGGGACATGGGTACGGTAATAGAAATGAAGAAGGGAAGGATATCTTGGAGTTTTCAGTGGCTTATGATCTCATGGTAACTAACACATTTTTTAGAAAGAGAGAGGAGCATTTGGTGACTTATAAGAGTGGCTCATCGAGGACACAAATTGACTTCTTCTTAACTAGGAAAAGAGACCGTTTAGCTTGTAAAGATTGTAAGGTTATACCGGGGGAGAGCTTGACTTCCCAACATAGGTTGTTGATCATAGATGTGCAGTTACAAAGGTGGACTAGAAAAAGAAGTTGTATAGATGCTCAAGGACTAAATGGTGGAACCTGAAAGGTGATAAGCAACTAGCTTTAAGGGAAAGAGTACTAGAGGAAGACGTTTGGGCGACAGAAGAGAGTGCAAATAATATGTGGGATAAGGTAGCAGAGTGTATTAGGAGGGTAGGGAAAGAAGTCTTAGGAGAATCTAAAGGGGGTGTTCCGGTACAGAAAGAGGCATGGTGGTGGAGCGAAGCCGTCCAAGACAAGATAAGAGTTAAAAGAGAGTGCTTTAAAACTTGGCAAAATGATCGAATTGAAGCGAACTTGGAGAGGTATAAACAAGCAAAAAGAGAAACCAAAAAGGTAGTTAGTGAGGCCAAGGCAAAGGCATTTGAGGAGCTATATAAGCGACTTGACACTAAGGAAGGCGAAAGAGAGATATTCAAGCTTGCTAAAACTAGAGATCGGCGGACCAAGGACTTAAACCAAGTTAAATGCATTAAGGATGAGGATGAAAATGTATTAGGAAAGGAAGAGGAGATAAAGGAGCGTTGGAAGAGCTACTTCTAAAAGTTATTTAACGAAAGCAGTAGTAGTGACATACAATTGGGGCAGCTTACCATTTCTAGAGAAGAAGCGAATCATATGTTCTATAGGAGAATCAGTAGGGAAGAAGTTAAAGAAGTATTGAAAAGAATGAAGAATGGGAAAGCGGTTGGGCCAGATGGTATCCCTATTGAGGCCTGGAGGTGCTTGGGGGAAGATGGTATTAGTTGGTTGACAAAGCTTTTTAATGTAGTGCTAAAGAGCAAGAAGATGCCTAATGCATGGAGGAAAAGTATTCTTATACCCATATACAAGAACAAAGGAGATATTCAGAACTGTGCGAACTACCGCGGGATTAAATTGATGGGCCATACGATGAAATTATGGGAGAGAGTTATTGAGAGAAGACTAAGAAGAACAACAAATATTTCAGAGAATCAATTTGGTTTCATGCCTGGGAGATCAACCATGGAGGCTATCTTTCTCCTAAGGAGGTTAATGGAACAGTATAGAGAAGGTAAGAGAGATTTACATATGGTGTTCATTGACTTGGAGAAGGCCTATGACCGGGTTCCTAGGGAGATTCTTTGGAAAGTTCTGGAAAAGAAAAGAGTTTGTGTAGCTTTTATTGAGGCGATAAAGGATATGTATGATAGAGTCGTGACATCTATAAGGACGACTGGCGGCGAAACTAAGGAGTTTCCTATCACGATTGGTCTACACCAAGGCTCAGCGTTAAGTCCGTACTTGTTTGCCCTAGTTATGGATGAGATTACAAGACATATCCAGGATGAGGTGCCGTGGTGTATGATATTTGCAGATGACATTGTTTTAGTGGATGAGACGAGAGAAGGAGTGAATGCTAAACTTGAATTGTGGCGGAAAACATTAGAGACAAAAGGGTTTAGGCTAAGTCGATGCAAAACGGAATATATGGAATGCAAGTTTAGTCAAAGTAGGACACCTGGTAACATAGAAGTAAGTTTGGGCACACAAAAGATAGTAGAGAAAGAAAACTTTAGGTACCTTGGATCTATGGTGCAACAGGATGGAGGGATTGATACTGATGTAAGTCACAGGATTCAAGCCGGGTGGACCAATTGGAGGAGTGCTTCGGGGGTCTTGTGTGATCGAAAAGTCCCCCTCAAGGTTAAAGGAAAGTATTATAAGGTGGCGGTACGGCCAACGTTGTTATATGGATCAGAGTGTTGGGCAGTAAAGCATAATCATATCAAGAAGATGGAAGTTGCGGAGATGAGAATGCTAAGATGGATGTGCGGGATCACAAGGAGAGATAGGATTAGGAATGAGGAGATTAGGGCAATAGTAGGAATAGCACCGATTGGAGATAAAATGAGAGAAAATCGACTGAGATGGTTCGGCCATGTTAGAAGGCGTCCAACAGAGGCACCTGTTAAAAGGTGTGAAAGCATGGAGTTTGCCAAGAGTAGGAGAGGGAGAGGGAGACCCAAGAGAAGTTGGAAAGAAACTATTAAACATGATCTTGCCTACATGGATCTAATGGAGGACATGGCCCTAAATAGATTTGATTGGCGTCGTCAAATCCATATAGCCGACCCCACCTAATGGGAAAAGGCTTGGTTTGGTTTGGTTATGTGTGTAAAAGCAACTTGGCATTTGAGCATGCACATCCCCCCGCATTTATGCTGGTACATAAATACAAGTATTTCGGCCATTCTCATCTGAAATACTGAATGGCAGTATTACCGCTTCACTAAGGGCCCGTTTGGTATTTTACTTTTAAAATGAGCATGCACATATCCCCCCGCATTAAGAACGCATGTTTATCAGATTTATTTACATGGGATAGAAGAGTTTCCTCAAACTCAAAAATCAAACCTAGATAGTTGGAGGGGAAGATGATAAGTAAGAATGTACATTTAACTCCCAAAGAAAAAAGGGGGGAACTAAAGAATGTATTTGTTACTCCCACAGAAAGAAAAAAAAGAAAAAAAAAGAAAGAGGGGGGAACCCCACAGTTCAAAAGAGTTGACATTGCCAACCGAAATAACTTAATTATTCTCTAATCTTTAGGAGCATTTTCCAGAACTAACAATTGACACAATAACTTCAGCCCAGGGACAATTCACTACAACTGGCAGGAAGTGGAAATACGAGCGGTGAAAGAAGAAAAGAATTCATTTAGAACCAAAGTGACTAACAATCTGCAACTATATTTTCCAAGCATTGGTTAAAGTGTCAAGTGTTGCTAGGATTGGGCAAGATACTCAATATCCCAAGTCCTTACAGATACAGCAAAAGCAAGTCAAAACTCAAATATAATTGCATTAAAAACTTTAAATATGGCATAAGGCCAGTAGCCTTGTTATTACAATTCACTCTAAATTCCAAGTGAGTGGAAAGCTGAGTTTAATCTAAATAAAATATGGAATCAAATCTCATGGAATGGATCTTTGAGCCGAATCTTTTACCTAAACTCTGAATCTGGTACTCTAGTTAGTTGAAAGATTTAAAAATCATGAGCTTCAAAGGCTCCAAAGAAAAAATTTTGTCCTAAGCAAAGGATTCCTTAAAAATAGCAACTGGAATTCATCCTAAGAGGGATTTCGGAATTACCAGCATAGATGACAATAATTTTCTCACATTCTACAGGGAGGCAAGTTGAGGCTAATTTGTTGGCCAAGCAGAATGCAGATTTGGAGAAAATTGCCAGAAAAGGATTTATTGGAGCAACTCTTTAGCATCATCATCAAAGCCTTGTCACAACTACGTTGGGGTCAGCTGCATGAATTGGGTTTGATGTAGGCCAGACAATAGGTCGGCCAACCCACAGGGCCCAGCTCATAGGCCCAATGGGACATCCAGTTATTCAGGAATCCTATTAAGTATTTTAATTTGTTTAGGATTAATATTAGTGTGTTTCCTATTTTAGGCATTATTCAGATATTAGGAAATATTGTTTCTTAGGGATTAAGCCAACTCCTCCATATAAGGATGTTAGGCCTTATTGTAATGGAATGCTTATTATCAATTAATCTTTTTTCAGTTATGATTTTTCTCATTATCATGAGTGTGCCCTAGTGGCTGAATCCATCATTGGATTCGATCAATCCCTTAGGAGATTGATCAACTATTTCGATGATAGATCCATGGATCCGGGGGGCTGCGCCAACTGGTATTAGAGCCAGGTTTTGATCCTGGGACCTGTGGGTTATGGGCCCACCATGCTTCCGCTGCGATCCAGGGTTTCTCCATTCTAGTACTACTTCTATCCATATCCTCTTCGGCTTACCCATTTTCCTCTTTATGTTTTGGGGAATTTTATAATGTGCTTCTCATGTTTCCTTCCTTTTCATGCAACATAGATATCCTATACAGTATAGTTCTGGTTTTTCACGTGTCTTGTTTTTCTATATAATATAAATACAAATCAAGGGAAAAACTTTCAAACCTTCATCCATGACAACGCCACATATCTTACCACCACATGAACAATAACTTAAGGATATATTGGTTCATGTCAATGTTCCTGTGTAACTTCAAATATGTACACAACTAAAAGTGAGGTAGTAATGGGATTAGTAGATTGCTTTGAAAAGAAATCAAATACTTCCAAAATAACTGAGGTATTTGCGCACGCGCGTGCACATGTTCCTAAGACTGATTCCACGATTGAAATGCTCAATAGTAAAATTTCAGTTTTGGTAATTGATGGCAGATGGCCATTAAAGGCAAGTCAATGGATGGATGATGTTTTTCATGGATACAACGGATAGATTTACATCCTTAATTTATCCAATGGTCCAATGGCACTAGCAATCCTATGTACGCCTTTGAAGATGACGCCCCTCCACTCGACTTGTTGGAAGAGAAGATCGAGTAAAGAGTCCATACTGCTTAAAGAGAATGAAGATGAACCAACAGGAGATTATTCAAGAGAAAAGAAATATAACTCAAGAGAAAGATCTCTCCAATTTGGGGAGAACTAATGGAGACCAAGGAAGAGGGAGGGGGGCGGGGGGCTGCATAAATTGAGTTCAGGTCCTTAGCTAAATCCAGTCCACGGCTAATTGGGCCAACCCCAAGACCCACTAGACCCAAGCATGGTCCAACAGGCCACCAAATCCACATGTGGAAACTACAGGGCCAAGCTTGGTGTGAAAGAAGTGGAGACACTTTCCTTAAGCACATGTCAATTATGACAAGTGGGAATCTGTTTAGACTTTAGAGATTCATTTCATTTTAGGGAAGTTTGGGGATTTGTTTTATTTATATAAGGAGTCAAGAGATTAGGAAGTCAATAACCCTAGTTTTATTTTTTTTTTCAAATTCAATTTTTGGAAAGTCAATAGTTCTAGTTCTTTTTAACTTCTGATCTTCTTCTTTTTTTAATTTTAAAGAGGAAAAATGTATTTAGTTTCACCAAAAAAATAAAAGATGCAAGTAGTTTCTACAAGGAAAAACACCCCAAGGCGTTGGCTCTTCGGCATAATGCACAGGTTTGCTCCCTAGGGTCTTGTGTTCTACTCCCCCCAGATTTACCCGGTGCATGTGTGGGATGAGGGCGCGTGCCCAGAGGATTAAATCTGACGGGTTAATATCACAGGGATACCTTCATTATAAAAAAATAAAATAAAATAATTTTCTACAAGGAAAAAACGGAAAGTTCTTATTTCCCTGCCGAGCTGGTCAGCCACCCTCTCTATCAATACCCATGTATTTCTCTTTTTCTCCATTATGCCATTAATAATATTCATGAACATGTATACCCTTCTATTCAATCATGAGTGTTGAAATCCTATATCATCTTCAAGCCTTTGCTTGGATTTCACCCTTTGAGTTCACTTCCATATTCTACTTGTATCCTCCACACACCTCGCCACTCCGTGTCTACTTTTTATCTGCTCTTATTTTCTTCTGTTCTTCATGTTTTGAGCTATTATATTAAAAAATATGATAAACGTCTGCTTGCATTATTCATATCAGTACATAGTTAATCATCACTAAAAGCACTGATTTTCTCAGATACAAAAAATACCAGGATCAGATTCGATAGTGCACCAAGACATGTTGAAAGAATCTTCGGAAGCTGCACCAGGGAAAAAAATACATGAGATCTAACCAACATTGATGTTAATTTATCTTCTTTTTTTTTTTTTGAATGGTTATTGATGTTAATTTATCATTATCTAACAACCAAACATGCAAATGAATTGGGCGGATAAGGTGGATAGATTAGAACTAAAACCTTAAGAACCAGCCCCTAAAACAGTAACTCCTCTTCTTCTTCTTCCCTTTTGCAAAACAAGACTAGAAAACTCAGTATCATGACAATAAGTTCACAAATAGTTAATATATGATGTATATCTATATTACATATAATATAAATACTGAATACATATAAGGATCCATTGGCAATAGGCAACAAAATGACCATTCTGTTAAAAACTGGAATATGAAAAAACAAAACTGAGAAATTGCAAAAATGAGAAATCCAGGAGTTGCAAATACCACAAATTCCAGAAATCATTGTTATTCTTGCAGATGCCTAGTAAACTTTGTCAAGAACCATGATTAACTTTCCAGATTCCAGAATCCTGACAGGAATTCAGACTAATAAGAAATTCCAAATTCCCATCAGATAGTGTCAAGACAATTCTGCATTAAATAAGCCCGGGCTCAAACAGCATATTCAAAATGAATGTGGGACTTCTAAGCTTCATAGATGAGTTTCAAGAGTCCTAAGTCAAGGTCAACAGGTGTCCTCCAACCACGTTTTAAGAGAGGTGAATAACCTAGCAGACAGCCTAGCTAAACTAAGAGTGCCGCGGAATTAATTTGGTTTGGAGATTTAGTTCCTTAATTTATTTATTTTTCAGCTGTTCGTTTTTCGTTTTTTGGGAGTGGGGAGTGGACCACCTAGGCCATCCCCCATTGTATTGGCTCATTCGACCTCCTCTTTAAAAAAATCTCATTTGCCATTTACCATTCCCCAAAAAGAAAAACCAGAGATGTGAAATGACCCAAGAAAAATCTGTTCAAATTCTCTTAATTTAGAATCTCAAAATGCCTTTGGCATTCGGGAATTTTGATCCTCCCAACATGAATTTCTCCTGATTCTCAATATCAACCAGCTCTAAAAAGGCTACCTACACCATTCCTACTTTTAGAAGTCCACCATCATCAAAGCCTTGCCCCAACTATGCTGGGTCTGCTTCCAAATTTTAGAATTTGGAGGGTCTTCACAGTTCCATGCTCCAATAGCAGCATCCAAAAACCACAAAATCGGCGTAAGAGCACACAAAAGATTGTGTTTTTTGCACACACCAAATTTTTGCTACCCAAACATAGATGCACTTGCTTCCACCAGATAACATAAACTTCTTTCTTATTCATACTTCCTCAATAACACAAGCAGGCATGCGAGAAAAGAGGCTTCTTTGAACATATTAAGACAACACCAATTGGGTAAAAAGCCCAAACCCAACAGACAAACTAGTAAACAAAGTTTGTTTATTGTACATAGAATTTTCTCTCCAAGCATCAGTTGAACAAGGAATAAATAAAGAACGGAAAAGAAACCAAGGGGAAGATACAAAAATCAAATCAAATCAAGAAAAATAAAAAAGGGGGGGGGGGGGGGGGGGAGAGAAGAGAAAACCCAAAGATCAAAAGAACACAAATTTATGGAAAACAGAGAGAAAACAATGGCGACGATAACGATATACCTTGTTCGTTTGGTGGGAGGCGGCAGAGAGCTGTGGAAACTGCTTTCTATCTTACGTTCGTTTAGATTTTTATTTTCACAGCCCTTAAAACTCGTGTGATTTCAAACCCTAATCAATTCGAGTTCTGCACTCCTCTTTCTCCTGGGCTCTTCCAATGTCCCAGAAAATAGAACTGAGGAGAGAACCCACACACAAACCTGGTAATGTAATGTAAACCTTTTCTTGTGGATGTGTCCCAACTTCAAGTCTCAACTTGCAAATCCAATGCATCATCTTGTCACTACTCACTATGCCTATCCATAATTGGGGGCCATGTTCCAAATCTAAACCATTAAAAATCAATGTCCTTTAATGTTTTAGCATGGAAGAAATGCCAATAGAAATTAAAAAAATAGCCCCTTTTTTAATCGTCCGGCCCCACTTACATGTGTATGATGGTGGAGCTTTGGGTGATCATTCTAACCACTTGATCAATGGCCGATAAATTTTCATTGTCCCCAACGAGTGCACGGTCGATCCAATCATTGAGGGGTCTTTGTTTTATGGTCCACTTCAATGGGCCATAAAACTCTTTAACTCTTCTAGAACTGTTTTTTTTTTTAATCAATCCTGATCATTTAGACTTGGGAGTACAATAAATTTAGGAGGCTTCTTAATGGGTCCTAATCACGAAAATGTAAAATTGCCCCCTATTTTATTGTGCTCACAAGATTTTATGCTAATTGAATATGGGCTCATTGTCAGATTGCTGAAATATATGAATTTTCTTTTTTTTCTTTTTTTCTTTTTTGTTTTTTGGTACCTTGCCAGGGAGCTGGAACCAATGAGAGGCCCGATTCAGGGAAGAGAAAACCGGCTCATCAAGGAATGAAACCAACAAGGGAGGACCTGCAAACGTAAGAAGAGAGGACCCAACTCTAGGCAATAAAGTGAGAAATTATATTCACATCTTTTATAAGCGATCAATCTAACAACTTATTAAAGAAATCTTGAGGGCTAGCTCAGTTAGCTTTAAGACCACGGTTTGCTCCCAGAGGTTGAGGGTTCAAAATTGCGCTACGTCCCCCTGAGCCCGTAGGATTAATCTGACCCAAAGGGCTGGGACACCCTCCATTAAAGTGAAATATTCTTGAGGTTTACATAAATGAGAGAGATTTATTTTCAGTGGTTTCTTCTTTTTTATAAATGGGCCCCACTGAAACGCATCATGAATTTTTCATGGGTTGGATCTCTCTGTAAACAATCCACAGAGTTTTAGTTGAGCACCTATCATGATATTAGTGCTTGTAAATAAAAAAAAATTTCTTTGTGTCCATTATGTAAACCCTTCAAAGGGCTCACTTTGGAATTTAAATCATTAAAAAATATTGTCCCATGCTGTCTCTAATTGAAGAAAAAATTGAGACCAACCTTTCTGTTTTGAAAATTAAAAAAAGGAGCACTCCTAAAATATATGATCTGGATTTTTTGATAAATGATAGAACAAGTGGACTTGGACCACTAGAATTCCCCTTGGCTTAGGATTTTCACTCAATTGTTAGCTACATCTAGTCCTAGGAACGAGATTTTTCAGTTGGGACCAATTTGAGTCCATGGGGTATGCGTACCTTATTTGTGTATTATTTTAGTTCAACTGAACTAAATTTTATGGGGCAACCAATTAATATAATTTTTATTATGATGACTTCATTATTTTTATTAATAGTTTTGTGGAAATTTTGTATATTTTAAATATTGTAGGAACTCCAACCATAGCTAGTATATTTTTTGAAATTTTCTTATGTTTTTTACAACTAAAATTTTCTTATTATTTTTTTTACTTTTTCTGAAAACTTATGTATATATTTTTAACCTCTTCAACTGGAGCGAGGAAAAAAAATTTATATAGTCTACCCCAATATAGTTGGTACAAGACTTTAATTACTATAGTGCATGCAAAAGTTTAAATGGTACTGGATCACAATTTGGAGTGAGAATGAGTTCCAAATATATATATGAAAGCGGGTCCTTGAATACCTGAATATAGGATTAGAGTCTGAGTATAGGATTCAGGCTTGTTTCAAATTTGGATTCTGATCCGGGTCCACCAATATCAATCCAATATATATATATATATATATATCCAAGTACAAGTTTATAAGGTATAAACCCGTGGGCCGTGGCATCATATTACTATAGGCCGCATTGGCTCATATTGCACCCGAGTTCCCGCATTGCTCGGGGATTGACTCATCTAAATCGTCCTAAAAGTAGGACCCCCTAAATTTCATAAATTTCATGGGACTCACGACAACCGGCACCAATTTAAATAAACCTCAGAGCACTAGAGTGCAAGAGAAAATCATCTTTCAAATTAAAGCGACACTTTAGTTACAGGGCATCATTTAGGCCCACTGAGAACACCCTCTTGTTCGGTGGATCATTCCTTGTCCTGCTCTACTACTGGTAATTAACCACCCCAACCAAAACTGTAACCATGTCTATAAGGGCCATCCAAAAGTCCTCACATAATCAGACCACCAGCTCATCATCTCTACCAAAAATACCTTTCTCCTTATTTAGCCTTGCTGTCTAAACTGCATTGTCTAACCTTGAGACGCCAATCAAACCTATATAAGCAATTCCTAGCATGGAATGATTGTAGAAGAGACAGAAAAGGAAAAAAGATAAAGAGATGGGGCTTGGGAAGATGCAGAAGTGGCTTTTGGGTCTAGCCCTTGTGACCCTAGTGCTGCTCAACATGGAGTGTTGCACTGTTGAAGCAGCAGAGAATCCAAACACAAAGCCCCATTTCACCACTTCGGGTACTGAGGGTAAGAAGGTGCTGCCTGAACCTAATGGAAAATACACCCGTGGCTGCCTGAGATTCTTTGGCTGTCGTGAAGCTTATCCAGAACTGAACTCAGCGAAGAACATGGCGTGAGAGAGAAATGTGAAGCTTTTGTACTATACATCTACTGATGTACATGTTTTATCTTTTATATAATTATATGGGCATTGAGTTGAATGAATGAAAACCTATGACTTGATGACTGAATAAATGATGTTGAGACTCATATGCAGTGAAGTACTAATATTGCTATTATCCAGAGTAAAACCAAATAGTTTATATTGTTAGATGTGGGCCCAATTGGTCTTTCCCCTGCATCCTGGGGCCAGCCTGAACATGGCTTTAACTTGGCCCAGGCATAAAGCCACATGAGGGGGGGGGGGCTATTAAGCTTTAAAAGTATAAACTGTTGGAAAAAAAAAAAAAAGAATGAAAAGTCACAGAAACTAAGAAAGGCTTAAAGAGGAAGGGTCTTTTTAAACCCAATTACCTAGTTTGAAGGGTATGGATCCACTTTCTCAATCTGATTGACAGCTTTGGGTCTACGTCCATTTAAGGTCCATACCATAGTATACTTATGGTGAGGGATAGATGCACTTGAATATTTTCATATATATATATATATATATGGAAAACCCTCTTGAGAGATGTGTCTCATTAATGCATGAAAAACAACATTTTTACTATTACGTGGGGCCCTTCATGATCAATCTAAATCTACTGCCCTCACACTTGCTAGCCCTTATGAATTAGTACTCTTTCTAATTTGATGCTAATCCGGATTATATTTACTGTTGGATAGAATTATATATAGATATATATATATTATTTATAGATTTCAAGAAGAAAATCACCTCTTGTGCAGAAGGTTGAGATTGTTAAGTTGAGCCCATCCGAGAGGGAGAGAGATATTAGAATGAAGGAAAAGAGAAAACCTAGAGAGAAGACAATCAATTCCGCCTGGTTTCAATTACGAATCTGAGATATTGAAGAAAATGGAAGCCAACTTTCAAGAGCCCATCAATATGTTTGGTCCCAAGTTACTGACCAACTCCAATTTCAGGACCAAATGATTTCAAAATTTTCAAACCCAATCACACAATACAAATATACAGAATACCATTTACAGGAAACTCATTGGTAATATATTTAATGATACATTCAAGGAAAAACATCAACGAGCTCCAATGGATCTACAGTGATCTCAAACAGAAGGGGACCTATTGGTGTGAGCAAACCCAATATTAAAATGTTAGATTGAAAAACTATATTTTCCTTCATAAAAAACTTTCAAAACAAAATTTTGGGTTTTCTTTCATTCTTAATTATCAAAGCAGAACACATCAAACACATCAAGAAAAGAAAAAATACCAAAAGGGTATGTTTGTTTCCTTGGTATTATGTGCCAGGTTGCACCATGGTTGGTCTCCCAGACCTCTCCCAAGTTGGAAGATCATCATATATGGTCTTCCTCCTTATTTTTTGGACTGTTGCTGTGGTTGACACTAAAATGTAACAGTGTTAATAATGCTCACCATATTGGTGAAAAAATAAATAGACTCTGAGAAATCCTAAAGTTGAGAATGGTGATGATGAGATGAGAATTGTGAAAGAACATGACATGTTGATTAATGTGATGGAAAAGAAGTTTAAAAAAATAGAAGTTGATGTAACTATTAATTGAACATAAATAATAAATAATACAAAAAGGCTAGGGTGGAGAATGCAAATCCAAGCTATGCCTGAGCGGAGATTTTTTGGAATACTATTTAAGAGTGGAATAACTAGAAAAATTTATCCAAATGAGCATATTCAATATTCCAGTGGCCATTCTTCGGGCTAAGCCCACTTGAAAGTATGCAACAACAAGACTCCTCAAATAGAAAGCTTCACGGAGAGAAGGGAACAAGGTCAGACAATATCCATTATTTATTTATGTACTTTAAAATTTTTGATTTTAAGTGGTTTCTGGGGGTGCACAAAAAAATCCGCTGATTCGTAAAACTGATCCAATCCGATTTGTGAATTTTTAACCAATCCGAAGGTAACGGATTGGTGATGGATTGAGAATCTTGTAATCCGTTAGCAACAGATCGGTGACGGGTTTCACCCTTAAGCCGCGAATTCAATCCAATTTGATCCGTTGATATTAAATATAAATAAAAATAATTTAAGGGGTCTAAATATAAGTTAAGATGTCTAAATATAAAATAAGAAAAAAAAATTTTAAGGGTCAAATATGAATTTTTTTACAACATGTTTAATATCTTTATTTTAACATTAGATTGAACGGATTGAACGGATTAATCCGATCCGATCCGGTCCTCCACGTATTAGATGGAATCGATTTTTAACAGCCACATATTGGTGACGGATTCCAAATTCATCAATCCATAGGTAACGGATTGGTGACGAATTTGGCCCAATCCGCACCAATCTCATCCTTGTACACCCCCAGATTTCATCGTTTGAGCCAACTTTAAATCAAACCACTCAAATGAATCCCTACCACACCCCCAAATTATTGGTGTCACACCAAATTCCTCTCCAAATCAGAGTTGGGCGCATACACATGATTTACTTTCATTGCTTTTGTGTTCAAACATGCGCCTTAAACATGATCTATGTGACACTTGGCCTAATACTAACTGGTGAGCAACTAGTTCCATTGCAATACATACGTTGAAGAATTTTAGTGTTTTGGATTTAAGGTGAGTCTCAACTACTCCAAAACCACTTATTGTGGACTTTGTGAAATTCGACTAGAGCCTTGAACTCCTGCCTTTTGGATATAAACCAAATTAGAGTGCAATGTGAAGATTGTTATTTCAACAACAGAGCCTCCCTCATAGTCGTAAATCCTTCTGAACATTTAATCAAACACATGCCTTACAACTCAAACTCACATTCAATCAAGAAAACCCACTTTCTAATCTTTTAAAAAAAATGACTTCAAACACACCCATAAGATGAAAAAGAAAGAAAGAAAAAACTAATTACAGACAACCCAAAAACAAATTTAAAACAATCTTTCCAATTCACCTTCATCCTCTCTATGCTATTTTTCATGGAAATCACACGGCATATCAACACCAATTGAAAGTTCTCTGTTTTAATCACACAAAATCAAATCATAGCAGTAAATGAGTGTGAGAGAGATTACCTTAAAGAAAGATTACAGGAGAGCGGGAAATTGGGGGTTTTGCGTTTTATTTCTAGGTTTTGTCGACTTCAAATCAAATCCGTTCAGCTCTAGCCCAAACCAACCTAACTCGTGAGTGAATGGTTTGGTCTTGGACAAGATTCAACCTGACCCAGACCATGAACCATAGGACCCAAATTCGATTGGGCCTTTGTAGGCAATTAGTACCAAAGACTCGGCGCTATCAAGTCAAACCATCTCGAATTAACTTCCTATTTCATATGTTAAGAGTGGTGCTATTGGCACCATGAATTCTTCTCTCCTCACCGCAGTAGAAGACAAATTTTTTTTTCCTAAACTACCCCTCCTCCCTCTCTTCCCTTCCTCCTCCTCCCTCCTTCCTCCCTCTCCCACCCTCCACCCTCTTCCCTTATCCGCGCCCACCCCCAATCGCCGGCGGGGAGGGAGCCCAGGCCGGCAGCCAGCGGCGGAAGCCCCGGCCGGCCGGTCTCCCTTCCCCTCTCCCTCTTTCTTCCTTCCTCCCCTTCTCTTCTCCCTTCCTCTTCTTCCCTCTCCTTCCCTCCCCTACTCTTATTCTCCCTCCCTCCCCCCCTCCCCCCAGTCTCTGGCGGGGAGGGAGCCCCGGCCGGCCGGCCTCCCTCCCCCTCTCCCTCTTTCTTCCTCTCTCCCTCTTCTTCTCCCTCTTTCCCTCCCACCCTGTTGCAGCCCGATCTCCCTCCCCGCATGCGACTGGGAGGGGGAGGGGGAAGAAGAGTAGGGGAGGGAAGGAGAGGGAGGGAAAGAGGGAGAAGAGGGAAAGAAGAGGGAGAGAGGAAGAAAGAGGGAGAGGGGGAGGGAGGCTGGCCGGCTGGGGCTCCCTCCCCGTCGGAGACTTGGGAGGGGGGATGAGGGAAGATGATGGAGGAGGAGGGAGAAGGAGGATGAGGGAGAAAGGGGGAGGGGTAGTTTAGAAAAGTTTTTTTTTTTCGCGGTGGGAAGAGTAAATTTCGTGGTGCCAATAAAGCTCCCCATATGTTAAATATATGGATGATTTTCTCTTGTGCACTTGGCCACACATCCGTGCCATTCATCATGCGGGGCTGGTGAAGTTCATGGGTCCTGCCTTTGGTGATGGTCCAAATGCTTGCTCCCACAAGAGCACGGGCACATGAAAATTTTCTCAATTAATATACATGCATTTATATATATGGTATTTTTATATTAGAGTACCACAGGCAGGTGAAAATTGTCTATAATACTAATGAGTAGTAATTACTATTATCAAACTACCCATGACAGTGATTTAGCAGCAGAACTTGCTTATAGAGAGCAGGTTCAATGAATATCTAAATTCTTACATGTAAGCCCGTGGACCAAACAGGGTCATGTATGATAATGACTTGTTAAGTGCCAAAATGCAGTAACTTAGCAACAAGATTTTCTTCCTAACAACCATTGCATGACAAATTAGCGGTAATTCATTATAAATGATGATGATGGTGCCTGTGTCAGCAAAGATAACAACAACAATGTCAATTGTAGAAACAGTACCCCCAAAACCCTACCCCACCCACACAAAAAAAAAAAAAAAAAAAAAAGAAAAGAAAAATGCAATCCCAGTGATATTTTAGTAATGTGACAAATTTCTCATAAAAAAAAAGTAATGTGACAAATTCTCTCTTACGTGGAGCCACTCATTAAGATTTAAGGGTCCTACGTTTGATGACGGTCCAGATGCATACTCCTGCTGGAGGTTTTTTTTAAATAATGATCACAGCACTAATAGAGTTTTTTTTTTTTTTTACTTTTACTTTTTTGAAAAAAAAAAAAAACTTACATTGTAATTGTTGATGTAATAATCATCAAATAATGCCCATTATGGGACCCGTCCTTAATCCACAATGGGACCCTCTAATCCCCCTTATTCTAGGATTGGTGTGCTTACACCATGTAAGATTTGCAATTTTGTATTTATGGTCGTACCTAACAAACTTAAGTGCGAATTTAGGAGTTTTGATTCCAAATTACATTTATTGGATAGGGACCCGGATTGAACAAAGACATTTTTTTTGTCTGGCAGAGCAGATATTGCAGATAATGTCAAGATAAATTTAAATTTGTGATAATTATCAGAAAAGTACAAAAAAACACCATTTAATATATGATACCTTTAACTATTAGAAATAAAAACTAATAAACTAGAAACCTATGTTTTTGTTTAAATAATATATCATGGTGGGGTTTTTATTGTGCTCTATCATGATCTCATCATGAAAAAGTTTATATATTTTTTTTATAATAACTTAAATTTGTTGTGATAATATCTTATAAGATATGAGTTTTTTTGCACATTCCTCCCTGTGTTTTGGCCTAATTGTAAATAAACAACTCCCTGTGTCTTACTGTACTTTCCTTTTCATTTTCCTACTATGCCACTTTATCTTTCATTTTCTCTTATGATAAGTAAAATTCACTGATAGCTTGCTTTTATACAATTTATTATTTTACTTATCACTTGATTTGTTTTGGGTATTTTTAGGTTTGCTCTACAGTTTTTGCATGCCTTTATTTCAGATGGCACTTTTTTTCACTTTTCAACCCTTTTTCAGATTTTTTATTAGTGTTTTTATGGAACCCACCAATTAGAGAGAGAGAGAGGGAGTAAAATAGATAGGCCCATTTAATAATTATTCAATAGAGGATTTCCTTTGTAATAAAAATAAATAAATGCTGGTGGGTGTATGCAGAAATAGCCATAAGATTTTCCAAAGAAAAACATTGTACTGAATTTAATACTGAGCTACTAGACAAACTGTTTCCAACTGGCAGCCGGTGGAACACCCCACCCCACCCCCATGTGATAAATGGTTTCAGCATGTGTAAAGATAAAGAGAAAGGGTGGTGAGTGGTGACAGGCCTTGAATTCTGGTTTTTATCCTAACCATCTTGTATGGGGATGAAAATGTGATCTTAGGCTATTTCGCTATCTTCAAAGTGGGCTCATATAAGTCATTGGTATAATGATTTGGTGAATCAATTGCTTAATAAAAATTAATTTTATTGGACATTACTAGCCATCTTATCAAATTTGATAGCTGTAAATAATTTTATGGTCAATCTATCTAACCGTTTTTTGTTATATGATTATGAGATCCCATTGGTCCAATGAGTTACAGTCTCTTTCAAGGGGGAATTCAAGTATCCATTGGTGAGGTTGGCCAGAGCAAAAGCTTGTCTAATCTCTTAGACCATAAATATCAGACTTAATATTAATGACTTGATTAAGCTACAAGCCAAAAATTAAGCTTAAGCTTGGCTTATTTGCAAGATATATACAATAGCTACGTGCTAAATACATCAGGCCAGGCTAGAGTGCTAGACCTTTAAGCATACACAGGTCCATTCCAACTCATTCAACCACCAAACTTGAAAAGTAAGACCTCATCCAAGCCTAGAACGCAAAGCCCACACCCAATGTAAGTTGTGCTTGGGCTGGCGTGGGCCATTAGAATCCCCCACAGCTTGCCAGACTCAAATTAGGCGGGGCATTGGGCCTTCTACCGAGTCTGAGTGAGGTCAGAGTGTTCATTAAGGGTAATATTTAAGTTGATTTAAATTGAAAATGTCAACTCGAATCCAACTCAAAAAAGTCTAACAAGCCCAGAAGCGTAGAGAGAGTAAAAAAGGAAAGTCAAATGGGAGGATCTGGCGGATCCCATTAGAAACTTGTTGAGTCATAACTGTCAACCAAATGTCCTAAGCCAAATCTAAAAATGGAAGAAGATTTCAACCCAAATCTTGAATGTTAGAGAATTTCGGATTCTGGGGTCGGATAAGGATTTGCCACTTCCATCTCAAATGTAAAAAAATTTATCAAGAATCTAGCATGGCCCACCTCTTACACGGTCCAGATCATCAGGAAAAAAATTATGGGGTGTTAAATTGCAGATGATCTCGAGCTGCATTTTTATCTCCTACTCTCTCTCTCTCTCTCTCTCATGGACGTGTAAGTTGGAACTTGGAACAGGAGACTTCCATCTGAATTCCTAACGAGACCCGCCACTCTCTCTTTCTCTATCTTTTTCTCTGCTATTCTTTCTCTTTGTGGAGCCCACAATACATGGAGCTTATGATAGTCCTCACCAGCTCCCATTTCTCTGCTCTCTCTACTCGTATGGAAACTAGTACTAATGCAATTACTACCAACAAACCTCCGCTTTTCCTCTTTAGATCTTGCATTGGGTATTTAGTTCTTCCACCCAACAACCCCTTTTTTCTTGTTTTTTTTTTCTTTTGGTTATGTCCTTTTCCTGATCTGGGTTGTTAAGATAAGTGAAGCAGAGCGAAGACAAGCGGGAAATTCATCACCCACCAGGTCTGGTTGCCTTATTCTCTGATGGGCTATTTATCCAGTTTTTGAATTGGGTGTTTGTTTTTTCCACTTAAAAACATCTCTTTTATGGTTTTCTTTGTTTATTCTTCATTTGATTTGCTATTTATTTGTTTTTTTTTTTTTTTTGAATTGGGTGTTTGTTTTTTCCACTAAAGAACATCTCTTTTGAATTGGGTGCTTCTTGTTTACACGAAAAAACATCTCTTTTTGGTGGTTTCTTTGTTATTCTGTCTTTTGTTTGCTATTTATTTGTTTTTTTGGAATTGGGTGTTTGTTTTTTCTACTTAAAAACATCTTTTTTATGGTTTTCTTGGCGATTCTATCTTTTTTCTGGTATGGGTTATTAAGATCAAGTGAAGGAGAGTGAAGAAAAGCGGGAAATTGATCACCCACTAAGTCTGGTTGCTTATTCTCTGACGAGTTGTTTCTTTGTTTATTTATTGAATTGGTTGTTTGTTTTTTTCTACTTGAAAACGTCTTTTTTATGGTTTTCTTTCTGATTCTATCTTTTCCCTGATATGGGTTATTAAGATCAAGTGAAGGAGAGTGAAGACAAGCGGGAAATTCATCACTCACCAGGTTTGGATGCCTGATTCTCTGATGGGTTATTTATTTATTTACTCCCTTTTGAATTGGGTGTTAAAGAATCTGTTTTTATGGGTTTCTTTTTTATTCTGTCTTTTTTTCTGATCTGTGTTCTTAAGATCAAGGGATGGAGAGCGAAGATAAGCAGAGAATTCATCACCCGCCAGGTCTAGATGCCTGATTCTCTATTATTGTTGTTATTTTTTGTTTTTGTTTTGAACTTCTCTTTTCTTCGGTTTTTGTTTTCTGTTTGAAGAGGGTTTATGTGGGTTTTGGTTTGTAGGGCATGATAATCATGGGGTACATGTGTGCCACAAATGTGGTTGGGCGTTTCCGAATCCGCATCCTAGTGCCAAGCACCGGAGGGCGCACAAGAAGGTCTGTGGGAAGCTCACGGGGTCCAAGATCACCGGATCCGAAGAGAAGTTCCACCACTCCGACAGCGACTCTGATGAAGCTCACAAACACTCCAGTAAGAATTTCATAACTGTTCCAGTAAGAATTTCATAACTGTTCCTTTAGATTAGACCATTTGACTGGGTGAATTTTGGATCCCATGATTGCTTTGAGTATTTGGTTGGTTGATGGATGATTATCCATTCTATTTTGCGTTTGGGTAGATTTGGAAACTGAAAATCTCATTGGGTTGGTTACTGTCATTCCAATGTTTTTGTCTAGTTTGTATTGCTGTTTGTTGCTAACATTGATCCAGGACATGGAAAAGGCAGACAAAACAGCATTTCGCAGACGTGTTTTCCAATTGGCTATTGGTTCAACCACCATTTAAACCAATGCTGTTTGGGTTTATTAAAACATGCATTACTGAAAAATCTGATGCCCCTTTTCATTTCATTGATATTTTATATGTAAAAGCTACTGGACAAGGTTTAGGTGATAAGGTTAGTGGAACTGTTCCCGGACGATCAGGCAGGTCCGAAGAGGAGCTGTTCGCAGATGCTGTTGCGGAGTTTGCAGATGCAGAGTCTCATCATACAGAGGAAGGAGTTGTGATTTCTGGTAAGGTTTCTAGACTTAACTATCAGTTCTTTGTCATGTATAGAATTGTGTGTTTGGAGGTTTCCTAAATCATAATTGGTTGGATTCTGTACTCCTTGGTTTGAGGCAGTATAAAAATGGTAAAAGAACTACATTTGGTGAGTATACCATTTTCTCAACATCATTATTAGTTTTAATCAGCAATTTAGGATAGTAAAAATTTCTATATTATGTAATTCTATCAATGTGCTTTCTGATTTCTGCATTGCCCCAAAGCATATACAGAAGGAATGCCAGCCATTATGCTGTATCATTGTAAATGGTTGAAATATAGGGTAATTGAATCCATGCTATGATGCCTGATACTTTAAAATGGGCTATGTATTCCTATCATTCCGTACCATAACCAAGAATAGTTCATTGCTATGTGTGAAAATCGTGTCCTTGGTGATCTAGGCTTTCCTAATGGCATATTTGTGAGACAGAGAATCCAAGTGCACCGTCCAAGATGTTTGTTCATTGACAATAACAAAACCTGGATGCTTAGGTAATTAAAGAAAGAAAAAATTACAATGAAGGTAGCAGTTTAAGTATGATTTGTGAACTCTGAAAGATTGTTAGTTTGTAGGTGAGGTGGGTCAAAGACTCAAACTTCCGTTTTGTATCTCATAACTTGTGAACAACAATGGATGCACATGGTTTCTTTAGCCACTGCTTTTGGCTGATGAAGGGGATGTTTTAGAATGTGCTGTTAAGATATCCTAACTTCTTGGATTGGATAATTGAAAAGCAGTGCTCCTTTTACTTTATACAATGTAAATAGTATAATTCTTTTTTTTTTCAGATTCAGGGTTTTTTATGAAGAAGAAAAAGAAAGAGAGAAAGAGGAAGAAAGAAGCCTAATGGATTTTCTTGAGCGTTGCACACGAATTGATTACATGTTCTTGTGAAGCACTTATTTTATTTATGATATTCTTTTGTAATTACAAAGAAGTCCACGACTGAAAATTACTGATGAGTCCCCCCAACATTGACATACATGTCGAATGTTTCACCTAATCCTATTTATGAACAACATGAACTGAGGAAGCTCTCATATTTTATACTGCATTTCATTATCCGGATAGTAAATATGCTTTATATTTGTAGAAAGCACCAGTAATTCTCATTTAAATATTGGGTACTGATTTCTCTCCATGATTATGGTTTCTTTTAGATTAGTGTGCACTTTATTGAACTTCAATTCCATATGCAGATAAAATGCCACAACCAAATGATTCAACACAAGGCGATCAAATTAAGGAAGTTCATGCTATAGAATCTGAACCAGAGCAACTGGGTAGTGGTGTACATTTAGAAGGTCATACTTTACACTCTATTCCTGATGCAACAGGAGCTTCTACTTCAGACAAGAAAACCAACGCAGCTGTAGAGCAGACCCTGCTCAGTAGTTCTGATTTGTTCTTGCTATCTTCTTCATCCCCTTTGGAACCCACAGTACCAACAAGTGACTCCAAGGAGAATTCAAGCTTCAGCTTTGGTGAGGATGTGAACCCCTCTGTGCCTGTAGTTGGCACTGATACAGATGCTGGGGTCAATGGAGCAATTACTGAAGACAAAATTTTGTCTGCCACTGCTATCTTACCAGCCACTGAAGTGGAATTTTCAGAAACTAATAGCAGTACCCTAACAACGAGGGTTGATTCTTTTAAAGATGCTGTTATGGATTTCAAGGATCCAGATTCAACTATCTCCCTTCCCCATGGAGAGCAATGTGATGTATCAGCACAACAGAAAGACCCGAGTGAAAAATCGTCTGAGATGGAATTGGGTCCTGTGGAAGTTGAAGCTGGTGAGCATCTTGGTGCATCTATTGATGCTCATCAAGTTCCTCAAGCTAGCCTGCATAATGATTCAAGGACAGAGGTGTATGAAACCATGGCTGAAAATGTGTCTGCTGTTGCATCCCTTGAAGCTGTTCCTGCCGGGGATAATACTGATGTGAAATCTGAAGCTTGTAAAGATCATATGCCACTGAATCCAGAAGTCACTCAAACCTTGGCCAGTGTTGAAGAGATGGAGAGCAATTCTCATTGCAGTCATCCTGTCCTTGAGCAATCTCATTCTGGGTCCATGTCAATCAAAGCTGATGAAGATGTCTTTCCTACAACTGTGCAGATGCAGGAAGTCAACCTTCAAGTGGATGGGTCCAAAGAGTTGATTGTCGATCAAAGTGGTGTAGGGGAGGATCCAAACAGGGAAGCATCTCAATATTTAGGAATTAGTTCCAGTGAATGTGCAGCCAAAGAAATCCACTCCAATGGATTGGGAACCCCTTCAGATTCCAGTAAAGAATTCACACCTGATGATTCAGTCATGGGTTCAAGTGAAGCAGATGCAGCTCAAAGCCGCTCAGAAGGCAGCAAAGAAGGCTCCTTGGGAGAAGGGAAATCTCACCAGATCTTCTCAAATGAAGTCTTGCCTGAAGCTCCTGTTGTTCCTGTAGATGGAGGTAGCAGTGCTGTTTCTTCTTTAGCAACTGATGTTTATCAAGAAATTGCTAAGGGAAGTGAAGGGTTTGCTGTTCACGAGGAGTCCGTAACTGTCCATGCTGATGCAGTTTTGGGCTATGGTGAGGCACTGACTGAGGATGAAAATTCTTTATGTAGCACACTAGTAACCAATGAATCTGCAATTAATGCCACTGAAATGCAGTCCCAAATGCATGACAATGCTGGAATAAATGAAGTGGATGGAAATTTACAGCTCACTGAAGCTACTGATGTGTTTGTGGCTCTAGAATCAAAAGGAATTGATGTTGGTAGCTGCTCTTTAGAAAGTGTATCAGACAACAGGCGACAGAGTTGCCATAATGAAGTTGATCAGGAAAGCTCCAAAGAGCAGCTACCTGAAGAGCCTGCAAAATTGCCAGACGATCCTGAGTCTTTTGTTAAGAGCCCTTTTGCCTCTGCTAAAATTGACACCAATTATTCCTTGGATGGAGATGATGTTTATGAAGGTGGCGATAACATTCTTAAACAAGATGCTAGCACTTCTGTTTTGGTTGCTGATCCTTCAGTTGATTCTGTTGCTGAAGGATCAAACAAATCTCAAGAGGAGGTGTTCTCGGATGCTGTTGCAGAGTTTTCTGGTCCAGAGTTATGTCATGCAGAGAAAGGAGTCGTGGTTTCTGGTAAAATTTTCTAGACTGAACTATCAATTCTTTGGTTCTGGAGGTTTTTATTGGGAAAAAAAAAACTCTTTGGTTCTAGAAGTCTCTTGAATCACATCTGGATTGGTTCTGCAAACCTTTCGGGTATTATAAAAGTAATAAAACTACATTTGGTGAGATATGCCATTTGCTTAAAATATTAGTAGTGCCAGTTGGCAATTCTGATTTATTAGGATGGAAAATTTGAAATAATGTATTCCATTGTGCTATAATGTTTTAATTGTTGAAGTTTGGGGAAAGTGAATCCAAGCTATGATGTCCAATACTTGAAATAGGCTAGGTATATGTAGTCCATAGCTGATATTTGATATTTAATTTGGATGTGTAAGTCAGTGGCGCTGGCATAGCTGTAGTGTGTCCTTTCCATATTCATGATGTATTTGGGCATCCTAGTTTTCAAGTGCACTGTTAAAATGTGTATTCAATCACATTGTAAAGCTTCATGCACAGCTAATTAATGAAAATAACAAATGCAATGGAGGTAGCAGTTGAGAATGATTGCAGAAATCTGATATGTTGTCAGTTTTTTTTTTTTTTTTATTCTCTAGGTGAGCAAGTTTGTTTACCCCTTCTTTTGGCATGCATCTGCCACTTGCCTTGACTGGCAATCTTTTTCTAACACTGTCACAGATTTGAATCCTGGTCTGCCCAATGACAGGGCAGATGCCTCGCCACTGATTTTACAGTGTGTTGGCAGGTCTGTTTGCCCTTTGTTTTGCAATTTGTAACTGAGGGTTAACAGATGCAGTGGAGCCTGTTCACCAGTTCTGTTAGCTAATATGTGGCCTTTCTCAGTGCCATTATATTTTTATGTGGAAGATCTACTTGACAGCTTGGATTGGATAAGCTAAAAGGGGTAGTCCTTTTATTATATACAGTGCAAACATGGTAAAAAGTGTGGAGATCCACTCCAACTAATCCAATGCACTAACCAAACAACATTAGCTGATGAAGCTTTGTATATTTTGACTGCAGCTGTATTTTAATACCAAACATGCCTTAGATCTGTTAGAAAACACCAGTAACTTCACATATAAATTTCAGATACTGATTTCTCTTGATGAATATGGTTTCTTTAAAATTAAGTTGCACCTTACTAAACCTCACTTCCATGTGCAGATACAATTCCACAAGCAAATGATTCAATGCATGACGATCAAGTTCAGAATCTTCATGATTTAGAACGTAAAACAGATCTGTTGGATAATGGTATTCCTTTACAAGACCATGCCTTGCACTCTACTCCTGATGGCTCTGGAGCTTCTACTTCTGATATGAAAACCAATATGGTTGCGGAGCAAACTGCATCCCTTTTGGATCCAGCAGCACCAACAAATGATTCCATTGAAAATCCCAACTCCAGATGTGGCGCGGATGTGAACTCCTCTGTGGCTGTAGTTGGCCTCGATACATATGCAGAGGGCACTGGAGAAAGTACAGAAGACAAAATTTTGTCCGCTACTGCTATTTTACCAGCTAATGAAGTGGAGTTTTTGTCAGACACTACCAACATCAATACCATAATTGCGGGGGATGGCCCTTCCGAGGATACAGTAAACGATTTGAAGGTACTAGATTCAACAATCTCCCATACACATGAAGAACAGTCTAATGCATCAGGACAGCGAGAAGACCAGAGTGAAATGTCTCCTAGGATGCAATCTGGTCTTGTGGAAGTTGAAGCCGGTAGGCATCTTGGTGTGTCGGCCGATACTGATCAAGTTCCCCAAGCTGAAGCTTGCCCTAATAGTGATCGCAGGGCAGACGTGTATGAAACCACAGTTGAAAATTTGCCTGCCTTTTCTACCCCTGAAATCGTACCTGCCATGAACACTGCTGAGATGAAAACTGATACTTGTAAAGACCATATGGCACTGAAACCAGAAGTCACTCAAACCTTGACCACTGTTGAAGTAATGGAAAGCCATTCTCATTGCAGTGGTCTTGTCGAATCTGAGTCCGGATCCATGCCAATTGAATCTGCTGAAAGTACAGATGTCTTTTCTGCAACTATGCAAAATCAGGAAGTCAACCTTCAAGTTGATGAACCTGATATCAGAAGTATGTCCAAAGGGTTGATTGTTGATCAAAGTGGTGTGGGTGAGGATCTAACTAAGGAAGCATCTCAATTTATAGGAATTAGTTCCCATGAATCGGTGGCCAAAGAAGTTCATTTTAATGGAATGGGAACTCTTTCAGATTCCATTGGAGCATTCGCTCGTGATGATGCAGTCATGGGCTCAAGTGAAGTAGTTCCTACTCAAAGCCAGTCAAATGATAATAAATTAGGCTCCTTTGGAGAAGAGGAACCTCACTGTGTCCTCTCACATGAACTCTTGCCAGAAAATCCAACAGTACCTGTAACTGGAGGCGGCATCACTGAATCTTCTGCAGCAACTGAATTTCATGAAGAAATTGCAAAGGAAAATGGTGGTTATAGCATTCATGAAGATACTGAAAGTGTCCATACTAATGGAGTTAGGGACTACAGTCAGACGGGAACTAAGGATGGGAATTCTTTATCTGGCACACAGGTACCCCATGAATATGCAACTAATGTCATGGAAATGAACCCCCAAATGCTCGAAAATGCAGGAGTAAATGAAGAGCTTTTACCAGTGGAAGAAGAATCTTCTGTTCAGAGTTCATTTAGCCCTTCTCATAATGGCAATGAATATTTGACTAAGGGAGTTGCTTCAGAAGGTGGCAATACCATTCTTAAAAAAGATGCTAGTGCTTCTGTTTTGATTGTGGATGCTTCAGTTGATTCTCTTAGCCAAACTGATAGTGTGGAAGGCACTTGGGGCTCTGTTTCTCAAAGCCAGTCAAATGATAATAAATTAGGCTCCTTGGGAGAAGAGGAACCTCACTCTGTCCTCTCACATGAACTCTTGCCAGAAGTTCCGACAGTACTTGTAACTGGAGGCAGCATCACTGGATCTTCTGCAGCAACTGAATTTCATGAAGAAATTGCAGAGGAAAATGGTGGTTATGGCATTCATGAAGATACTAAAAGCGTCCATACTAATGGAGTTAGGGACTATGGTGGGACGGGAACTAAGGATTGGAATTCTTTATCTGGCACACAGGTACCCCATGAATCTGCAACTAATGTCATGGAAATGAACCCCCAAATGCTCGAAAATGCAGGAGTAAATGAAGAGCTTTTACCAGTGGAAGAAGAATCTTCTGTTCAGAGTTCATTTAGCCCTTCTCATAATGGCAATGAATATTTGACTAAGGGAGATGCTTCAGAAGGTGGCAATACCATTCTTAAAAAAGATGCCAGTGCTTCTGTTTTGATTGTGGATGCTTCAGTTGATACTCTTAGCCAAACTGATAGTGTGGAAGGCACTTGGGGCTCTGTTTCTCAAAGCCAGTCAAATGATAATAAATTAGGCTCCTTGGGAGAAGAGGAACCTCACTCTGTCCTCTCACATGAACTCTTGCCAGAAGTTCCGACAGTACTTGTAACTGGAGGCAGCATCACTGGATCTTCTGCAGCAACTGAATTTCATGAAGAAATTGCAGAGGAAAATGATGGTTATGGCATTCATGAAGATTCTAAAAGCGTCCATACTAATGGAGTTAGGGACTATGGTGGGACGGGAACTAAGGATTGGAATTCTTTATCTGGCACACAGGTACCCCATGAATCTGCAACTAATGTCATGGAAATGAACCCCCAAATGCTCGAAAATGCAGGAGTAAATGAAGAGCTTTTACCAGTGGAAGAAGAATCTTCTGTTCAGAGTTCATTTAGCCCTTCTCATAATGGCAATGAATATTTGACTAAGGGAGATGCTTCAGAAGGTGGCAATACCATTCTTAAAAAAGATGCCAGTGCTTCTGTTTTGATTGTGGATGCTTCAGTTGATTCTCTTAGCCAAACTGATAGTGTGGAAGGCATTTGGGGCTCTGTTTCAGGTAAATATATCTGTGGTTTGTTCTTTTCAATTGGTTCTCTTGTTTGTTAAATCACCTCGCTGCTTTTAACTAATATAGAATACTTGTCCTGATAGTTTTCCTAATGATGCAACAGAAAAAGTGGGCTTAATCCTAATTCCTAAGGTTGGAATCCCATGCCAAGCTTGAAGTTTGTTTAATATTGTGTGTCCAAAGAAGATCACTCCACAAAGAGTACTACAAAATTTTATTAATTAAGACATGTTAAGATAAAAGACATCACATTTTTATAGAGGGATAGAGTGGTCAACCAGTCCTAACAGAACTAGATATACTAAAAACTGAATCCTGAAACTGGGCAACACATAATCAGTAATTTGGCCATAACTTCTTCAAACAATGTCAGAATGATGCAACCGTGGGCTTGCTGAATAGGTTACAGCTGAAACATACCTGTTTTCATGTTGACAATATATCATTGGACATTAAGATATGCCCATCTTTAACGAAAAAACATGGGATTTGCAGTCCAGTCCAAAGATTCCTAACATGACTGAAAATAATTTTGAGGACTTTCTAACTAATTTTGAGAAATTTCTGGGATGTGTGACACCATTGGAAATTGCCCACTTTTTCAAGTTTGCTGCACAGCTACGGCTTGGGCCTCCTATGCTCAGGCCTGTTGGGCCTCACTAGTCACGATGGACCATTTTGGCCTTTGGGTTGGACCCGCTGAGACATGGCGCGTGACACCATTGGGAATTGCCCAGTTGGATGATTGAGATTATAATAGAGAGAGAGAGATTCTCTCTCTAGGGCCATGATTTTTAAAAATGTTCTATCACTTGATCAAAACTAGTGTCTTGTTTGTGATCAGTTTATTTTTGTTAATTGAGGAACAAATTTGTCTCATGCCTTTCAAAACCTGTTCTTCATCTTCTATTGAATTGGTCCATTGTTCTTGTGATTTCCATAGATGGTATGGTTCCTTCCATGAGAGATGCTTCAGATGCAATGCCCATTCTTCAAACTGAAACACTATCAGACATCAATATCCAAGCACCAAAAGAAGTATCTGTTACCAATTCGATGAAGCAAAATCCTGCTGACAACACCGATGTCTTTGAGGCCCCCTCTTTCATGACACTAGTTGAACCCACCAGAGGTGACAACATACAGCAATCCTCTGCTGAAATTCTATCCGGACACAACCTTCAACGCCCAAGTTCCACTTCGCAAACTGGTTGGTTTCCTTCTCTGACTAATGTTGTAAATGAATCTCAAGGACGAAAGAAAAATGAAGAAATCATTGCAAAAGTAGTGAATTGGAGCCCCGGGAAGCCCCATACACCATTGCGGAATTTGCTTGTTGACGCAAACCATGAAGGAAAGCACATGGCGTTAACCCCTGCACAAGATCACAGAACCTTAAAGTCTCATGAAGGCCCTGTCCCGGAAGTTGAGGGCGTCCCAGCAAAGACTGCTTTAGAAGTTTCTACAGTTCCCACTGCCAAAGAAACTACAAATACGGAATGGAACTCGCCAGCACGGTTGCCTGTTATCAAGAGGGAGAAGAGGAAGGTTAAAGGGTATTTGGCCCCTTTCGTTTGCTGCTTATCTCTTAATTAAGTGCGGAATGACACTAATAAAAGCCGAGAGGTAAACTCACTAGTTTATTTCGTTCATTTTACCCGTAGTAGGAAGTTTAGTTGCTTATGTCATTAGTAGTTGAGTCTTCCTTGGTAGTGTGTAGTTACAGTTCCTACTACCATCTATAGACAAATCTTTTTTTTTTTTTTTCTATTCCTTGGATGTGTGATAGGTGTCTTGGTTACTTGGCTTGAGTTCAGAGTTTTGTGTACCATAGAAACTTGAATAATCAAATATATTTTGTCCTTCCAGTATTTTCTATTCTTTCAATGTTTATGGGTTTACAGGAGTAGGCCCAGGCCTTGAATTATTGGCCTGCTGATGGTTTGGGACCTTTACCTGACCGTTTCCATTCATGGGTTTGGGGTTGATTTTGTGGACAGTAAATGGATTGTGGGTCCCAGATGTGACCTGAATCAGACCCTTTTACATCTCTAGCTGTGAAGCCAGTTGGCACTCAAAATCTTCAGTTTTCATTTTCTGCAGAAAATTATTTCAGTGTGGAAATGAAATGCAGTATTTCATAATTTTTTCAGGCCACCACCACACAGGTTGTCATGAGTGACTTACAGCAGGTTGAGCAGGGACTGAAACCTGGGACCCAGTCCCTGGAGGAGTGGCATTCCCTGTGATGTTGTAAGGCTGTTTCTGTCACTTTTGAATGGTGCAGGTGTTCCATACTAAATGGGAGAAAATTGCTCCTACCTGTAAACTGCTCAGTCTGCACTCTGCAGTCTAAACTTTATGAGCCCACTTAGGTTATCAGTCATCCGTGTAAACCCAAACCCCCCTTGCAGCACAAGGTCCATTTCACTGTCATCTAGCCTTTACTCACTATATGTAGGGTTGAATGACCTTCATACTTTGCCATTTCAGTTACTATTGTCTGATGGGCTGATTTTTTTTTGTGCCTAAAAATGATGGGAGGTTTACATCCTCCTAGACACTAATGAGTTCTTTTTGTTACAGTGGACGCTCTCACCCATGTCCTATATCAACTGAGCTATAGATTATATTAAAAAATATATTTTATATATTAGGGGATACTTTTTTTTTATATTTAAATGATGTTAGTCCGTTTTGTTCTAAAGTGTGCCAAGTCATTCACGGTTCAGTTGATGAGGCACCTCCCTTTCACAAAAATAACCATGGCTGTAATGCAGATGGTCAGGAACTTGGATGAATGTGTGAGGATTTATATTTATTGTAAAAAAAAGGATTGAAAGTGGGGAGCCCACATTTTTAGGGATTGAAAAAGTCATTGAATGGAAATATAATTTTTTTAATTAAAAAAGTGCTCCTTTTAGACTTTTCAATTAAAAAAAAAAAAAAACAGGAAGATTTTCTCTTATGACCACCTTTCATTCCTATCAACTAAACAACAAATTTTTTTTTGGCCTTTTCGGTGATTTTTCTCCAGGTTGAGAGAATGAATTTTGAATTTAAGCTTGTACTCAAACTTGATTTCTACTCAAAATCAAACCTGATTCAAATCTAAATCTGAATTTTGTTCATATCACATGTAAATTAAATTTGATCATAATATTAGACATAAATCTGATTTTTTTTTCTCAATTTAACTTATATCACATTTACTTGTATAAACCAATGGGTCTTGGTTATTTGTTATAGAGGATTTTACGGGAAAATTTTCGATAAATGGCCATTGCACGAAATGGTTCTCCGTAGTTGGGGTCCTACGAGATGGTTCCTTCATCCCATTTTTATTTTATTTTTCTTACTTTGACTGGGGCGTCACTCGTCTCTCCTTCCTTACGAGAGGTTTTGGGACCAAGGTGAAAGATAGTCATGTGGGAGGGTGTGTAAATGTAATTGAGAAGTTGAGATTTAGAATACCTGGCTCACTCTTATTAGAAAATGAGTGAAAAGAAAAGGACACTTTTAAGGAAAGATGCACCTTGATTTTAAAGAAGGAAAATAAGTCTCCCAAAAATTCTCTCATCTCAAAGGAAAAGAAGGAACGCATATGAAAGTACCAGTTGCTAGTAATACCATGGTGTGGCCCACCAGTGGGCTAGAAAGAATTGGGTTGGTGTGACCCAACTCATTAGAATAAGAACAATCATATGATCTATGGATCAAACAGACAATTGGGCCTTGAAATTGAAAGAGGACATGCCTGTGTAGATCACCTGACCCCAGATGAGAGTTCAACAAAAGGGTAGAATGATCTTGAAAAGGAAAATCTATATGGCCCACCAATGATAATGGTCCATGTGTAAAAGTGTATCAAAATTGTTGACTTCCAAGTCTAGCTCATCTCTGTGGACTAATCTATGAGACTGGGTCAGTCCACAGGCCAGACCAAGTGCTAAATATTAGGGGTGTACAAAACCCCGACCTAACCCATCAACCCGACCCAACCCATCAAAAACCGACCCCAACCCACGACACAACGGGTCAGGTACAGGTCCAAATGTGTGTCCCATTTTATTAACGGGTTGGTTATATATTTAGTTCATACCCGACCCATATGTACCCGACCCAACCCTACAATAAAAAGGGTAACGCAAGGCAAAACCATACATATAAATGGATCGGTTATACCAGTAGGATCATGATTATCACCACCATTGAATCCTTATTTTGTTGGTGTGCTTTGCCTTGCGCTAAAACACCAACCTATCCTCCTCATACAATAGGGTGCATCATTATTTAATACAATTGAGTACTCCCTGTTGTGATAAAATAAAAGGAATTCTTTAAGCTATGTGAATGTATAAGAAGCTATTAATAACCAATGAATCACCATGAACACAAGTAGCCGAGATGAGTTTACCCAATATACACACACAAGTATGATGGAATTGAAGCAAAGAAAAAAAAAAGAGAGGATAGAGTAAACTGCCAAGTGAAGTAAATTAAGCCTTTAACCCTACACTATCTAGTTTTTCAATGTGGGATTGGAAGATGGGAATATTGAATTATTTAGATACACTTACATTATTCATTCTTATATAGGTACAACCCATTTAAACCCAACCCAACCCGACTAACCTGACCTGACCCAAAACAACCCAAACTAGTATAGGGTCAGATAAGGGTTATAAATGTTTAACCCATACTAGTTTGGGTCGGATAAGGTATTTAGCCAAATCCGACCCAACCCGACCCATGTACACCCCTACTAAATATCGCCTCAAGGAGAGGCTGCGTCAATCAAGCTATTGTTCCTCATGGAAAGCTTCCCACATCTATCTACAAAGGGGTCTGTAAAGTAAGGATTAAAAATAAAAGAGGGTCCGCAGTTATGGACCCATACAAACCGAGTGATCCACAATTAGACTATGATGGAAATGAAATTTGGACAATTCGAAATTACAGTACATTAGACATCACTCCAATTGGAATGAAATTCGGACAACATAGCCCCACACAAATAAAATAATGCATTTAGCTAACTTAAATAGTTCTCAATAGAAACTTATAAAAGCTAGGCCCAGCTCACCCTTGGGCCTGTTTGGATAAATGAAGAGTGGAGTAAAATGAAGTGGATTTCACATGTGGAGTGGAGTGGAGTGAAGAGAAGTAGGTTGAAGTTAAAGTAGATTACTTCACTTCACTCCATTTGAATGCTTATTTTGAAGTTGAGATTTTTCCTTTAAAGTATTTAAAGTTGAATTGAAATGGAGTACACGTAGCTCACAACATTACTTCATCCATCAGACCAGACTCATCCAAAGGAGGTAGAATTGAAATTTTAAACTATTAGGTCCATTCAATAACTTTACTCTACTCTATTTTTTTACCTATCCAAACATGCCCAAATTTAAGAACTACCACGTTGAGATGGCCCATCTGCAGCAAGCTAGATGGACACTCAATTGGGTTTGACCCATGACAAATCAAATTGTTCCAAGACACAACAAAAGCAATCAAATGATCAAAAGTCTCTCATCAGCTTGCTTCCAAGTGGGCCATTTCTTGATGAACGGCTAGATGTCGTACTTGTGTGACTCTTATACAAGGGCAGTCAAAGTCTCGCTCAATCAAAAGCTCCAATCTTTTTCTCTTTCCATTGTAAACTCAGAGAGAAAGAAGAAGAAGAAGAAGAAGAAGAAGAAGAAGAATCCCATGGCGAAATCGAAGTTTGTGATTCCGATCGTGGCTACTTTGCTACTGTTTTTGTTTGGTAATCTCCCCATTTCCCTTTCTCAACTTTATTTTTTCAGATCCGATGTTTTGAAGTGTCTGAAAACCCAAATCTCTGTTTTCGGATTGAATATGATTCTTTTGTTTCTTTTCTTTTTTTTTGTTCAGTTTCTGCTAAGAAATCTGGTGATGTTACGGACCTACAGATCGGTGTGAAGGTAGTTTATCGCGATTTATTATGTTCTCTCTCTTTGCTTTTAGTGTTTTTTCTACTTTGTAGTTTGGATGTGCTTAGAATGACAATTGTATTGGATATTGGTGATTTTGGGGATGAACATTCAAATGGGGTGCACCTGCTTTGGAACCCCATATCATCATATTGTTGCATTAGTGGGACGTGTGTTTAATTGGGTATTGGATTCTTAGGATTTCTAATTAGTGCCTTTCAATCCATGGGGCTAATAGTGATATGTTTTTGTCCTTTTTTTGGGAGATTATAGCCATCTATTGAGGAGATGGGATATGTAGAAAATTTTGAAAACATGAGCCTAAACCATTCACAATGGCAATAATTTTAATTTCCATGTGTATCCCAGTTATGGGGCATCTTCATCAAGTTCTCATGGAATGTAGAAAAGATTCCAAGAATGCTAGATCACCTCCATTCTCCAGGAAACTGTGTTTTTGGAGTGCACTACTGCTAGATCTGGACCATGAAGGTGCGGCGAATTAGTGAGAGGCCTCCTTTATGGTGAAGGTGTCTGCCCTTTTCAGTTCTCCATTGCTAGCCGTCCTGGATCTAGGGTAGTATTATAGTCTACAGGTCATTGATTGTTCCACACTACACACCTTAAAACTGGTGGGCCTGGATTCCTCCTGGAGCTTGCACTGAAATTTGGTCTGAAATGGGTGGTTTACATTTGCACAAAGCTTGCCAATGGACTTCATCATTATCCCCCAAAAGTCCTCTGCTTGAGAAGCCTGGGCAGTAAGTGATGGTCCTGTCTACATCTCCATTTTAGATCTATCATTCCTTCTCTTGATACTCCTGTGATGAAACCCCTCTGCCGTGAATTTTGAAAATTTGATAAAAATTAGACAGATGGACCGTAATTGAGACTTGTTATTGTCTTGATGATGATTTGTGTGGAGACTGGATGACCTAAATGGGCCCTAATATAAAACTGTTGGATTTTTTGTTGAAGTTGAACACATTGTAACCCATAGTTCTTCATTTTTATTGACATCATAGGAATGTGGCAAGCAATTGAAACTGGTGTGTTTATGTAAGATTTAGTTTCATGTGAAAAAGTTGTCATTTTGCAGTTGTACCCAATTGTGGTTCATGGTTGGGACCACTCGAGGCGTCAACTGACTGGGTCCAGATGAAATCAATATTAATCTGATCCCACCCCATTACTAACTAGGCCACACATACGGAAGATTTAATGGAACTGTTAGATTAACACCAAAAATCCTATCACATTATCATAATAAAGAACCACTACCTTATTTTTCGAATCCATTTTGAAAACCTTTCATTTGAGATGTGATTCTGCCACCTTGTTTCTTCTCTGAATGGAATTTGGAAACTGTATGCCTTTATGTGCTGTTTAGTAGCGTTATTCTTGGAAGCTTGCAAATAGATATTCAGTAAATGTGCATAGGAAGAAGAACAAAAATTCATGTGTTTCTCGTCTCATGAGTTATCAATGTTGTTTACTCTTTTGATCTACCTTTTCTGGTTGCAGCATAAGCCAGAATCTTGTGATATTCAGGCTCACAAAGGTGACAGAATTAAAGTACATTATCGGGTAAGTTATACTACAACTTCAGTTGTATATACAATAGATGGAAAAACATAAAATTAACGAAGAGCTTTATAATGTTGTCATGCCTAGCTAAGTTCTACTGTAGCCATATGCTTCCATTTTTTATTTTTTGTTTTCATCTTTTCTTCTTTAAATTAACATTGCTCTACATGCAGGGGAAACTCACCGATGGGACTGTTTTCGACTCTAGCTTTGAGAGGGGCGACCCTATTGAGTTTGAACTTGGCAGTGGCCAAGTCATCAAAGGTTCGTGATCCACTTTTTGCTGCTATTTTTAAGTTAACATCCCTACATCTAATCAATGCCTAATTGCCTATTGAAGAGAAAAGGGATAATTGACTAAAACCTTGAAGGGTCGATGCTTCTTCTGTGAAGCATCAGTATAATGAAGTATTGAAAACTTGCGAGAGTGTTGGTTTTCCGTATTATAGTTTCCTGTTGATATTCTGCCAACCTTGATTATGAGAAACCCAAGGATTGACATGATAGAATGAGTGAATCATTTGTTAACCAGTTAGCCATGGTCTGAATGGATGCCTTTTGGTCTTTAATGAAGTGGAGGCTGGGATGGCGACATCAAGCACTTCTAATGAATTGGTGGGGAAAGTTGACCGAGGAGATGGAGATGCTTTGGAGAAGGGTGATAGCTTCCATAGATGAGTGAAAAAAGGTAGAGGATGGGACCCTAGGATAGTTCTTACGGGCTTTGGATCTTAGGGTAGAAAAATATTTCAAAGCTTTAATTTCAACAAGGGTTGAGATTTTTCTTTTTTAAGGTGCTTTTTACAGATTCGGATGTTGCCAGATTTTACTTCCTTTTCTTTTTTAAGGTGCTTTTTACAGATTCGGATGTTGCCAGATTTTACTTCCACATAATATAATAGTGTTCTATTAACACATTGCACTAGGTGTGCTGTTTGTCAGTTTATAAATGATACAATGTTTCTGAACTGTAATACTTGGCAGTTGCTGAGGATTTTAATAGATTCTGAAAGTGGATGCTGGGCAGAACTTGGTGAGCCAAAGTTTGGACCTTAAAGCTGCATCTACGAAGAAGATAGCAATAGCATTAAGACATTCAATGATTCAACTGTACCCAACCACCTGCACCATGAAACACCTTTATCCTTCTATCTCCATTTTTTCTTTTGAATCCACGTTTTTCCTTTTATCACCATCTGCTAACTTGCCATGGCGGATTTGGGGTCTGCTTTTCGTAATCTACACAGTCCATTATGTGCATCCATCATGACCCATTCTCATGGTTTTAAATCTCGGTGTTGGTCTGTGCCGGCTGTAACTGATTTGTATGGGTGTGCCACTCTTGAAAAATCAAGGGGAAAAAAAAGAATATAAAACAGGAAAATAAAGAAATATGTGAAAAGGCTAAATATGTGAATATGACGATTCAATTTATCTTAAATCAATTATGGAGATGTTTAGTTTTATTCTGAATTCCAGCACGATATTCATCACTTATAGCTAATGGAAGAATCATCTAAATATTTAACAAATCAAATGAAACCTTAACGGATTGTCTCTACCAATCCAATTAAATCTTCTTTCACCGTAATTGCCCAAACATAAACTGTCACATCCTATGGTTAGCAACTTGGATCAAACTTTTTCAACAAAAACACCCTTCAAAAATTACAAAAAAAGTCAACACTCTCAGCGTCCTTGGCTAGGGTTCCTGCTTTCTTCAAATCCGACTTGCGTAGGTGATGCTGATGTCTGCCCTAAGGGTTGCAAATGCTGTGGCTTGGCTCTGGTACCATTTGGAGGGAAAGGTGAAGAAGAAAGGAACAACCAAAAGGAAAGTTGAAAAGAGTAGGATGAGGAAGATGCATGCATAGGTGGGTCTTTTTCAGCATGCTTCCTTTGTTTGAAATGAATGTCCCAATATTACAAAAGTCCCCCTTCACTTTATGCAATTACACAAAGTCCTAATATAAATATTTATGGAAATTACAGGTTAGTTCTCGAAAGTTATATGCAACTGGGTCTGCATAGAACTTTAATGGTTTTAAGTGTTGGTATCAATTTTGGATGTATACCATTTCACCAAGGATAGATTACATAATACTTTGATGTTTGTAAGGGTTGGGAATTGGGATCAATGTTTCTTGTATACAATTCGCTGATGATTTTTTATTTATTTATTACGGATCAACGATGGATATGTGAATGATATACTCCTTTATTGATGTTGGTTTCTTCTTAGGTTTTTGCTGTAAGGTCCTAACTGTAGTATGGGTTTTCTTATATGTGTATTTTTATAGTTAATTATTGGAGTCCTTTTTGTAGACTTCACTTGGTGTAATTATTTAGAAATGTTTGATGTTGATTCCAACGTGCAGGATGGGACCAAGGACTCTTGGGAATGTGTGTAGGGGAGAAGAGAAAGCTGAAAATACCTGCTAAACTTGGTTATGGTGACCAAGGATCTCCACCTAAAATCCCAGGTAACTGCTTACCTTTTTTACTGCACTTTTCTTACCTTTTTTACTGCATTGAATTTGTACATCTCCATAAAATTGACATTTGGAATCTCTTTTATGAACGTTCATGTAACATTCTGTATCATTATTAAAACTTGGAAAGTTGACACGGAGACTCAGCTGACTCTTGATTGAATCAGAAATTCAAAAATCCATTTTTGATATATAGACAAGAAGAAAAAGTAGGAGTTATTTGCAATAATTATTTTCAATTGTGAACATATCAACCAGAGTCTGGCATAAACTCAAGGATCCAGTTTTTCACTGAGCATTCAGTTTTATGGCCAATTTGAGTCAATTGAACCTGGCTGAGTCTGAGTTTTGAAACTATGAAATGCATTAAGTGCTGTGTATTTTTGTGGTTTCTAAGCTCCTATTTAAGCACCTATTACACTACAATTGTCCGAAAAACAAATTGTGTGAGGGTGAAAAATGTTTTAGGGACTGTAAAAAACTTTGCAGTGTAACCCATTGATAATAGATAGTTTATGAACTTTAATAAAACTTTGCAGTGTAACCCATTGATAATAGATAGTTTATGAACTTTAATAAATAAATGACATTGATGCCTATTAGGTGCTATAATTTTTTCTTTGCGCTTTTCTTTAGCAAAGCTTTTTGGTATCCGACTAAACTAAATAGATAATATTGATGTCTTGGCTTATATGTTTTGTAAGCTTCAACCATTCATCAATAATTGTTCCTGTCAGTTATTCAAACGAATATTAATTATCCAAGCATTACCAAGCCCTCATCTTCTCCATTACTTTCTGTGTGATAATCATCGGCCTCTGGAACCCACAGCATTTTAACATCTCTCGTTCCAAACTCGCTCCCAAGTGGGTATCTCATTCATCAATAATTGTTCCTGTCAGTTATTCAAACGAATATTAATTATCCAAGCATTACCAAGCCCTCATCTTCTGCATTACTTTCTGTGTGATAATCATCGGCCTCTGGAATCCACAGCATTTTAACATCTCTCGTTCCAAACTCGCTCCCAAGTGGGTATCTCATTTGAACCCCCACACACTCAATTTTTATATTCACTTCTTTGTAATCAAGTGTGAGGTTTCTGAAACCAATAAAAAATGTATAGGGATGTCTAAAGGTTATTGGTATGTTGCATTACTGATATTGAAAAGTTGGACTTATCTGGATCTAATTGGGAGGGCTTTCTGAAATATGGCAGGTGGGGCAACGTTGATCTTTGATACAGAGCTGGTTGCTGTGAATGGGAAGACAGGTGCGGGGAAAGCTGCGGATAATGACAGTGAATTGTAGATGAAGGATCAGTTGTCCTCTATTCCTCATTTGCGGAATTGTGATGAGACTGTCAAAGCTTGCCTAGATCAGTAATCACATTAGACTGCATTCTTAGTTACGTTTGACCATTAAACATCAAAATTTAAAAGCCATGCACTTGCATGTTGTTGCTTCTGTAGGACTCTTACAGTCAGATCGTAACTTCTGCACACTATCAAAATGAAAACCAGTTGGTGAGGTTTCTCCTTTGAACTGAATAAAAATAAATAACTTGATTTTCTTTTCCAATGAACTTTTGCACATTGATTCCAGTCAAAACCATACGTGTTAGCGGTCTTGATTTGTTCATGAGAGAACATGAAAGGATCTCCTTGGGATAGCCGATCTGTTGTGCAAAGACACAGAGGTTGACACTTGGCATCAAAATTAGCCTTTCTTTTTCTAATTATGAATTACTTCTTGAATTATGGGTCTTTAGGAGTTTTATTTATGCAGCAGAGCCTGATAAATGGGATAAGTCTATGATGATGGCGATGATTCAGTTGAATGAGAAAATGTGCTTGGTTGAAAATTTTCTTCTTTGTTTTGTCTTTTTTCCCCTTCTAAATAATAAGGTGAAGCGGGCCATATTGTGATATCCATTAATGCTACATGAAATTTATGGCCTTTTTGTTTGCATAGAATTGAATTCTTTGAAATTCATGGTAAAAGGGATTCGAACGATTATTAAAGAGGGGAGGGGTGAAGGATATAAGATGGACATAGATGGGATATGGACTTTCCTAGGATTTTATTTATTCAGGTGATGGCTGGCGTTCATTTTCAATCTCTCTTATTCTTATTCCACAAAAGCTGAGATTATTTATTGGCCAGTTGTGGATTTCACCTTTGTTCATTCAATTTTATCTGCTTTAGGAATATATTTTTTAGAAATTGTAGTAACTCAATTCCATGCAAATAAATGGGCTCTTGGTGTGATAAGACCAATTTTGAGTTTTTTCTTTTTCTTTTTTTTTTCCAAAGGACAAAAAAACACCCATAGATGAGAAGCGCAATTTTAGTTATTTACTATTCTCATAAATTAATGCAATGACAATCAAATTTCTTATTAGAGCATGCTACCACTCTCTGTTTGGCTCTGATTATTGTACTATGCCGTCACTTGCTCACTTTGGTGTAGTTCTTTGATTATGAGTGGTGGCATGCTCCAATTCAAAACCAATTTCCTTTCTGTCCAAGGCCTTGAAAATGGCACAGACATTTTTTATTTATCGGTAAATGGTCACACACATACCTAGGGATTGATTTATGAGCGGTCAAATTTGAAGTAGATCAAATCTAGGTACAAAAGCATTAAAATCAAACAAACGATCTATCCTTTAAAAGTAGGGCGCATGGTTTTGATGACCTTAAAATTTTGAAATCTTAAGAATAAAATAAAGTGTGCCTATTTTATGGTCGATTTAAGGCCCTTTAAAAATTTGGTGAGTGATTTACCCGGAGGTCCTGAGTTCAACCCTTGTCCCCCCATTATCCGCTCCTGATGATTTATGGGCTATTGGAAGGGGCCGTAGAGACTAGTTTGGCCATAAGACCGAGATACCCTACTATATCGAAAAAAAATAAAAAATGGTGAGTGGCAATTTGGGTCAGTGTTAATTCACAGTATGGTAGGGTGCATGTGAGGGTTTAGATTGATAATAGTGTGAGCCAGTGGCCCAGAAAGGCAGTTCATTCCATGCATAGTATAAGTGTGCACTGTTTTACGCCATTATTATGTATTAAACTAGAGGCTTTTTAGATAGTTTTGACCACTTGATTTGATTTTGACCGTAACTAATATATTACTTCTCGCTTCTTATAATTACTACCCACTTCTTATAACTACTCATTACCTTTTCTTTCTTTCTTTTAATTTCTACAAAACTACATTTTGCCCGCATCCCCTGTTCCATTTCTAAGTATACTTTTTTTTTCCTCACTTCTCATGTTCCCTTTCTACTCTCCCTACGGTCTTTTTTATTTTTTTTCCTTTCTATCTAAAAAAACCACCACTATGAATGAACATTTTATTTGTATTGTATGTGTGAATATTTAAATTGCATTGTATAGACGTACTCGTGCTTATTGTGCTAGTACTAATTACATACATGAACATTCTCATAATTACGTGATTAAGTGGGCGGCCCCCAGCCAAATTCCATTATCCAAAGGCCAACAAACCCAACCCCCAATTTCAAAGTCCAGTATTGAGCCCTAACAGAACACAACACAAACAGGCCCAACCAAAAATTCACTCATGGTAGGGCCACTCGGATTACTTGGGGTTTGTTTATGGACCGGGCTGGGCTGAGAAATATCCAAACGGAGCCTGTATTTGGCCAAAGCTCAACCAACATGCTGTAAGTTCATGGGCCGGACTAACTATCACTTGTTTTGGCTAGGGGTGCTCATGGGCCGGGCCCAGACCAATTCTGGGCCAAAATTTTACATATAATCTGTGCCCATTTAATATTTAGCTCAGGCTTTGCTATATAAAGTGAAGAAAGCCCAAACCCCAGCCCGACCCACATAATTAGTGCTTTGTAATTTAGTGATAAATTGTCCAAACAATGGCTAGAAACCAAATGGACAGTCTTGGGCCCAAATGGGTCTATTTTTCTAATGTTGTGCTACATTTGGGATATGCCGAAGCCCAGCCTGACCCAAGCCAAGAACACCCATAGTTTTGGCAAATAAGTCAAAAATTATAAGCAATAGATATTCGGGTGAGTCAATCTAGAGGCTTCAGGCTTTCTATCACTTAATCCAAATCTGATCAAATATTAACATCCCTATATTCTAAATTAAGGTCCGGCCTAAATACTAAGCCGAACGCCCCAAACTCGGGCCAAAGTGGTCTGGGCCAGGCCCGGTCTGGTCAGGCCCTTGCTTAACCCTACCCTACCATCCCCTAGCCCTACTAGCATCACTATTGGAAGGTCAAATGACCAAAATAACCTCACCTAGGGTTAGGGTTAGGGTTTATGTTTTATAAGGAAGCGCTTTCTCTGCTGCAAGCGAGGGAGAGAGAGAGAAGCCATCAGCAATCGTTCGTCTCCTCCACAACTCTGCAAAATGGGTAAAATTCCTCTCGGCAAAACCCTAATCACTTCCACACCTTCTCTCTGCAAAACCCTAATCGTTCTACTTCTAATGGCCATTTTCATGTCTTGGATTTGCAGGTATCTCTCGAGACTCCATGCACAAAAGACGCGCCACCGGAGGAAAGAAGAAAGCTTGGAGGAAGAAGAGAAAGTAACTCATTCTTCTCCCTTTCCCCCTTTAATTTCTGTACAAGACAAGAAAAATCGAGCTTTGAATCGTCATTCTCTTTCTCGCATTTCTCATTTCTCATTTCTCATCTGCAAACCCCAGATCTGAAAAGATCTGATTTTGATTTTGATTGATTTTATGCTCTTCTTTCCCTTTCTGGTTTGGGGTTTATTAAAATCATTGGAGAAGAAGGATCATATATGATTCTATCCATCTGCTTTGTTACATTTGAGTGACTTCATACTTCCATAGCTTCCTCCCACTAGTTTCAATCTTTTGGGTTTGGTTTTGTCAGAAACTCTGAATAGAGCCCAAACCAGATCCCAGAAATGGAGAAGTAGCACATCCAGTACATGGGTTCTTCCTTTTTACCCCTCTCCTAACAATGAGCGGAGATAGTAAGAAGGATAGATTACATGGGGGTTGGTTGCTGAAGGGCAACATTGGATAGTCAAGGTCTAATTAAATCTGCAAATTTAGGATATGCCTAATAAATATCTGGGCTATTCTAGTTGTGGCCTCATCTTGTTTACCTGTTGGAGGCCTGAGCTCTTAGTTCAAGAAAGCAGTATTTACACTTTGATTGAAAAAGACATTATTGAAGATCTGTAAATTAATAATTATAATCATGGTGGTGATGATGATTTGCAATTGAGTCCATGTTTTTGTGGTCTGGAACTCTGAATAGTTAGTTTCTCTTTTAAAGTTATCATTTGATGCATCGTCACAAGGTTGTTTGGTGGGTTTGACCCATGTCGAACTCACTTTATACCTGCATACCTGACCAACTGAGGTCCAACGACTTCCATGCTTGAGATGCTAACTGAACTTAATTCTAAAAGTGTATTGGGAACAATGTGACCTGCAAATTGGCCTGGCTTATTGCAACTCCTACTTAAATTGTTGAATATTTCATCATTTAAACGATCATAATGACCAAGGCAATGGATGCCTGTTGACTGTATGATGTTGTTTAGTTGTTTAAACCCCTCCGCTTCCATGCCACCATTTGGATGGATAGGTTTGTTTTAAAAATCTCGTTAGGAGATATGTGCAGCATGAGGAAGAAATAGATTTCTATTTTTTTTTTTGTTAACATTTGTCTGGTTTCATATAGGTACGAGCTAGGTCGCCAGCCGGCAAACACTAAGCTCTCAAGTAACAAGACAGTGAGGAGAGTTCGTGTCCGGGGAGGGAATGTGAAATGGAGAGCACTGCGACTTGACACGGGCAACTACTCATGGGGAAGTGAGGCTGTTACTCGTAAAACCCGTGTCCTCGACGTGGTTTACAATGCATCAAACAATGAGCTTGTAAGGACACAGACTCTGGTGAAGGGTGCCATTGTTCAGGTAGACGCTGCACCTTTCAAGCAATGGTATCTTCAGCACTATGGTGTTGACATTGGTCGGAAGAAGAAGGCTCCTGCAGTCAAGAAGGAAGCTGCCGAGGTACAATTGCATTTTTTTAGAGATTTGTCATCTAGAAGGTCATTACTAATTGAAATCATATTAGTGTTTAAAGAGTGCTGTTTTCCAAACCTGATGGTACGAATATCTTTTTTTGCTTCTATGATTTGATCCAATCTTTCTGCTTTGTTGGCAATGTGAAGTGGGCTTTTTCTATTTATGATTATATATCTTTTCTTAATAATAATGTTGGATAGAGGCATAGATTACATCATTCTGATCCAATGTTTTCATTTTGCATTTAGATGTGAAAATTTTATTAGGATATCTGGATATGTAATGTCTAGATTCTAAAAACATAATAAAGCTCCTGCTATTCCAATTGGATTAGCATTTCATCTGCTTTACGAAGACCTGCATTATTCAAAGCATGTTGCTGCAAATAGTAGACTGTGGTGAAATGTGTTTTTGTCTGCAGTTGGGTTGTTTTCTTGAATTTGTGAAGTTATTGAACAATACATGCTTTCTTTATGGCTCAGAAGTTCTTCGCTTGTTTTACCTTATCGGATTGCCTTAAGTAGTTCTCAACATATGTTTTAGCAGTTTTTGAGAATTATCAGTACCTTATTATAATGTTGATGAATGTCTTAGCACTTTTCAATAAAGTACAGTTACTTCCGTAAAAAATAGTTGCACTCAAAAATAAATAAATAAATTAGTAAATAGGGAATGACACTTTTTATGTTTCATGGTTGTGATGATTCTTCTTATTTCAATTTATATTGTTTTTAAGCCATTGGCATTATAACTGTTTCTATTCCTCTCTTAATAAATATGTGACCTTACCAAGGAGTGGGCTTACATAATGGGTATAAAAGTTAGATGACCTACATTGATTTCTTTTACCTTTGGCTATTAAAAATTGGACCAAATGAGAGCATTTGCGTGTTCATGTGTAAGAAAAGGCTAATAGGTCCTCTTAGATACATGTCAAATAGCGCATTTGTGGCCCCTGTATTGTGATTGAAGCAAGCCCGTCCAACCTGAGGAATGGGCCTTTAGTACTACAGACATTGTCAATTTTGGGTTGACTCAAAACACTAGTTTACCTCTCTCTCTCATTAGAAAGTTGCGTGCACACTCCCACCAACACACCCATGTCCTAACCCGCTGATCTACAGCTTAGGACAATACACATGTACTAGTTATTGAATGAGACTTGCTATTTTATTTATAGTGTGATACCTTCTATCCATTTTTTTAATTTTTCCTGTTAATTGTTTGTGCTTGCCATAGGGACAGGAGGGCGAAGGTGCAGCAGAAGAAGTGAAGAAGAGCAACCACGTAACTAGGAAGTTGGAGAAGCGTCTGCAAGGTCACAAACTTGACCCCCACATCGAGGAACAGTTTAGTGGTGGTAGGTTGCTGGCTGCCATTTCATCTCGCCCTGGTCAATGTGGTCGAGCTGATGGGTAAGTAAAATTTAGAACAGTCCTAATAAAATTCTTAATGCCTTAACATTCTTTGTTTTCCCGTCCTCTCTTGACAGTTGCTGCATGGTTACTTTTGGTTACAGATACATCTTGGAAGGAAAGGAACTTGAGTTCTACATGAAGAAGATCCAAAGGAAGAAAGGCAAGGGTGCTGCAGCTTAGTCGAACTATTACCATTTTTTTTTTTTGGTTCTGTTATTAGACTTAGATTTGTGTCTTTATGCTGTTTTTGGACATGGTCAATGGGAGGTTGTTATTTTCCATCTGAATGCAGTTGACGTTAATTTTACTTTGCAGTTGCAGCTTTGAGACCTGGGTTTGTCAATCGGGTTCATTTTATTCTCAGCTCTTATCTTCAGGAACACAGAGAATGCACTTGGTTATTGTTTAGTCTTTTTTTTTTTTAAGTTGTGGATTATGTGGAGTATCGAACCATGGCTATCATCAGCTCTGATTCTCTCCCATGCCTCACTTCAACCATGAATTGGTGACAGTTGTGTTGCTATTGACCGCTTGTTGTGTGCCATGTGTCTTGCCTTTCATCTCTGTCTCTTAAATCTGAATGAGGATGATTTTCTTGTACTACTATCTATGGAAATTGGCGAGTTTAGTAGAGCTGATTCAATTAGATCTATTGGAAATAGAAATTTTTTTTTTTTCAGTTGATACTACTACAAGTTCCCATTTGATATGCTTCATTTAATTAGAAAAATCAAAATTCTTACCCGAGAAAAGAGATGTAGACAAACTTGTCATGCTATATGTTCGAAAAGATAGCAATATTTGTCTTGATTGTTTTAGGCATTCATACTTTTTTTTAAAGAAGTTACATTTTTGTTATTTCTAGGTGATTATGGTTCAAAAAATCGGTCGATATGATGGTATTGGCCGCTACCCGAATCGATAATTTAATAATTATCGGTTTCGGTAGCAAATCACTAAAATATTTTAAATTTTTAGCCGATACAATCGATAATTTCAAATTATCGGTTTTGGCAGATATATCAGCCAATAATTTTAGTTTATCGGCCAACAACCCGAAAATTCTTTTTTTTCTCATTTTGTTCTTTATTTCAATCTATTTCCTCCAAACACCATCTACTACTATTCTTTTTTAACACTTATAATACCTCTCAAGCCATCAAAAGCACAGTTTTTTGCCAATTTAGTAAGGAAAAATCACATGCAATTTTACTAAAGTTAGTATTTTTTGTTTTTTTAGATTTGTTGAGAAATAACTCAGAAAGGATAATTGCATGTCCTTTTTTTTTTATGTGGATATGTTTCATTCTCTTAAATTGAACATTTGGATATTAGATCTATATATTGGAGGTTTTAGAAATTGTTTTTTCTTTTTTGTGGCAACTCCTGCTCAACCCGAAAGCCTTTGGCCCTTTGTGCCCGAGGGACACTCGATTCTGTAGAACTAATTCCTACGGGCACATGCAAACCCTCTTATCCATATACACCGAGTAAAACTATGGGAGATGGCAACAAAGGTGGTTGATGAACACGAGCTCTCCACTTCTTGAGGTGAATGGGTTACTTTTTAATGGTTGTCCTTTATAAAATTCGTAATATTCTAACTTAGTTTGGTATAAATATCTAAGTCTATTTAATTGTAAACAAAATTTATATAATTTTAAATAAGACAGCAATACAAAATGTTATTGCTTAGGGGATCGATAATTTAATTAATAATGGTTACTAATGGAAAATAATATTGTTTTACAATATTTTATAATATTCTGAATTCTTTGAAAAAAAGTTAGGATTTTTTTACTAAAGAAATTCATATTTCAACTGAAACCATTACCGTATCGGTTTTTTGGGCCGGCTGATACCGCGACCGATTTAAATCATGAGTATGATAGATTCAATCTAGATCTGTTTTAAATGGAGTTGATTAAAGAAGATAATTTTTTATATTTTTTAATTTTATTAGAGAGGTCTTTTGGTAATGCCACTTTTAATTACAAAAGGTGTTTGAATTCTACATTCAAGAAACTTTTTGCCAAACAATCAAAAAGCTCCCATAACATCTATTTAAATTTGTTTTGAGTGGAATTGACATAAAGAGTAGATTTGGCTATTGAGACCTAAAAAATAGGCAAAATGATTTTAATGCTGACAGACATTCACATAAACCTTGGCAAATGGTCAAAAGCACTCAGCTAAATTTATGGGGCCACTTTTAAAAGTAGAATGACCCAGTTTGTTAGTCCTTCCCCAATCAATTCATGTATAAGATTTCCTTTAAATGATGGGTGTTGCTTCATACTGAAACGGAAACGGAAAAGGAAAAGGGAACAAGAGTAAAAAAAAAAAAAAATGGATGTTACTAAAATATTCTCTTGGAGAGCTGCTTTTGTGTTGTGTTCTTTACAGAAATTCGTGATAGGAATTTTGGTTAGATACTCTTTGTTTTTAGTGGATGTTTGATAATTTAGGAATCTTGAAATATGCAAATGTTTGAAATCAAGCATCCCTAAATTCCATCAAGCATTTGGGACTCCAACGTCTCCAATGGGTTTTGTATATGGTTGTTGCATTTTACAACTATATGGGATGCATACATGGATGTTTTTTTATTTGACTGAAGTACATTGCATAATTTTTGAAATTAGATTTTGTAACTATATTTTACTTTTTTGATATTATGCAATTTAGTTCTTTTCTTAATTTCTAAAGGTAAGGCCTCACTTGGATTTTGGATCCATACATGAAAGTGGGCATGGTATGTTGTATACATTGTTGAGCATTCTAGTTGCTAGGAATCTTATATTTCTTGCACTACAATATCTTTACATTTAAACATGTATATAGAGAATGCATACAGGTGTAACTCCATCCAGAAGTTCTAATAGCTGTAAAATAGACTTTATGAAATCCCGGATGCATGAAATTCTCATATAGAAATTGCTAGTAGCTGGGAAACTTACATACAAACAATGCACGAAGAATTGAAGGTGTAATGCAATCAGAAATTATAGTAGCTATGAAATGAGAATTTATGGAATTCAAGACGCATGAAATCCTCACAGAAAAAATTCAACGTGATTGAGATAGGTTACTTGTCAACCAAGAGAAGAAGTTTTGCTTTCCACAAAATCATGGAAAACTCCACATTTGGCAGTAGTAAATCCGAGGATCTGGGCCACTTGATATCTTCATTTTCTGAGGATCCTCAGTTCTTATCCCCAGTAGGATGTAGAAATTCTCAACCGAAAAGGGGAGGAATATAAAAATCATCAAAATCTGCAAATTATTAACCTACTACCAAAAGTGACCAATTGAGTCCTTAGCCTTACAAAGACCTTGGTGAGAAAAGTTGGGATCCAAGGGCAGTGAGAAATCTTCAACAAGGGCAGTGAGAAATCTTCAAAACCATGAATTTCTCACTTCTTGTCAATTGTAACTGAACAGAAAAATGGAACAATTATTTGGATAAAACTCTCTTAACTTTCTCTATCATTTGGTGCATACGTTTTTTTTTTTTTACGAGGAAAATCATTAAAATAAAATTTTTAACTTTCTCTATCATTTGGTGCATATGCTTTTTTTTTTACGAGGAAAATCATTAAAAGCAATGTAATTTTCTACAAGTTTTCGAGAAGGCCTGTAAGGAGCGGCCGAGAGTGGATTGACAGATTCTCCGATGTGGTTGTGAGTTACATTGCTTGGCATTTTTCTGAAAATCTGATTGAAATCATCATGCTAGAATATCTTTTTGTTTTTTTCATAAAACTTGAAAAGTACTAAAAAGAAAAAACTAAAAGAATATAATGACATCAATATAATAACAAATAAGATAATATATGTGAATAGTTCATTATTGTTTTTGTCATCAACCTTAACTTATTAAGAAAAAAGGATAGTTGTGGGCTTTTTTCTCTTTAAAAACAAAATTAATAAAAATCCTAAATAAATAAAATTCATGAAGTGATTAATAAAAAACAAAAAAAATGTAAAGTAAAACTAATACTTCTTAGTTTGCCAAGGTCCCCAGTCATATTGCATAAGTGTTGCATAACAATACAATCTTGCAAAACTTTATTGTTTTCTTGTTGTAATAAAAAAAAAATTATATGTACCCATGACGAAAATCCATTAACCACTTAAAAAGAAGTATATAAACTGGCTTTAGAACATTTCATGATATGTTCAAGGCTAGTGAAAGTTACAAGCTACAAGGGGTTATATTGTCATTCTCAATGTCTTAATTCTTTTTAATAACCATCTAGCATAGATCTCATGTTTTACCCATTTATTAAAAGAAGACTATACTAGAAACGCAATGATACTCTTGCACAGTAAAATCTAGAAATCAGAAATTAAGATCTTGTCAACTAATTTATTTCAAAGAGTTGAACAAACAGGTATTTCACTTTGGAACTCAAATCAAGCAACTCATAATAAAGAATGACAAGATTTTTACAGTCCCTTATTTGATGCAGTCCTCATGACCCTCTATCTGATTGAACACATGATGTAATTCATTGAACATATGACAAATAATCAAACATACCCACCACCAGATAAAAAAAATCAAAATTTAGCACAAATACATCCAAACACAAAACATAATCATTCTTCTACAAATTATATATAAGCAACATTTCTTCATTAGTTCACTCTTATTAATTTATTTAATTTTATTTTCTTATAACACATCCAAACACCAAGGAACCCAAAAGAAGAACACAAACCCAAAAACAAAAACCCCACATACATACTAAAACCAAAATTAAACACTATTTGATCGCAATCTAAACACACCCCACCATCAAACCCTCTTATAGGAAAATGAAGGACCGAAAGAAAGCAGTTGTTTGGAAGATTTCCAGGGCTTAACATACACAACTGCATCAAACTCCTCCTTGGCAACATCAGTTGCATGGATCTTGAGATAGTATTTGATCCCAGAAACCACCTGTCTCTCTGCCTTGATTACATGGACAAATAAGAGTTGGGTCTGACGGTTTTTATTGTATTCTTGGACAGAGTACCTTCCAAGGGCCTGGATTTCTTTGTTGGATTCAACATCTTGGATCTCCACCCTTCCTCCTACTCTTCTTGCAAGTCCTATTCCTCCTCCTAACTGGTATGCTGAGGAGGAACAGACGGTGTAGAAGACTAGCAGTAGTAGGAAGAGGTGGGGGAGAGTGGTTGGCTTTGAATTTGATGCCATGCTTGTTGGTGCAAGAAGAAAAAGTAGGAATCTGTGTGGGTTGGTGTGTGAGAGAGGAGGGTGAGTGAGGGGTCTAATAAGGAGATGGGAGAAGGAATGGACGGTTAGAATTTGCAGTTAAAGGACACGCAAATTAAGGGGACTGGGAGCACGATCGACGTGCCGCGTCCAAGTATGACAGAGTGGTGGATTGGGACGCCCTACACGTGTCCTACAAGAATGCATGGGCGGTTGTCGTATCTTGATCTTGTGGGACCACAGACAGTGTGGGGGCGGATGAGTGGGCCCCAAAATGGGTCTTCTACAAGCTTAGGTGAGGCCCACTTTTAAGATCCAAGCCCATGTATATATATATATATATAGGGAAATATTCAAGTGAGAACTAATTCTCACCATGCTTCCGTGAGAACTATTGGTGGGGCCCACTTAGAAACCAATCCAAACCGTGCATAAACAGTGACCTCCCTTGATAGTTACTAATCCTGAGGTTTGACACCCATCCAAATGGATTGGGCCGTTGGATGGATGATTAAATTTTTACTTAATATGAAGCCATTAAACTCGCGAGCAATGGATGAAGGGGTTAGAGGCATGAGATTAGGGTCAAACTTGATACTTGGGGTGATCTCACATAGATCTTTCCATCCCCTCTGGTCCCATCCCTAAATGGGACCCATAAATGCGTCCCATAAAAAGTTCTCACAATGACTATGTGAGAACTGTTCTCACTAGAACAAAGCCCATATATATATGTATCTAGTGTGTGTGTGTGTGTGTGTGTGTGTGGTGGGGGGGGGGGGCTCCGTTCTTATTCCCTCTTGCAGAGATTCTAAGCATATGTGGTTAGATAAAGGCACGTGATTTTCTTCATTTTCAAATATTTTTGCGGTTTTAAAGGATTAAAGGATTTGTGGTGGTGCATAAGAACCTAGGGTTTAGTTCGAATTACAGTATGATATCTCTCTCTACCTTCTGCGCATTTTATCTTCCCATCTCTCTCTTCTTCTCTTTTGTGATGCACCTCTCCCGCTATCCTGCGTATGCCTGAACGTTACACTCCACAACTCTCACAGATACATTTTCTTCTTCCTGCGTAAATCCTCTTCTATTTTCATCTTCCATTTTAGTTTATTGTATGTTGTTAAAAAAAATTTTCCCTTTGCAAATCGGTCTTATTGAAATCTTCCTGTCGCGCGTTTCGATTATGTGAGACTGTATTTGTGTTGTTTTCAAATGCATGGGTTTGAATGGTTTGTGTAGATTTTTTTCCTCAATTTCATCGAATGGGTCGATGGAATTTAGGCTATTGAGAAGTGGGTGTGGATGGGTTATGGTATTAGAAGGCTGTTTTGTTTTGTAATAGCAGTAGTAAAGTCAAGTGAGTTTCTCATCTAATAATGTTTTGTTTTTGTAATCCCTTCGTTTGCTTGGACATCGAAGAAAAGGAGAAGAAAAAGATATCCCTAAAAAAAGTGTATGATTTTTTTCCGACATACTTCCTATCCATTTGAACTTATGCAAATCCTTTTTCATCTTTGGATCCTTCGATTCTGTCATATTTAATTGATTGTGGGACCCACCAGATGATCCGATTACAGATCGGGTCCCTACATTTGATAGTGGATCCAAGGGCGAACCTGATGGTTGTGGACCCGTGGGAATTGGGTCCCATCTGGCCCCTCATCTCAAAGCTTACACATTACTGGCGTCAATCACAAAGGGGTTTTGTATTTTAAACATCATGTTGTGGGACCCACTGGACTACTTTATCATGGATCAGGTCCAACCCTATGGCCGTACAGGGTTGGGTGACCTTGATGATGATGGCTGATCTTGACTCTTGATCAGTGGTGGGCACTATTAGATTATTGATTGGTTGCAGGCGTCGAGTTCTGTAACAGAACTCGGTTCTGTGAAGTGGGTGAGATAAGTATAAGCTGTGGTGTGTGGGGATAAGTGAGAGGATGGAGATGACATGTGGGGATAAGAGAGAGAGAGAGAGAATGACAGTGACATGGTGAGAGGAGTTTGGTGGTTGGTTTGTGAGAGTAGGGGAAAGTGTGGCCCTCAATATTTTACAGAACTTTTGGGATGAGTGGTTTGGTGGTAAGTGGGAATGGGAGATAGTATGGCCACCCCTTTTAATTTTTAGAATTTTGATTTAAGGACCTTATTGTTTTATAAACTCTAAATTAAATTCTTAGATTAATTTGAGGAGAGAAATTATTTTGGGTAAGGAACCATTGATCATCCACAAGTAGGGCTGCACAAAAAATCCGATATCACCGTAAAACCGGACCGAACCGACCGAATCGGGCGGTTTGGATCGGTTTATAGTAAATCGGTTCGGTTAACGGTTTGAAAATCATAAAAACCGCTTACATCGGTCGGTTATCGGATTGAGCCCACGGTTAACCGCTTAAACCGAACCGACCGTATACAATAACTTAAGTATTATTTTTTTACTATTTTAGCCTTAGGATTTCGTTTTTTTGCGCTTGCATTTAGTCCAAACTCTCTTTGTGGAGTAGAATTATTTTTTATATGGGTCACTGGAATGTTGGATTTTTATGTTTGCACTAAACATTGGAATAAATGCAAAGGACCGGGTATCATCATTTTGAAATTTATATGTTTGATTTTCAAAAAAAATAAAATAAAAAATAACGGTTTAACCGACCGACCCAGACCGAACCGTTTGGCTCGGTTCGGTTCGGTTTAAGCCCTTTCCATCGGCTGGATCGGATCGGTTAATTAAAAAACCGACAGGTTCGGTTTGGTTGTTGGTTTTAGTGTTAAACCGATCCGAACCGCCCATGTGCAGCCCTATCCACAAGAGACTCCATTGATGTGCCAAGCATGAGTCAACGGTGTGGCACTTTACTAGATTTTCTTTTTATTATTTAAATTCGAAGAAACATAATGCTTTCAATTAGAAGTTGAATATTGGTAATCTTCTTGGTTGGAACAGTTTCAATGGAATTGCCTCTCTCTATTGATGAGAGTTGTATGTTCCATTGTTTGACTGATAGAAAATTACATTGGCAAATGTATAAATGGGTTGACAAGAGTAACATATTAAATATGATCATGAGTGTTGAGATTGAATGCATAAATGGGTTGACAAGAGTAACATATTAAATATGATCATGAGTGTTGAGATTGAAGCTGCAAGAGATTTGGGGTCTGGTTCCAACAATTTTCTATCAGTCAAACAATGGAACATACAACTCTCATCAACAAGAGAGAGGCAATTCCTTTGAAACTGTTCCAACCAAGAAGATTACCAATATTCAACTTCTAATTGAAAGCATTATGTTTATTCGAATTTAAATAATAATAAAAAATATAGTAAAGTGCTACACCATTGACTCATGCTTGGCACATCAATGGAGTCTCTTATGGATGGTTAATGGGTCCTTACCCAAAATGATTTCTCTCCTCAAAATAATCTAAGAATTTAATTTGGAATTTATAAAACAATCAGATCCTTAAATCAAAATTCTAAAAATTAAAAGGGGTGGCCATACTATTTCCCATTCCCACATACCACCGAACTACTCATCCCAAAGATTCTGTAAAATATTGAGGGCCACACTTTTCCCTACTCTCACAAACCAACCACCAAACTCCTCTCACCATGTCATTATCATTCTCTCTCTCTCTCTTATCCCCGCATGTCATCTCCATCCTCTCACTTATCCCCACACACCATAGCTTATTCCTATCTCAGCTACTTCACAGAACCGAGTTCTATTACAGAACTCGACGCCTGCAACCAATCAACAATCTAATAGTGCCCCCCACTGATCAAGAGTCAAGATCAGCCGTCATCATCAAGGTCGCCCAACCCTATACGGCCATAGGGTTAGACCTGATCCATGATAAAGCCGTCCAGTGGGTCCCACAACATGATGTTTAAAATACAAAACCCCTGGATTGACGCCAGTAATGTGTAAGCTCTGAGATGAAAGGGCCAGATGGGACCCAATCCCCACGGGTCCACCACCATCATGTTCGCCCTTGGGTCCACTCATCTTTCTCTTTTCCCATCATCTCCTCCACCCATTCCTTCCATTCGTCCTTGCTTGTAGCTGATTCCCTTATCCTCGGGCTTTATCACTCCAACTCTATTTTGGGCACTTCTGTTGGATCTCGGCTTGGAGTGAACTTGCTTTCGAAGACTGGTTCTATTTTTCGATAGCCTGCAATGTGATGATTTGAATGGCCACTTTGCTTTATATAATAAGGGGAGTGACTTCATTGGTTACCGCCATATTATGGCGGGTGCTATTGATTGATTATCTTGTACAACGTGTTAATGCTTCGGGATAAACATCTCTTAAAGCGGCGATTATGGGTTCATTAAAGGACAGCAGTCTCCAGACGCTAACTTCTTGGCTACGTTATCATTGGCTTAGTTCGCTCTATTCTGACTTCGACTAGAATCTAATTTCGATAGGAAATGTGAGCCGATACAGCGAAGCGGTGTTATTTTATTCAAAGTATTCAAACTCATATATGGGTGACAATGGGGGCCGTAAGTTCGACGTACAAGATAACCAAAAGTGACCCGATCTGTAATCGGATCACCTGGTGGGTCCCACAATCAATTAAATTTGACATAATCCAAGGATCCAAAGATGAAGAAGGATTTGCATAAGTTCAAATGGATAGGAAGTACGTTGGAAAAAATCATATCCTTTTTTTTATGGATATCTTCTTCTTCCCCTTTTCTTCGATGTCCAAGCAAACGAAGGGATTATAAAAACCAAACATTATTAGATGGAAAATCACTTGACTTTACTACTACTATTACAAAACAAAACAGCCCTCCAATACCATAACCCATCCACACCCACTTCTCAATAGCCTAAATTCCATCGACCCATTCGATGAAATTGAGAAAAAAAATCTACACGAACCATTTAAAACCCATGCATTTGAAAACAACAATAATACAATCTCACATAATCGAAACGCAACAGGAAGATTTCAATAAGACCGATTTACAAAGGAAAAAAAAATTAACAACATACAGTAAACTAAAATGAAAGATGAAAATGGAAGGGGATTTACGCAGGAAGAAGAAAATGTATATGTGAGAGTTGTGGAGTGTAACGTTCAGGCATGCGCAGGATAACGAGAGAGGTGCATCACAAAATAGAAGAAGAGAGAGATGGGAAGATACAATGCGCAGAAGGTAGAGAGAGAGATCATACTGTACTTCGAACCAAACTCTAGGTTCTTATCCACCACCACAAATAATTTAATCCTTTAAACCGCAGAAATATTTGAAAAATGAAGAAAATCACGTGTCTTTATCTAACCACATATGCTTAGAATCTCTGCAAGAGGGAATAAAAACGGAGCCTCATCAGAAAAGAAGACCGTTGGGTTCTCTATGATTTTTCCAATTTCTCAGATCGAAAGAAATGGAGAGACGAAACTGGAGAGAGGAGAGGAAAGTGGTTTGCGTTTTAGGAGAAGTTTAGTAACTGTCTGTATAGCATTTTAGACAAATCTCAGCCTTTGGATTTATGTACATAAATCCAAGGGTTCAAAATATCTAAGGACTCAAAATCTGCTGGCAAAAGATAAAAACAAGAGTCCGAAGAAAACTTTGGGATCGCTATAAAATACATGATTTTTTGCTTTTTTGGAAAAATTTTCTTCTTGTGTAAGAAGAAGAGGATGTCAAATACAATAATGGATGAACATGTCGTGGCATGAAGCTATATAACACAGGGAACCATAAGAGAAGACTTGATACTGGGGAATAAAAAGAAGAGCATAAATTTCAACAGTGAGTCACCATGCTTCGAGGGATTTAGCACCCTTCTTTTTTTCTTTTTCTTTTTAAACCGCTTCTTTTGAGAATTTAAAGATTGAAGGAGATTGGGTGGGAGTTAAGACTCATGAATGATGATATTTCATCTACACCAGACAATGCATCAGATACAATATAACTAACTTTATTTAAAATATAAAATATAAAGCATTGTTCTCAACGAAAAAAAAAAAAAATTATCACTCTGGTAACTTCACTATAAAAATGAATTACGGTGAAGGGTAAAATTAAGAGGGAAAAAAATAAGGGCCAAATCTTTTTATCATTTAGTAAAATGAGACCCAACTTCTTTAAAAAAATTTTAAAAAGGTGGTTTTTTTTTATTTATTTAGTGGCATGAAAAAGTAACTTTTATGACTTTCGCAGCAGAGGTGTTTTTTGAAATCTCACCAGTCTAAGTGAATTTGTGAACTTACCAGTAGGAAAGAAAACAACCTACTGCAGCAGAGGTGTTTCTTGAAATCTCACCAGTCAAGTGAATTTGTGAACTTACCAGTAGGAATGAAAACAACCTACTGCTCGCATCGCAATACCCCATGTATACTTTTCATTGCATTATCATTGCAAAGCTGGCATTTTCAACCATGACAAATGCTATGTGACTTTTAAAACACTCCGGTTGCAAGTACAATCATCGAGTTTTGAATTTGTGCCAATGTCAATTCGAGTTTTGAATTTGTGCCAATGTAGGCCAAGCAAGCCGTCAATTGAGCTGAATTGGTAAAGATCTATCTATAGCTGAGCTCACGAGTTACATGAGACAAAATCAAGACCAGAAGCACTTATATGAAGCAAAAAGTCTACTTGGACATACTTTTTGGCATGAATCTTGGACAAACTCCTAGGCTACCCTTTAAATATCAGTGATATTCAAAGGATAACATAGGAATTTGTCCAAGAATCATGCCAAAAAGTATGTCCAGATAGCATTACTCATTTCAAAATGAGATCCTAAGGTGCAGATGGGGTCAGGCCACTTTTCAGGCCACCCCCGTCAGGCCATGTAGAAGGGCTATATATATATATATATATATATATATGAAAAATATTCAAGTGAGGGATTCCCTCACCAAAATGGTGAGGGACACTCTCCTTTTGGGAAGTGTCAAGTACAAAAAAAAAGAGTGTCAAGTACATAAAAATTTCCTTTTTGTCATTGACACTTCCCTCTCACTTGAATACCTCCCTCTATATATATATATATATATATATATATAGGGGCCAACTCTCCTAAGCTGGAGCTTAATATAAGGTAAGCTGAAGTAAACTCAATTACGTGGTGGGGCCCACTTGGGGACCCATATGGGGATGGAGTGGGGGGGATTTCAAGGACTCCCTATGATCCTCCATCCTACAAAAAATCAGCCCAAATCGTGATTTCTATCTTCTCCATCTGGGCAATAAAAGTTTAATGGTAAATGGTCTATTCGGATTGGTACATAGTCGATCCAACGGTCTAATAAATTCGGATTTGACCAAAAGTTGATGGGCTTGTGCAATTTAAGGAATTTGTGTGTTTGGTCCATTTGGATGGATCAAGGATGGGCTCTAAAAGCGTTAGCTTACGGAATCATATCATAAGCTTAAGCTTAGGAGAGCCTTGCTCATATATATATATATATATAGACGTAATTGCCACATGATGTTTGTCAACCTAGAGGGCCCATACTTTCCAATTTATCCAAAACACCCCAGGAAGCCAAAATGGTAAAGAGGTGCCTGATGGGGTCAGAGAAATTAAGTCACAGGCAGTGTAAGACAAACATCGGTCCGAGCCCAACAGCACCGAGAAGCTAGATCCTCCTGGAAGTAATCAAAGCTAAGGCAGAGACTATTCTGCCAGATGCTACCATTGAAGAAAAACACAACCCTCGAGATAGCAAGCAGCAACACGAGGGTTCCGATCAAGGTGCAAACCCAACCCAAATTTTAATGAAGACAATAAACAGGGACTGGGTTTAGGCCTGATATATATGACCCAATGACCACTCTGCTGGATGTTCCTTCCAGGATCAATACAATTGCAGGATGTCGGCTTGCCTCCTAGTCCCTTGAGCTGTTCAGCCCATAACAGCAAAATATCGCCTGCGCTGGTCTTCATTTGGCTCGTACACCCAATGTGAACCAACTCACTGATTACCAATAGAAAACACAATTGGCAGCCACACGCAGCTGAGAATAGATTTCGTGCCATATGATCTGCATGGAAAAAAAACCAAACCTACATCCAATCTTGCAAAAAAAAATAAAGGCATCAAAGTGGTGTGAGGGTGTAAAATTGATGTATTAAGCATGTATCCCCAAAGGGATAATATCTCCAAACACTTAAAAACTGTTCCAGGGTTACCAATGAGAACAAATTTGCAGCACCCTTCAACATTGTCGGAATACAACCTGGGGCTTCCTTCCACACTGCTGTATACAAATACATCTCCAGTGCATCATCTGGACAACCAACCAAACATCGACTCGCATTGAATCCATGTATATATAACATAAATATAGGACCTCTTTCTATATCTACAGTTCCATCCCGCTTCCTCTGTCAATCTACTACCGGTCATAGGGAAATTCAGTATCAATTTCAGTCACTTTGAAATGCTGTGGATGCCCACCAGAGCAGTACAGATTCCACATCTTGAAATAAGCCCTCTCCAGATTCCTTACCTGTAGATGTTCTGAGCCAAGTGAGTACTGACTAGATCTGAAGCTGCTAAAAGGCTTTGTCGGAAAAATGATCAACAATTGCTTAATCACAAGATTAAAGAATGCAGCAGCAATAAGATAAAATAAATTAAAAGGACAATCGAGGTGTTTTGAGCCACGCAAGTAATGACTAAACCTGCTGCTTAAAAAAAAAAAAAAAAAAAAAAAGCTTTGTAGTTGAAAAGATCATCATTTGCTTAATCACAATGCCGCGAGAATAAGATATAATTTAGTAAAGGATAAGGGATGTGTTCAAGTAAGCACTAATTGCATCTACTGATGCTGCTCAAGAGCTTTGCAGAAAAAAAGATCATCAATTGCTTAATCACGAGACAGAGAATAATAAAGTGTGTAAAATAATTAAGGATACCTGGTGTATCTATCAAAAATTCCAAATCATGTACACCAGGAACCCTGAAAAGATTTGACACTTACTTTTTGGGGCAAATTTGGAAGATAAGAAAATATTTTAAAAAAATTATAAATTAAGAAACCCAACAATAACTTCATGTTCTTTTAATTGGTTATAAAAAAAACTCAGACAACTATATAGCATCTGTGCATATTTATTAAAAAGAAAACTTACTTTTTTCAATTGGATACTTATTAATTTTTGGGCATTCCAACTCAAGCCTAAAGTATATAAAATAATGCTAATGGAAAGAAAAGGCAAACACCTTTTTTCTGATGTAGTAAAAAATTAGAGTGCAAACAAAACCAAACATACATGATCCCAACAACTAGCACATCCAAATGTTAAATGTACAAATTAGAGTAGGAAAAAAATACCCAGCGTTCTGTATCAAATAAAGGGCAAGTCTGACGAACAGCCTTCAGCTTAATACATAGTGCCTGAAGCTTATGACGATTTTGAGCCAAATCCACTGCCTTCTCTTCATACTCCTTCATACTAGAACCACCAAAAGCAGTACAGACTCAGTGTGTGTGCCAGTGAGTCAAAGCCTGAATACACACAATAATTATTCACATTACCTGCTAACAATCATCTCCTCCCCAACGCCGGTAGCAAGGCAAAGTGAACCAGCTACTCTGGTTGCCATTTTCTCAAGAGGCAGTGTCACCATCGGCAGACCAGCCCACAGGACATCTGTGCCTGTTGTGTGAGCATTGCACAACGGCCTACTCAGAATAAAAGCATCAATTCTGGAGTCAGTAAAAACTATTGCCTGACATGGTAAGGAAAAAAGTAAAGAAATAAAATAGATCTTACGTGTCAAGGAAAATATCTGCTAGAGCACTCCGCCTGATGTGTTCATTCTTCATAGCAACATCTGTGAAAATGATTTGATCCGGACGCACCCCCTGTGCAACAGCATCTGCAAACAGCAGTCGGTAGATAAAAGCAATGTTAGCAATGATTTCAGACACGACTGACTAAGACCCTCTAGTGTCAGTCCCAGTTGTTCATTGAGGAACCGGGATAGAGTCGCAACTAATTCCAAGAACTTCTATGCCAAGTTCAACCACAATTTGAGTAATAGACATTCCCACATACATGCCCGCAACCTCATCTCCCCTGCAGCTGGGAATCGGAGAAGCCACAATGCACTATTTGGGACACGCTTAAGGATATTGCACCTGAAATGAATAAATGAATGAAAAGAATCATATAGCAAAAGGTGAGCATCATCAGAGTTACTGGCATCAAGAAAATTACATAGCCCACAGAAATATGATTACCATGTATTGAAGATCTCAGGGTCCATCTTGTACAATTGATTGAAGCAAGCAAATATGAATTTATCTTCAGGCAATCCATAGTCTGCTCGCCTATGTTGACAAATTGGATCCAAAACATCACGGTTTTTCTGGAGAACGAAGTTACACACAAAAGCACTCAGTTCGATAAATCAAGGAGTATCCATTTTAAGGGTCCTCTCAGAAAGGCATCCCTCTTTTTTTTCTAAGTTGAAATGAAAGTAAAAAATATAAGGTGTTTTCCTTTAACAGTGTTGCTCCACCAATGAGAAATTTAAGGCAGGGTTTGAATAGAATTTATTTCTGGATTCAGCCAACTTTAGTTAGGAGGTTCTCCTTTACCTCTTGCTTCCAATCCATGTTTTCAAAAGTGGAGTTTGTGTATGTGTGTGCTCTTCATGGATTGTTTATTCTATTGATAGTTTGAAGAGGGCATAAAAGAGAGAAATCATAGTGAACAGAAGGTGAAGACAAAGGGCATTAATATGATTTTTCCAGAATGAAAATGATCTGGCGTGAGTTAAATGGTAATGATATGCCACCTTTACACCACGTTTGACTATGGGATTTCAATTTTTTTTTTTTTTGGTATTGTGTTCTACATGATTGACGGGAGTTCTTGTATATGCAGTACGAGCCCAAATCTGGACTGAACCTGACTTGTAGCCACATATGGGTTGGGCTCCACGCATGGGTAGGAATATGGAAAAGCCAATTCTATTCAGACTCAGATCCTGGAACTGGATATTAGGTCTGAAATTATCCATGTCCAGATGCAGCTGCAGCACCTTTATTATTATTATTTTCTTTCTTTCTTTCTTTTTTGGCTAGCTGGGCCAGTGGTACAGTACTGTGATAACCTTTAAAATTTTACTCAGATCCAGGTATGAAGTAGATGACGTAAGTGCGACACCCACGTCTGAGCCTCTCTCTCTCTCTCTCTCTCTCTCTCTCTCTCTCTCTCTCTCTCTCTCTCTCTCTCTCTCTATATATATATATATATATAAATATATATATGAACAAGTCTTATATGTTACTAGTAATTTCTTCAAGAGCCTAGTAAAGAAAGCTGTCTGGTTCAAATCACCTGCTTATAATCATTCACAAAGTAACAATGAGGAAGATGGACAAGTTTCTCGGAGTAAATATGTGCAAACCGCATCGGTGACACAAACTGCAGAGTCAACTTTCATTATCAGAAAATTGAGCAGGAAAACAAAGAGAATTGCAACCATGATAGGTAGAGATTTTCATTCACACCTCATCTGTAACCAAATAATCAATATAAGATGCACCAGTTGTCCCAGGGAAGCCCATATACGAAACCTGAATGGGTGCAGGCTGCATTGCAAAAATTTCGTTTCTTGCACCCTACAAAATGAAAAGATTAAAGTCACCAAAGCAGACGGGCAGAACAAATCCACAAATTAAGATGTAAAAGGAAAAGAATATGTTAAATGAGGAACACAACTTTCTTTAGGAATTTTCCTATCAGCAAGTCAGAAAAGGTTAAATCAAAGAAGAAATCAGAAGGTATAGTATCAAATGTACATCCCAATCAACAGATAGATCGTCAAACACCACTTCACGGTATCAACATTAACCATCAAGAAGATTGCATTGGAGATGAGGGGACATCACTATTGAAACACAAGGTCTGAAATGAATGTCTCGATGCAAGGGAAGCACAAGAGAAATAGAATGGACCCACCCACTGACAAATTCTCAATCATAAAGAAATTACAAAACGTTAACCCCTCGAATGACATTGGCTCCTGCCTCCAAACTGAGTCGGCATCAGAATCAAACTTGACAAAACCAGAAAGCAATTTGTGCAGGGTATAAGATATAGAAGGTGAGATCTTCATCAGTGCAAGATCAACCTGCTACCTATCAAATCTGTGATTTCCTACCTGATTTACATCTAGCCTGGCAACCGCTGGGGCTTACTGGTTATGTTTGGAACCGCTGGGGCTTACTGGTTATGTTTGGAAAGCGAGACCGATGATGTCAAGCAGTAATTAAAATTTTAAAAGAAATCATGAGCTAAGAGTGATATGGGAAAAGTTCAATCCAACTAGCCCCATATAACATTCAAAAACCAAATCCAAAAACTGACTTGAAAGAAAATAAAGCCCATTAAAAAACAAACATAAAATCCAAAAAATGACTTGAACCAAAATAGAGCCCATTTAAAAACAAATATAAAATGAAGGCTGCAGAGATAATTAAACAGTAACCCTCAACCAACGAAAAAGCACTCCATATCTAAGTTCTAACCAACAAAATTATTACAATTCCATGGTTAAAAAAAACAGAAAATACATTATTTGACAATCATAATGAAGATTCAAAATTCAGAATGGCACACAATTCATGAGACTTGACTTTCACGTAAAAAAACAGATAAATTTACCAGTCAGGTTTAATATAACAAAATATTTTGAAAGCATATCAAAGCAGCATCAGAAGGAATCACAATAAATATAATCCTAGAAGGGAAAGAAATTAAAATAACAGCATAAAGAGAAATACCTTGGTGTACCCATTGAGGTTGACTAAGATCTGTATCTTATCCTCGTTGATCATTCTGGCGATCATGTCAGATGACATGGAAGACACATCTATAAAATGTTCCACTTCAGATTGAATACGCTGCCTCCACTCAGTTCCGTCATTCTGACTTAAGGCATAACAGAAAACCTGATGATTCACCCCATGTTTCCAAGGGTGAACACGAGAGAATGAGAATCACCAAGTCTGGTAAAAGATTAGTGTTAAGGGTCCAGTCTAGGTGCAGGATTACACCGACATCAGGTGCATGCTTTTCCACTGTCGAAGGACCCAACAACCATCCTTGGATGGTGTGAGACAGGTGTGTAATCCAACACCCCCTTTATGTTACGTGCACACGACTCCAAAAAAAGATGTACTACAAACCTCGACATTTTCTCTATTGTGCATGCCAAAGACAGAGCCCATGAGATGTGACAACGGGTGATTACCAAAATCACTGCTTACATATCTGGAAGACCAATCCAAATCCCAATAAGTTAAATGAAAAGAAGTGAACATCATAAACCTGCATAAAGCAAAACCTTACCCCACTCGTAGACGCCCATTCCCACCCTCAGCTTTTACAGGGAGAGGAGGGGGATGGCTGAAGGCAGGAAGTCCATAGCGGGATGCAATCAAAGAGCACTGTGCTGCATATTTCTTACTGAGAGAACCAAAAAAAGATAATGTATGAGCCGCAACTTAAAACATATTTTTTACTGGAACATAGCTTAACATGACCCCAGCATAACTGGGACAAGGCTTAACATTTTTCTGGAACTATAAAATATAAAACCCACACACACATACAGAGTGTGTACCTAATTTCCAATGCAAGCATTGGATCAATTGGGTATGCTATTGCATGAAAGGGTTGCACGCTTGGAAGAACTGACATCTGTATATGTAGCATAAAGGCAGAACAAATTACAAACAAGAAATTAAATTAAAAAAAAAAGGAATAAAAAAATAATATAGTGATGCACAGTTCTACAGACCTTTATCTGTTTCCTTATAATCCCTTCAACTTCTACAAACTTGTTTTCCCGATCTTCCCAATTACAGACACACTGGTGAAAGGTTGAAATAATCAAATGGATTGCACAATAAAGCATGGTATTTGACAATAAGCACCCAATAGAGCAACACAGTGAAAGGTTGAAATAATCAAACGGATTGCACAATAAAGCATGGTATTTGACAATAAGCCCCCAATAGTGCAACACAGTCCATCTTACTGCTACATCTTTCAATCCACAAAATACCAGGAAAATGACAAAACTGAAAAAATAAATAAATAAAAACAGCTTTGAAGTCTTGACTTGTGCCACATAACAAAGACAGGCGTATAAACTAGTTGTCAAATAATACCACCACAACTCCAGCACATATTGTAGGCGCATTCTTATTTTATAGCCACAAACCAGGAGAAATCACACTCTGATAATATGAGCAACACAAGTTACAAAACACAGAGCCCTGCTATTAACTAGATACTTCAGAAGATATGGAATGACTCCCAACATAGATTGTTTATGGCTTCATGCACATTTGCGGCTCAGTACTTATCTTTACATTGTTATTATTGCATATTTATCTTTAATGATATGCACACTAAGAGTGACTCTTATCTTCATTTGTGATATCATATCAAATGGAAATGCCTCCTTGATTGACTTCGACAATTCAAAGCCTACACATGACAGGAGGATCAGACAAGACCATGGGAACAGAAGATTTTCCCTCAAGTTTGCAGACCTTACTCAAAAGGAGGGACGCAGAGAAAAAAAGACAAGGAACTATATCCAAAAATCAGATGAAGCGGATGAGATTGCATACAGATTTAGATCAAGTTCCTATCTTGTGCAGATTTAGATCAAAAACATTACATATACAATTCCAAATAAAGAACTTCATTCTAGTTCTTGGCTCCTTCCTCCAAATGAGTTCCAATTAAATAACTCTTTTTCTATTCTTTCTTTAGGTTCTCCTGTAGTCCTGTTTGCAAGTCATAATTGACGGAAATGCTGATATGACAGGTTATTCGTTACAGTTGCATGGGGAACACCACTCCAGCAATTTCAATTTTCAACAACGTACAACCTACAGAACCCATTATTAACATGTCGTAACACCGAGATCATTACCATTCATGGGATCATAACTGATTGTTTCACTTCATTATCCTAGGCTAGGACACGATTATAACGCTCAATTTTGACACCACTTTCTTGAAATTCATCGTTGGTGGAGCAGCTAGGGACAAAATAGGACAAGCATGGACTGGAGGGTTCCCAATGAATAATTTATGGGACATGATGCAATCCTCTTCAGGATCAATGGAGAAGGAATCTAATGGGGCGGGCAAGCAAAGCTTCAGGTAGTGCACAAGTCATCAAAAAAAAAAAAAAGAGGAGTGAAAGATGGATTCTTGAAGCGTGTATTTGTCAAAGATGATTCTTACAATACAATCAAATAGGCAAACAATGAAAGATTACTCATTGGAGATCAACAGACATAGCTAGCTAGAGTAGGGGTATAAAAAAGTTTATGCCAGTTCCATTTGTGCAAGTTTCAGAAGTGTGAATAAAAAGGTTGATGCACTGGCTAACCAGGGGAATGTGAGAGATGCTGTGCTTATAGGCTTACATTTTTGTTTTACCTTCCTAGGGAGATGTCCATCTTTTTGGAGAGTTTTGTATTACATTTAAGTATAGATCTCATATAATGTTTAATTCTCACAAGTCTCACCTGTAGACAAGTTTGAATCATATATGAAGGTGAGTGGTCAGTGGAGCATAACGTAAACAGCACAATTGAAAGATAAGTGGCCCACAAGGAATGCCTTTTGGATAAAAAAAGCCCGGTACTATGCAATATAAGATGTTGAAGCCTACAAAGTAGAAGAGTAAACTAGTTGCAAGGGCTAGAACTAGTTCGAGCACTAAAACAGACTCTCTCAGCGCACCCGATTTTGTTCTTGTTTACAAATCAACAAGATCAATGTTAATAAAAATTTTCCCCTGAATGTTGAGCACCCTCCAAGTGTGCTACGGACTCTGTCAAATTAATGTTTTTCATTATCAAAGAGAGAAAAAGAGATCGTCATTGGTCACAATTGAATCTAGTTGTCAATTCCATTCCGGTTTGAACTTGTAAAGGAACATTTCAGTGTTCCGGTAAATTTCGGTGCTTCATTCTGGAAAAGATAAGTAATAAAAATTTATAAAAAAATTAAACGCTAAAATTGAAAAAAATATATTTTAATTCTAAAATATTACTAAAAATGCATACTTAAATATTTAAATTAAACCACACTATATGATCGATCATTTTCTAGTTTTTACTACAAACAAATACAAGTATGAAACATGGCCAGATTGGGTGGAAATTAGTCCGGAATTAGGACAGGAATGGACCAAAACAACCCAAATAGAATGGATTTGAGCCCCAGAAAGGTTCCTGCCAGAATGGAGGGGAATTGACAACTGTGAATTCAACAGGAAAATATGTTTACCGCACTCTGGAAATTAAACAAGAATCAACATAACCTAGTTACGAGCAATCATTATCATTTCAGTTAGCATATTTGTATTTCCTACAATACTACAAATACATCATTTCAAATACATATTTTTTATCAGAATAATGTGTTGTGTGAGACAAATACAGAATTCCATTTGGTGTATAGCATCTGTGTGGAGCACACATGAACACATTCCATAATTAAATAAATGCTACAATTTTAAAACCCGGAAGCAGTCTCTGGAGTCAAAAAATGCCTTACTACTGGAGTCAAAAAGCGCCAACATGACAGGTTACCCTTTTCCTTTTTTCTATTTTTTTCCCCGAATGATGTGACAGGTTTCCAACGGAGTTATAAAAGCCACACATCTAGAGAAGTATGTGCTCATATCATACCTGTAATGTGTGTAGAAGATTACAAGTTGCTTCAGGAAAATCAGGACGCAAAAGCAATGCCTGCTTATAACTCTTTATGGCCGCTTCCACATGCCCACTAAAAATTATCCAAAACCGAGAGTTCTTAAATAATAACAGCAAGATATTATAAACCTCTCTAACTCTTCATGAACAATAATTGTTGGAAGCAAAAGCCTACCTATCTTTATAAGCTGATGCCAGATTTGCATGAGCCTCAGGCATAGTCGGCCGAATAGTAACAGCTCGTATGTAATCCTGAATTGCCTCACTGACTCTACCAATCTCTTTGAACGTGTTGCCTCTGTTGACGAGTCCATCAGCTGCTAGAGGATCAATGCGAAGGACTTCATTATAGCAAGATATAGCATCAGAGTAGTTTCCCTGGCATTTCCAACAACCAGAAGTTAAAAAACTTAATACAAACCAAGCAGTTAAATCTAATCTTATATATGACATTATTGCAAGAAGCTAACAGCTCATTCTAACACATTTTCGTGGGGCCTGCAATGTCTATGCATAGCAACAATCATCTGGAATTCATCCACACCAATTAGTTCAGGAATGGCATGTATAAACATTGTTGTAAGAATCCTTTGATTCCTATCCCAATTCCCAAATCCTAGACATCAAATCCAAAGGGGAAAAAAGATTCATATCCATGCGGCAAAATCCCATTTACAAGTGAATAATAGGATTTAGGTTAGGATTCGATACTGCTTTACCGACTCTTATGATTTGGACAATTTGTCTTAGCGGGAATAGACATAGCTGAGAGGATAATAATAGGAATATTTTAGAAAAATTTATTAGTTAGCATTTCCATTTTTAAAAATGATTCAGTCATTAACCTCAAAAGAGCTTTTATGAGCTTTTATGATTTTGGGGAGGTTTTACAGATAAATACTGAACAAGCACTGCACAACACTAGAGCATGTAAACATAGGTTTTGTCCTGTGTTCACTTCATTTAATTCTTTTGATTTTTTTAATGGACACTTCATTTAAACTTTTGGATACAAACCTAAACATTAGGGCACGTTTGATAATGGTCTAACCAAACCAAACCAAACCAAGCCTTTTCCCACTAGGTGGGGTCGGCTATATGGATTTGACGACGCCAATCAAATATGTTTAGGGCCATGTCCTCCGTTATATCCATGTAGGCAAGGTCATGTTTAATAGTTTCTTTCCAACTTCTCTTGGGTCTCCCTCTCCCTCTCCTCCTGGCAATCTCCATGCTTTCACACCTTTTAACAGGTGCCTCCGTTGGACGCCTTCTAACATGGCCGAACCATCTCAGTCGATTTTCTCTCATTTTATCTCCAATCGTTTGATAATGGTCTAAGGAGTGGAAATGGAATCCTCTCCGATTTTCCTCCCTTGCGAGGAGAACCCACGTTTGATAAAGAGGTTGAGCCATATAAAAGGAATCAATAAAAGACCAAAAAATCTCCCATTGCGCTAAAAGTCAAGATCTCACCTCCCCGTCTGATCTTCTTTCTCTAGAGTAGCTGAAATGTGCTGCTACAGTATCCTGGCTGTAATATAGGGGTTACAAGTTTTTGTTGTGGAAACCCACCTTATAGGTCCCACAATCAAGATCTAAACCGTTAATCTTGTTAAGAACGTCCAATACTACGGCTATGTGATGAAATCTAAGCGGTTGATTTCTCATATATCTTGAGATATTAAAAAAAAGTCCTTACTGTTGGATCATCATTTCTGACTTCTGTGGGCCCATTTTCAAAATCCAAACTGTTCAATCTCCTTAGAAGACCCAAAACAACTACCGGATCAAATTTGGCAGCTTGATTCAACATGGGTCACGAAAAGAATGTCAAAAGCTCCCTGACCGTTGGACATCTTCTCCCAGAGAAAATACTCAGATTCTGATGAACAATAACAGAGTCGGTAATAAGAAGGTGCCTTTTTTGCTGTGGAAACCTACCTTACTAGTCCCAATTCTAAGATCTGAATCGTTAGTCTTGATGATAAAGCCCAAAATGACCATTAGAACAGTTTCCAACCATTGATTCTTTATAGATTCTGAGATATTTTCAAAACAGTTTACACCCTAAAAAATAATTTATTTTTATTTTTTGGGTCCCATTTGCAAGATCCGAACCGTCCATTTCTAGAAGGCTAAAGGTGGCTGGGCATCCAAATTTTGGGGCTCGACTCATTATGGATTTAGGGAAACTGACAACAAACTTGTGACCATTGAATGTAGTATAGGTAAATCCTCATATTCCATGTGTTTGCAAAATCTGAAATTGTATGAAAAAAATCCTCACTGAGAATAACATTGTATAGGAAAAATAAAATATCCTCTGGATGATGGATTTCCCTCCCTAGCATGGACGTCTGCCGAACATACCCTTAAGGCTGATACTTTTCATTTTATTTTTTTGTTTTTTGAATTTAACGCAAACAAAATAAGACAGTTGCAACTTGTTTATTTTTCCTAGTAGCATTGACATCTTCAACATATTAAACTATTCACGGATATCATTTATGATATATTAATATATAACAATGGTGTTCTTCATGGTTACATCTTAGTCCTATATATCATTATATTGATACTGCTATGGATGGAAATTATATTGAATATGAATAACTACTTGTTTCTTTTCTTTTATAATTTTTTTTTATTTTTATAAGAAAAATATGAAAATCCTACAATTTGTGATGCAATTCAATTCATCCCTTTGAACAATATGTGATACAATTTAGATTATCAGAGCATATGTATAAAACCTTTCCCTTTAGAATGAGCCTCGAACTGATACCCAGATACCTCAACACAGGCCAGGATCTGTCCCATCATATCTGACACTTTCATTTTGAATGTAGAATCCAAGTCCAGGTATGTGTGTTATATCTGCCATGTCCACACTGGATGTGGGCATCCTATCTCAGAGATCTGATTTTTATCCTCAATAAGATTAAGAACTCTCCATCAAGATCTACTATCCTTATTTTTATGGTACGATATAATATCTTATTTCAGTATTGTTGTCGTGGGATTTGAATGGCTCTCATTTACAAGTAAATCTTAGAATTTAGGTCCAAACTGTACGATTTGATGCACTGGACAGAGAGAGACAATTTAAGGAATTCATTTGGGCAAGACTAGACAGTCAAATGGCAATTTTTTATATTTTCTTTACATTCATTTTTTTCACTGTTTTTTTTTTAATGTTTTTCATTCTCAGTGGCTCTATTTTTAATATTTTCTTAACATTCATTTTTTCACTGTTTTTTTTTAAATGTTTTTCATTCTCTCTCTCTCCCTCCCTCCCTCCCTCCCTCCCTCTCCCTAAGGTTCGATCACAAATTGATGGCTGGTTATTCGCTATACCAGGGCTTGTTTGGCAATTTACTAGGTTAGTAAAAGTAATGTAAAGCCTCCATTTTTTAGACAAGGGGTCACATCAAAGGTACACGCCTTCAAAATCCCCTCTTTCTTTTCCAAAAATAAAATAAAATAAAGCAACTTCCTTTCTCCATTAACTGACAAAAAACACCCACTTTTTGTAAAAAAGAAAAAAGTCAAAAAGATTCCCTACCAATCCACTAAAGACAAAATACCATCGTAAACCCCTTATATTTTATTCTCTCTTGATTTGATGCTTTACATCACTTTTACTTTAATAGTAAATTGGCAAACTGGCCGTTAGGAATTCAATTCCACGGAAGAAACAGGCATTTGTGAATTTTGCACTTTGGGAATAATTTCTACAAAATGCTGCCAAATGAGTTATTCATAATTCATTTTCCGAATAGAATATTCTCAAAACAATCTGTTCTTATCCTAGAGAGAATTCCTTAACAGGAATGATGCCAAACAGGCCCCATTTGTTACCTCAACATTGAGTTCCTAAAGGAATTCATAGAAAGTGGATTCTAACAAAAAGAGAGAACAATGGACAGGCAAGAGACATAAGTTAGACTAATAGTCACAATGTCCTTCACATACCTAACAAAATATATAAAAGCATCAAAGAGAGTAACCACATGACACAGATCAGTTAAGTATCAATACCTGTTGTTTATAAATTATCGCTAAATTATTTAAAGGAGCAGACAACCCAGTTGTTACATTCAACGTGGCTTTATAAAATGAAGCCGCAGTACCAATCATGTTCCTGCAGGTTCATAACAGGTATTGCTAAAAATGACTATGTAAAACCCAGAGAAATAGTCCGAAGTTGTGAAAAGACCTTTAAAAAAAGAAGAAAAAACCTTTTTAAACCAAATCCCCCTAAGGTCATGCCCAAGAACTTACCATTCCATGTATATATTCCCAAGGTTCGTAAGAGCCTGAGGATGATTAGGTTGGAAGGAAAGGCATGACTTCATGAAACAACAAAGACATTAGTAGAAGAATAAAAGGAAACGCTCTTTAAAAAAATCAAGCAGACAGAAAAACTAGATGAACCAATTGAGGAAACCTACCCTGTAACAGCTGATAGCCTCTTCCACTCTGCCAGCGTCTTTCAGGGCATTTCCCTTTCAGCAGAAGTGTCACAAAATCTATTAGTTAGCAGGAACATTAAACTTCCAGATCAGCACTCTAGTGACACTCCAGTAAAGAACAGATTGACGACCTACCAGGTTATTGTATGCCTCTAAGAATGCCGAGTCACAAGCAATAGCTTGCTTGTAATGAAAAATTGCTAAATCAAGCTGACCTTGTTCGTAATACATACTAGCCAGATTGCCTGCACCAAATTATCTCCACCCATTGTCATATCATTCACTTTTAACAGAGTCAATAAACATTTGCATAAAGGTATTGCACACAAGAAGATAGTGCAATTTCACTTTGTTTTTGTATTCCAAATCTTTTAAGGGCTAATTAGTTAAATACCTTTTTGCAACAGTTCAAGCCATTTCTAAAAATAAAAAAAAAACAGTACCACCATAGTTTTAAAATACTGATTATAAAAGTGCCACCGTAACTCCAAGATAGTAACTCCAAGATACCACAAGCACGGCAAAGACAATAACAATCAGGCCCAGAAGTAATAGCAAGGGCTCACGCAACAAAAACTTATCTATCAGGTTGAACTGAAGACGAAAAAGGTGCGTGATTCCAGAATCTCTACAATAGCAGAAAGTTTTCCCGCAGAAATTAAGAAAACAAGTGGCAAATAGGATTATCAACAAGTATATAGGACGTGAATACTCATTAACTTATGATGCACATACCCTTAGAAATGACTCGTATAATCGAATGTGACCCACAGAGTTCCACTCAAGCAACATAATTGATGTTAATCATAAGCACAAGATCAAACATAACAATTTTGCATACATATTAACAAAAGCTACAAGAATCCCTCCAAATGTGCTCCTTTGGGTTTTTTTCAAGCTCTACTTTGATAGGAGTGTGCTTGGAAATCCAGGTCCATCAGGATCTCTCCCCCACCAGGTCCATCAGGATCTCCCCCTGCCCCCCCACCACCACCTATTACTTCTGTTAACAAGGCCAAAATGCTTGCTTTAAGGATGGGAGCCTTCAGGAGTCTGCTAGAATGGGTCTCTACAATATCATTGTGGAGGGTGACCCAATGTATGCTACTCATTAGGCTTTGAGGTCTTCTAAGTAGCCGTGGTGTTCAGCAAACATGGCTGAGGAGGTGCTAGAGTTCGCTTCAAACCTAGATGTTTCTTTCAATCGCAGTGCTAATGGACAGGCAGGCAGATCCCTTGGCCGAGGAGGGCATCTGCTGCCAAGATCTGTTCTGAGATCTACCTATTTGTATTTTTGGTTTTCGGTTCTTTGGGTGCTTCTGGCATGTTCTCTCTGCTTTTTGGATGGTTTCCTTTTTGTAGCTCCAGTATGTGTCGCTTATGTTGTCCAGCTTTTAAATAAAATTATTGTTACCATTATAAAAAAAAGGATTCCTCCAAATGTATTTCCACCATGTGTCTGCAAAAAACAACACATGTTCTCTAATATGATTTCCCAACTCATATTTTCTGTACTAGTTTAAATATTCTTTTGTAGTTCACAAAATATCGTCAGTTTCTTCTCCCTCGTGTTCTCCCTTCGAATACAAAAATAGATAATGTGAACACACTTATTACTTGACCTTCTATGATAGGAACAAGTTAATTTTCATCAGTGTTATATTTCACAAATTTAAACTTAAAAAGTACATATTTTACCATTAATTAAAAATCATCAGATTGGACAACCAGTAACAGTGTTGGTTCTAATAAAGTACCCAAATCTTGGAACTTGGCAATTAATACGCAGCAAAACACCAAGCAGCATTTAAGCAATCCTATAAGACACATTGGCCAAAATTATAATCCACTATTTTAGCACTCACCATATGCCATTGCATAGTCGGGTCGCGCCTGTAGAGCCCGTTGATAACACATGATAGCTTCTTGAGACATGCCCATCGCCTGGAAAAGGCAAAAGAAAGTTCTATTTCTGTCCAGAAAGCAGTCCTGGCATTTGCTGCAACCTGATCTTAGTTCTCAATACATGATGGCTTACCTTGTAAACATTTCCTTGGTTCAGGTAGGCATCAGCAAATGTGGGCTTCAGTTTAACAGCTTCCTGAAAACAAATACAACAAACCATCACAAAAGATAAGTTTGAATGTCGCTACAGAAGCACATGCATTAATTACACCAAAAATGAAAAAACAATAATAAAAACTCTAAAGGTATATTCTCTCATTAATGCATGGTCAGATGAGTAAGTTGTCACTCACGATGCTATATCAGTCCTTGAAAAATAAAAATGCACATGCCAAACACCCAAATCAGAAGCATGCATTAACTAATAATTACTATTATTAAATGCACTTACTATATCCATACTGGTATATTATACTAGCTCATCTATTATCATGCTAAACAGGCATACTACTACTGGTTTGTTGTACCAAGCTTAACACTGGTGATGCAGCAGCGCACAGTTTCCATGAGATACACTCGTGGGCCACATGTGGGACCCACCCATGAAATTCTCTGATTTTAATTAGTATTAGTTTAAGTTTAGCAAAGATTGTAATTAGGGTTAATTTCTAATTTAGATAGGATTATTATTTGGTTTCCTAGTTTGATTAGGATTGATTTCTTAGCCCTTAAGTTTCTTTTATTATAAATATGGCAATGTAGAGATTAATAAGATCAGTTTTTGGAGTTAATCAAGTTTCCCTTTTGTGGGTCATCGTTGGAGAGTTGTCTTCATCGTGTGATTGTTCCCGTGGGAACCCTAATTATGTCCCAGCACTTGCGATCGTACCTACGAATGCATCAACTTGGCAATGAAGGAACTAAAAGAAATTAGCTAAATTACATGTGTGGACTTGTAAGGATAGAAACTAGAACGAATACATTAGAGGAAGAAAAAAGAATAAAATTATACCATTGAAGTGGTTTAGGCATCTAAAAGGAAGACTAACATCAGCCCCTATAGGATGTATAGAAGGTTATGAATTCAAAGAACCCAGAGAATAAAGACCTTAAAACAGAATAATGAAGAAAGACAGGATAGAATTTGGAATTACCAAGTAAACTGAAAGTTGGCATGAAAGCCTGTGTGTGCAAGAAACCTTCTCCTAGGTATCTGGGATTGGTATTAGCATTATTGGTATTCCTTTTCCAGTCATCCCTATTGTCCTAGTACACACGAGTTTCTCGCATGGCCCACCCATAGTTGGCACGAAAGCCTGTGTGCAGGAAGCCTTCTCCTAGGTATATGGGGTTGGTATTAGCTCTATTGGTATTCCTTCTGCGGTCATCCCTATTGTCCTAGTACACACGGGTTTCTCGCATGGCCCACCCATAGTGAAAGCCTTAGAACGGTTTGGATCGAAGCTTTGCAAAAATTCTGAAGCATAGAAAAGATGCAAAATCAAAGAACCATGAGAATAAAGACCTAGAACAGAATAATGAAGAAACAGGATAGAATATGGAATTACCAAGCACCCTGAGAGTTAGCATGAAACCTGTGTGCGCAGAAAGCCTTCTACCAGGCATCGGGGATTGGTATTAGCATTATCAGTATTCCCCCCTATTGTCCTAGTACACACAAGCTCCTTGCATGGACCACCCACATTGATGCAAACCCTCAAAGGATTTGGATCAAAGCTTAGGGAGAGAGTAATGGAACAAAGACCTAGACAGAAGACCAAGATATCTGAAAATCAATTTGGTTTTATGTAAGGGAGGTCAACAATGGAAGCTATCTTCTCACTTAGGCAATTAATAGAAAAATATCGAGCGAAGAGGAAAAATCTGCATATGATCTTCATCGATCTAGAAAAAGCATACGACAGGATACCTAGAGATTTAATTTGGTGGGTTTTAAATAAAATGAATGTTCCAAGGGGTTACATTGGAATTATTAAAGACATGTATGAAGGACCAGTAACGAGTGTGCGAACTCCTTGTGGAGAGATGGAGGAGCTTCCAGTGACCATAGATTTGCATCAAGGGTCAGCCCCAAGTACTTACCTCTTTTCACTGATTATGGATGAGTTAATTGCTCATATTCAAGAAAAGGTACCTTGGTGCATGTTATTTGCAAATGATATTGTGTTGGTAGAAGAATCAAGAGATGGTGTGAATGCAAACTTGGGATATAGCGAAAGGCTTTTGAATCCAATTGTAACTTCAATGGGCATATAGAAAGAGTTGAAACTACTGTGAGAATTGAAGACCATGACATACCACATAGTGATTCTTTCCACTACCTTGGCTCTATAATTAGTAAAGATGGGGAGATTGATGAAGATGTCGAACATAGGATAAAAGCAGGATGGTTGAAGTGGAGACTTGCTTCACCAACGAATGCCAACAAGATCGAAGGAAAATTTTTAAAGGACAGCGATTAGACCAACTATGACCTATGGAGCAGAATGATGGCCAATCAAGAAACAACATGTGCACAAAATGGATGTAGTAGAGATGAGAATGTTGAGAAGGATGTGTGGTAAAACTAGGAAAGAAAAAATAAGAAATGAGCACTTTCGAGAGCATTTAGGGGTAGCAACAATAGGGGATAAGGCTTTAATGATGCTGATCAACATAGTTGGGACAAGGCTTTGATGATGATGATCAAAGCTTTGCAAAGTGCCGAAGCACGGAAAAGAAATATTCAAAAAAAAAAAAAAAGACTCACAAAGGAACGAACCTCAATCCACGAAGTAAAATTTTCTTAACCCACAAACCACGTCTATATATATATATATCATGGGATTCTGAATATCCTGAATTCTTCTTAATTCTCCACCACAGATCAGAGAAAGTAGAGAACGATCTCTCTGAAAAGAAAATTTTAAGAAGGAAAAGGAAGAAATTAAGAAAGAAAATTTTATGATAAGAGACCATGGCACAGTGGAAGGTGCTCACTCTATTTCAAACTAAGGTTGTGGGTTCAAGTCATGAAGCAGAAAGAAAAAAAATGGAAAGAAATTTCATACTTTTTTTTAATGGTAACAGGACTCTGAATCCCCAACCTTGTGGTTACAATGCTGGGCACCTTAAAACTCTGCTACAGGCACTTCTCTGAGAAATTTTATACTTATTTATTTATTTTGTAGCAAAGTGAAGACTTGTTGCTATATTTAGTGTTATGAGGTTGCCAGCGTTGAAATATTGCAAGGGTTGAGAGCCCTAAAACCTCAACTCATACCAAAACATGATATGTTTAATCATGAATAGCCAGTTGTACCAAAACATTACAAAAATTCTAGCCAGGAAACATATCCAAGAGATATCTGTTTCCACCATCAGAGCAAAACAGAAGCACCATACCGACTACAAGCCACCAAAAGATAATACCAATAGGGATAAATAAAAATAAAGGAAAGAAGGAACAGAACCCAAATGCATGAACTGTTAAGTGCTAAAAGAGTTGTATGTTTTGAAGAATCAAAATTCAAAACTAATGCTCACTAACCAAAAATACCCCACAGATGAAGGTAATCAATCTTTTCTATCAGTAAAGCTAATCATGTCCTAGATTAGTGGATTAAACATAAAATACCTTATAGTATGCAAGGGCTCTGTTGAGATCCCCAGCCTCCATGAAAAGACCAGCAAGATTTGACCATGCAATTGCAAACGTTGGTTGTATACGCAGAGCCTCAACATAACAATTGTATGCCTGTGCAGTTCATAAGCAAAGACAGAACAGTCAATACCTCAACATAACAATCGTATGCCTGTGCAGTTCATAAGCAAAGACAGAACAGTCAATACAGTAGATCTGACGAAGGTGGCATCCATCACTTGCAGTAACAAATATGTTAGATACATTACAACATTTAGAAACAGAATTGGGTAATTTTTTAATCAGTAATTTTACCAATTAAAATAATTCTCAAAACAGCTAAAGCTGGCTGCATATGCAGACCTCAACATAAGAACTGGATCAGAGTTGGTATCCGATATTAACAAATACAAAAAAAAAAAAACATAATGCTATATTTAAGGACTTGGTGTCATTTTCCAATTGCTAATTTTAATGATAGTGATAAAGCACAAAGCAACTACAGACAAATATAGAAAGCAGATCCTTGGGATGCCAGGCACAATGCTCTAAAATATAGTCCAAACAGACATGTTAAGCTACCCCTGTCCACAGATATGAAAGAGTTGAATTAATTCAGATTGAACATGATACAAGATCTCTAAGAAAGGAACATTTTGCAGTAAACAACTTGCAAAACCCAAGAAAAAGAATATGAATGAGCATAAAAGCAGATATTACAGTGTCTAGCCTACAGAAAATCAAAGCGCCATCAACATCATTTAAGCCTCACTCATCCCATTCATCTGGGTCAGCTTATAAAAAATCAAATATAACTGCAATTTTGCAGTAAAAAACCAGATCACAAGGATGCATTAAAAGTTTAAATATGCCACTTGTGTATGAACAAAGTGACCTAATTTTATGACTCATTATGGAAAAAAAAATAATGGATGAAACTGACATCAATTCTTTGTACCGAACTTGGAAAAATAAAATAAAAGGTATTATAACATGCATAGTGCATACAACTACACGTATGACCGCATTACGTATTTCTATGCATACAACTACAGCCTGCAGGCATGACCACATTACTTACTTCTATAATGACTATATTTATGGCATATACATAAACAGATATAACAGACAATGACTTACTTCTTGGACTAAACCTTGTGCCTTCATCAAATTTCCGAGGTTGCTGTGAGCATCAACCTGCCAGCAAGGGGGGAAATGTGAAATAATAACCTCAAGGAATCGAAAACCCAAGAAAGTAAACAATAAACCTAGAACAAAACAAGGGCTCACCAAGCGCGGATTTAAGGTCAAAGCCTGGCGACAACACTGGGCTGCTTCAGTCAGTCTTCCCTTCCTCATGTACGCGCTGGCCAAATTTGACCATGCATCACAGAAATTGGGACGGAGCTGCCAATAAGGCAGAAGTATATATAAATTTTCCTATATATGGAAAATAAGAGAAAACAGGCATGAAAGCAAGGCAGACTTGTTCCAACAATCAATAGTTTAAGAACACTAACAATTACTGGTCCAATCAGATCTAGAAGAAGAGCAAGTCGTCAAAAATGGTGTAATAGAATTGAACCAAGAGACATAGTTGAGCTCCATTAATTACTTTCATATTTATTCCAGTTTTTTAAAAATGGAAAGAAGGATGACTGCTGAAACAATTCATTTCATATAGAAGAAAGAAAAACACAGGCGAAAGATAATTTATCATTAATAACCGTGTAACCCACAATTCAATAGGAATCCATTAACACCTTGAGACCTACCCAAATATTTAGTTGTATGAAATAGACAGAGAACTCATAAAACCACTGAGCTAAGAGAGGAGGCATATACCCAAATATTCAATGGGAGCTCATTATTTATCAGAGCAAAAAAATGCAATAGATTTCAGTACCTCAATAGCAATCAAATAATAACGAATTGCAAGATCAATATTGCCTTTCTCCTGTAAGGAAAATCAAAACAAGTATGTCTTTATTAGAGCCTAGACATGAGACATTACCAGTCAATAATAACCACACGAGATTTATCAATAAAATAAGGTTACTAGAAGTTACCTTCCACGCATTTGCCATGTTTCCAAAGCACTCCGCAAAATGTGGTTCAATATGAAGAGCTTCTTCATTCTTGGCGATGCACGTATCAAAATCATGCAACTAGGAAAAATAGCACATATAAATTGAAGATCAGATACAGTTCTCAACCAAGTAAGGTGGCAAACACACATGAAACGTGGGATGAAAATTATGATTCAGGTAGAAATAAAGATGGAAGGCATGATAGAAGTGTTGCAAAGGGTATCAAGCAAAAAAGAGAATACTTGATAATGAATTGCACCCAGGAGAAGAAGATTATCAGTTCGACGAGGATTCCTCTCATAAACAGCATTGCTGTGCTCCAGTGCTTGTTTATAGTTCCCAGCCTTGTATTTCTGATGAGCAAGTGCCAAGAGCATATCTTCATCTACTGCAAATGAAAACAGAAAGACAAAACATTACAACCATTCCTTCACATAAACTTTAAATACTAACAGACATAATTGATATATTGACTGGCAAAGCATAAAAGACATTATGCATTATTCAATAAATACATAAAATATGTTGTTCAACACCATAATTAACAAGCTTCCAAACAAAAAGAAAAGAGAAATACTTTCCCAATATGTATAAATGGGCTGACCCAAAAAAAAAAAAAAAGTTTATCAGATTGAAAAATCATTATACCTAAAGGGAGGAAAAAAGAGAGGGGAAAAGGCAATTTCTTGAAAATGGGTTCCAAAGCAGATGGGGAAAGAACAGAAAAAATTCACAATAAGCAATGACAATCCCAACTTCATTCAAAATAAAATTACATATATCATATCCCAAGATTTAGCTCAGCTTATGAGGGGTAAGAGTACGCTGAGCTTGAGTACTTCCTAGAAAAAAAAGATTATCATTATTCACCCGAACATTACCTCATGTGAACACAGATAATAAAAGGCCGCACATCTAAACTTCAAACGAAAGATGTAACTCCCCATTGGAAAATCAGAACAGTGGGTTTTTTTTCTAACAACATCAAAACAGTGATGGGTGGAGAAGAACTTCTTTAATATAACAAACATACCCACAACTTATTATAATGACGGTCCTACTAGGATCAAAAAGTGCCCTGACCAAGTTTGCTGTTAATTTGTCAGTGTTGAAGGCATGTACTTAACACTGAAACTGAAGTTCACGAGTAGCAAACAATTGCCAAAGGAAACAGTAGTATGACTAGTATCGCATCTCCGAAGGAAAAACAAAAATTCGATTTTTTTGCAACATATTGAAGTGTTTTGACAAAGAGAGAAAAAAATATATATGTTCCTTTCTTGGTATTTGGGCAGCTCTGGATCTTGACGTGATCGTGTGAGCTACAGGTTTTCATAAAAACAAAATCTTCAATCTTCATTGCGGATTACCCTTGCAATTTACAATACATCCAAACGCACCTAATTAAAAACTACAAACTCCAAATCCCTAAAACATAGAAAACCTTTCAAACATAAAAACAAACACATACCTAATTGAGATTCCGAAGGCTGGGATGATTTCAGATTCAAGCAAGCATCCTGCGCCAAACCAAACGAATCCTCGTGATCCGCATTAAACGAAACCCTAGAAAACCCTACGCCACTCGATCCAAAGATCTGCTGCTGCTGTTGCTGCTGCTGCTGCTGCTGCTGATGGCGAGCATCGATCTGCAGCGAGATCATCATCTCGTCCCCCGAAAAGAGAAACAAAACCCTAGAATCAACGGCAGAGGTCCAACGACGGAGACCGCAGAGGAGATCTCGCCGTAGATATCCAAAATCGCAGCTGAAATCAAATCGCAAAGAGAAAGAGACGACAAAAACCCTAGCTTTCTTCTCTCATCTTCTTCACGCACCCACCGCCTTGTGCGACGATCGAAAAGCGAGCTCAATGTCTTTAAAAGGCGTGTCGCGATCTGCGCATCGGGAGATCTCAGCCGTTGATGGGGTTGTGTTGGATGACGACACGTGTTGCGCGCCAGAAATCGGTTTGGAGGGTCTTTGGTCGTTGGGAAAGCGAGATAACGAGGGACACGCAAAGGGAGGACTCCAGCGAAGCGTGAGAAGGGCCGTTGGATTTGAGAGAGGAGTGATCGGGGCCGTTGGTGTCGATATTGTGTACGGCTCACGCTGGATTTCGTAGTTTCGTAGAGGACGGGTATTCTAATTGGGGTCAGCATGGGACTCCTATCTCTTACTAAAATGTGCCACCTTAGTCCTCCCGTGGAGTAGTTGCTATTGGAGAATGTTCTATGCATAGATTCCCAAGCTTTGTACTCCTTTGATGAGAATTGCATGTCGTGGGAATTTAAACAACCCAAACTCTTTCAAATTGTTAGAACTTGTTCGTGCAATGAAAGGAATTTAAGCGGAAATCGAGCTTCGTAAATTTATATTTAAATATTATATATGGTGTTTCTACATTTATTAAAAAAAATTGAAATCCTCTTTATAAAAAAAAAATTAATTCTTTTCTCTTTTTCTCAAGTAAATGTGTTGCATCGAATAATAAAAGTGGATTGCAATGAAAAATTAAAATAATTTTCTTCTCTATCAAACAATCCTCCTCTTATATTAGCCCACATTCATTTATCCAAGGCGATATCATCTAATCAAAACCAATAGATATAGGGACTATAAAACAATTTCTTTGTTAGTAATTTCTTTTTCAAAATTTCGTGGCAGTTCTTACTTTTTGAGCTTAATTCTAAATGGCCTCTTATCGTTTAACCTATTTTAAATATTCGGGATGCAAGCTGAAAAAGTTGATAGAAAATGACAACAATGCAATTAAATCTACCCTTGCATAAACACTACCCTAGCCAACCAAAACCTACATCTTCCCAAGAAAAAAGTCCCCCCCCCCCCCCCCAAAAAAAAAAAAAAAAAAAAAAAACAGATATAAGAATATTTTTAATGGTATTTTATAATCATGAATTTCAACTTTATAAACAATAAATTTTATGTTCATGATACTTTCTTGATAATATTATTAAAAAATCCCAACATTTTGACGATATGATAAACTTTGGGAAGCAATATTTGTAACAATGGTTTCTAACTAATTCAAAAAACCTAGAGTTGGCTGCTACAAATTGTAAAATATTTATATTTACTCATACGACCCACACAAATATACAGTAAGGAGCTTGAAAATAGAAAATGGGAAACTATACAGTCAGGAGTTTGAAAATAAAGAAACTAGGAAGCATTCAAACATAAATTAAAAAAAAAATAAGCTTTCTCTGGAACTGCAACTTGGATCGGGTTGAACCTAGAGTGAGAATGGCTTGACTGGCCATAAGTGAAGCTTTGGTTGGGCTTATTCGGGTTCATGTTAGGCTCAGTCTATATCGAAAATCTTTATGAAGTTGGGTTCGAAATGGATTTCTGCTCTACATGTCCAATACCAAATAGAGTACTTAACTTATTTACAAGCATAAATATTGCATACTTGATATTCACTAATATCTACGCAAAATACATTTTCTAAATTTATATCCTCTAGACAGTAAAACAAGAACCAACACTTGGTATCCAACTCAACAGGGCCCGATTCAACCTGACTTGTCTGAAATTCCATTATAATATCTCTCTCTATATATATATATATATACTAGCACCAAACGCCCGTGCTAAGTTCGGGCCAAAAGTAAAAATATATTAGAAATTTAAGAATTATTTTAAAATATTATTAAGATAAAATAAGTCTAAAAGAAAGAAATTTATTATCTTTGAATATTAGAATCTTTTAACATGTGATGAAAATAAATATAAAATGATAAGTAAACTTACATAACATAATGCCCTCTTAAATTTAAAGGCATTGACCATTACACAAGTATGAATGTATGTCTATATAGGGGCAGCTCTCTTAAGCTAAAGCTTAGATTAAGGTAAGCTCAAGTTTGTGGTGGGGCCCACCTGGCGACCCACATGGGGGTGGTGATATGGGGATTTCAAGGATTCACTGGGACCCTTCTCTTTGCAAAAAATTAGTCTCAACCGTGGTTTCTACCATCTTCATCTAGCCCCAAAAGTTTAATGATCAACGATCAACAATCCATTCGGATTGGTACACAGTCGATCCAACGATCCAGTAAATCCAGATCCGACCAAAAGCTAGTGGAGTTGTACAATTTAGGGAGGTCATGTGTTTGGTTCATTTGGATGGACCAAGGGTGGGCTCCACAAGCGTAAGCTTACAGAATTAAATAGAGAGGTATGGTGCCCGGGTTCAAAAAATATAATGAAATATGTGATTCTTTTCTAAGATATTATCGGAAAATAACAAATTTTATAGAAATAAATAAGTAGTTTATATTTATTATATATAAACTTTAATAAAAAAAATAAAAAATAACTTGATGGGGTCACATGATGTAACATCTAACGGTGAGCCTTATATTCTAATTCCTTCAAGGTCTGTCCAATTGGACAGTAGGACCTTGCTGACATGTCATTCCGAAAATCCTTAGTGGGGTCACATGATCTAACATCTAAAGATATGCCCATATTCAAATGTCTAAAGGTGTGTCAAATTGAATATTTGGTCAGTAGGCCCTTGTTGATGTAGTGTTCCAAGGAGCATTGGTGGGGTCACATGATGTAATATTTAAAAGTGAGCCTCTTATCCTAATTCATTAAGGTGCATCATGATGTGTTTAAAGGTGGCCTTGTTTGTCTGGTCTTTAACTTCTTGGTAGAAGTGGAGAAATGATAGGTATAAAAAATTTTGAATGAAATGGAGAGATTTAGGGAGGTGATTTAGAAAAGGTAATTGAAATGGAGATTTAGGGAGGAGATTTATTTTAGATGAGTGTGGTGGCCCACTTCTTCTTATATATTTTTTTGAAATGAGAGACTTTTTAGGGATGACGTGGCATCCCTCACAGCCCACCTCTCACACCCAAAGCTCTATGTGATTTTATAAATATTTTTCTGAAATGAGAGACTTTTTAGGGATGAGATGGCACCCCCACAGCCCACCTCCCCATTTGCTTTAATATATATAATATATGTATGGAGATTCTCCTATGAGAGCATCTCTCACCTTACTATGAGAGATAAAGTGGAGCACTCATAACTAATTAAGTTGTTGGCATTGGATATGTATGTGGGGGCCTCTATCGTATTTATCGTAGTAAGATGAGAGATGCTCTCACCTTACTATGAGAGATAAAGTAGAGGCCCTCACATCCATATCCAATGTCAATGTAAGAGATATCTCTTATAGGAGCATCTTCCTATATATATATATAGAACAAGGTTGTCCTAAGCTTAAGCCTGGGAGAAAATTTCATAAGCACATGCTTGTGGGGCCCTCCTTTAGTCCATCCAAATGAACCCTCTAAATTGCACATGTCCACCAACTTTCGGTTAGATCCGAATTTACTGGACCGTTGTATTTAGGGGTGATCACCCGGATTTCCGATCCGGCCTAAAATGAAGGACCGGACCGGTCCAAACCGGTCCGGTTGGACCACTTAAAGTGGTCCGGACCGGTTTCCATTTTTTTTTTCACTTTTCTTTCGTTGTTTTTTTTTTCATTTTCACCTCACATCTAAAAAGTGGGTAAATGTCAAATGAATGAATGATGGATTTTACAAATGGGTGTTAGGCTCATGCCACATGGGCTCATCTATATGAAAAAAAATTTATTATTTTAAGAAATGCGGTCCGGTCCGGTCCGGACTGGACCACAAAAGGTCTGGACCAGACCGGATTTGGACCGCTGAAACCACAAATCCGGTCCGGTCCGGTCTGCGGTCCGGTTCTGTACAGCCCTAGTTGTATTGACTATGCATCGATACGAATGGACTATTGACCATTAAACTTTTGAGCCCATATGGAGATGATAGAAATCACGGTTGGTGCATATTTTTTGCAGATAGAAAGATCCTAGGGAGTCCTTGAAATCCCCATCCCCATGTGGGTCTTCAAGTAGGCCCCACCACACACTTGAGCTTATCTTATCCTAAACTTGAGCTTAGGAAAGATGTCCCCGTATATATATATATATATATATATTATGAAATAAAAACAAAATTTCTTCATGCACATGATTCTTATGCGCGTTGTACATCAAAACTGCCATAGAAACAGGACCCACCCCTGAAATTGACCCTCAACATGTGCATATATAGGCGTTTTCTCATGAAAACTATGTGCAGTATAATATTTTCTTGAAGACAATTTCTAAAAGCTTATCCCACCAAGAATGTTGGATAGCCTAGGTGGTCATGATAATCCCTTCTTGCCTTCGGTGCTAGAAATCGACTGGCTTGCTTTGACAGAGCATGATGCAGATTGTACTTAGGTGGAGAAAAAAGACTAAGTATGCTAAGGAGATGTAGGAAGAACCTGGGGTTGCCCCTAGGCTGGAGATTAGTAAAGTTTACAATTTCATATCGTGCAATGAAAAAAAAAACACACCAAAATCTCATTTCCCCATAGATATATGCCCACTGATATTAACCAATTTACCTAAATTTCTCCCTCCCTCCTACCAAGATCTCTTTCCAAGGCACACTTTATTCCTAAAAAAAAAAAAAAAAAACAATTGTTACATGCCTCTCCTTGCAAATCCAAGACTATGGTCATAACTATGCGACCTGCAACTACCTTTGTCCATATCAAATGGTTGGACCAGAAAGGCTATTTATGAATTGCTACAAAAACTTGCCTAAATGACTATAGAGTACTTGTTTGGTTGGAGGAATTATGACAATTCTCGCATTGGGAATTATGAATTTTCCAAATGCTTTAGTCTAAGTAGTTTTTAAAATGTTCAGGCATAGTTATAGTATTTAAATAAGATAATTAATCAGGTGAGAACTGTTCTCACGGTTCAGACCATGAGAACTATGGGTGGGGCCCACCTATCACCCAATCCAAATCTTGCAATGGACAAGGACCCACTTATAGTCACACGTCTCAGGTTTTGACACCAATGTGAATGAAATGGACCGTTGGATCAACTATATACCAATATGAATGGATTGGGCTTGTCGGCCATGAATGAAGGGGTTAGAAGCATTGGATTGAGGCCAAACTTGATATTTAGGATAGTCCTATATAGATCTTTCAATCCCCACCTGTCACGTTCCAAAATGGGGCCCCAGTGGGCCCCATAAAAAAGTTCTTACGGTGACTCCGTGAGAACAGTTCTCACTGGACACATCCCTTTAAATAACTTAAATTTTGAGAATTCCAACGGTCACAAGCAATTTTTTCCCCAAAATGATGTTTTTTTTCAAAACTCTAACATTCAAATGCTCCAAAGGGTTATTTGCATTTTACGCGTGAGATAGAAAAATAGGTTTTATATGTTTAAATGTTACATATACAAATACAACATATGTGCAATACATTACTAGGGGTGGCAAACGAATAGAGTCAAGGGCGGCGTTATGTATATCACAATGGGGTCAATTGACCCTACTAGGATGTTAAAAAGTCTATTATAAAAAAAAATCATATCATGGCTCGAAGTGATGAAAAGCTTTTGACCCCACTCATCCACATTTTTGTAACAAATTTATCCTTGCAAAGAGTCAAATATTACTAATTTGTCTTTGGCCCCACTCACCCACATATGCTTTCTCATTTCAAACTCGATCTAGACATGAAGAGTTGCCCTGGCGAAATTAAGTGCTTGGTCCTCCATCGCCGGAAAGCAATCCAAATCGGTAAGCACGACTATGGCCTCTCTTTGTCTTTCTCTCTCTAGATTTGCATATCTTTCCTGTAATCTCTATATCTCCATCTCTCTTGTTTGTCTCTCTATTTTTTCAAACCATATCGGCATGCGCATACATGTGGTTGAGTTTGGCTCAATGATAGAGAGAGATCAGGTGGGTATGTTTAGAGAGTGAAGAGGCCACATGTGGGCATTTGAAAATGGGTATGGAAATCAGGAATTGGGTTTTGGAAATCAGGAAATGGGTATTTGGAAATCTCATGATAGGCATCAATTTCATGAGTGTTGGAAATTGGGTTTTAAAAATGGATTCTTGTTAATGGGTTTTTGAAAATATTTTTTTGAAAATTATTTGTTTTGATGTTATATACTACATATGTTATTACACATCATAATACAATAGATTTGTTACTTGCAGTTGTATAGGGCTGTTTTATTTGTTATTGTCTATGAGTGGGTGTTATACTGTTATTACATATAAATTTATTGGGGATTTGAATTGTTGAATAGATGACTGTTGAGTCACATATATTGAAAATGATGCGTTTGTTTGTGTTGATAATGAAGCTATTATGCAACGATTTCAACACATAAAAACCCGTCGAGGCAACTGTAGTACTTCATGTATTTTGATTTTCCTTTTGGATTAAGAACTATTATTAACAATGTATTCAAATTTCTATTTATTTTTATTTGATAATTCAATATTATCTTTATCGAATTCTCGGAAATAGATTATTTGATAATTTTATATTATATTTGTCGAACTATCGAAATTAGAACACAGATGTTGATAAAGGGGAAAATAAATTTATTCAGTTTGCAAAAGATAAGTCTTTTATTGACCCCACTGACTCGAATTCATGTAGCCACCCCTTAATAGAGTTAGGTAAATAGATTGAGTTAATAAGGGGTTTCAATGGGTTGACATGCTTTTAAGATGGGTTGAAGAACTTCAATTCACACCTAATCTGGTCAACCTTGCTCACCCTGCACAGCCAACATTTTATGCGAGTCGACTTATTTAGCCCAATCTAGTACACAGAATCTTGGCCTATGCCCATCCATTTCAAATATTAAGGTTATATCTTTCAGTAAATCGAAGGGCCAGTAAAGGCCCACCACAAACTAAACTAATTTCATGTAAAATGGACTACTCTTAGTGCAAAATTATTAATTGACCACATTGATTATATGGGTTTAGACTTTAGACGTTGGGGTCGAGTCTATCACAACTCATTTAAGTAGGTTAGGGGTGTGAACATGTACATCCAATTTGTTTTATGTGTTTTTTTTTCCCGTTTTGTTACAAAAATTTCAAATTTCACGAAGATTTAAGATATGAAACTAAATGGTTGATGGTTATCATTAAAATGATAATATTGAATGGTTCAAATCATGAATTGTGAGCCCATGGAAGTGCACAGTAATTAGATTCATAAGTTTTTTCTTTTTTACTAATCCACATGTTACTCAAAATTTATGAATATTTAATACAATGAAATTAAAGAAATTGGAATTTATTAGTTATAAAAAAACAAATTAAACGGTTTGAATTGTGAACACATGGGCCATAGGAGTAAAAAAAAAACAAAGTGGATGACGGGATTTGATCCGTGATTGCATAACTAAATTGTGAAAAATCCTAGTTAAAACTAAAGGGACATTTGGTAACTCTAAAATGAGCACTTTTTTACAAACATAAAAAGAAAAGAAAGAGCATGATGAGTGTTAAATATTGCATATTTTATCCCTCATTAGTTCGGGTTTTATCAGCATCTCATATGCATATCATTTGCTTTACACAGAGATTTTATCATTCTATCACATTAAACGGATCATTATCATGTATAAATCCGATTATTTATAGCGCATTTTTATGTAATTTCTCTTGTGTAGGTGGACCCCCGCGACTACCCCAACCTTCCGGCTAATGTCCCAAGGCATCATTAGTGTTGAAGAATTCCAAAATAAGATGAGAAGAAGTCATTTTCCAACACAAAGGAGTGGTTGGTGTATTGGTTAGAGTTTTGGTTGCTATGATATAGGTTATGGGTTCAAATCTCAATAATTACATTTTGTTTTTACATAGAAGATATTTCATCCAACTCTAACATCTCCACCAATCAAAGCGAAAGCAAAAGAGCCAATCAAAAGCCTTCAAGTTGCAACCAATCAAATGGAAGCAATCCTTGTGAATTGGAATATTTTTGTAGAGAAAGGGAGATCTTTTGGCAAGTTAGTCTTTTAGGAGTTTCTTTGTAACTAATCTAGAGAGAGTGTGTGTAATTGAATATCATTAATGAAGATTTGGAGCTCTTTCTTGATGTTTAGTGGCTAAAGCTCTTGAATTAGGCTCTCCTTTTGAAGCTAAGTAATGTGATTAGTGGCTAAAGCTCTTGGATTAGGCTCTCCTTTTGAAGCTAAGTAATGTGATTAGTTTAATTCCATGCATGTTTTAGTTTAAATTCCCTACTTGTGCCTTAATTGATTAGTAGATTTTAGATCTAGTTGTGCTAATCTCTCTCATTTCTCATGCTCTATCTCTACACTTGATGCTCAGATAATCTCAATTGATGCTTTGTAGTTTGATTAAGTTCTCTCACATAGCATGCTCTAGAGCCCTTATCTTTGATCTTTTGTAGCTTGATTTTGATGATTTATTGTTAGGATAGCTAGATGATGATCTATGATCTTAGCCTTTGATTTTCTTTTACTTTGATCTTCATTGTTATATCATCCAATCTAATTAGGCAAGAGATTGCTAATTAGATTGTAGATTTGGGAATTGAATTAGAACATGCATTATTTGAATTAATTACATACTTAGTGGATTTTGGATTGTCTAATCTATTATTCTTATTGTTGTTAATTTAAATCTTTATTTGATTTGTTATTTTCACTTCTAGATTGTAAGATCTATACTTCACATCACTTGTTTTAAAATCCTACACATTTCACACCACATCCTCCCCTTAATTCTTCCATTTCCACCACTACATTCACACACTAGTTTAGTGTAGCTTGTTAGGTTAGCTTAGATCTTGTTAATTTCATATTTTCAGATTGTTGATTAATTATTTACATTGCATAGTTTAGTAGTTTTACTTGTTCACTTCAATTGTCTATATTAGCTATATCTTAGTTCTATTATCCTTTAATTGGATTCATTGCTTGTTCCATCATCTCTTCGTGGGATCGATAATCCGGACTCTTTAGTCATTTACTACTTGACGACACCGTAGTCTTGCGGTTAAAAGTTGCACATTTAAGTGTCGATCAAGTTCTTGGCGCCGTTGCCGGGGAGAGGCATTGGAAAGCTTTGAATTTCATAGAGTTGAACTCATTTTTAGCTTAGTGTACTTTTTATCTTTCCTTTATTTTCCTTGCGGATTCTACACATTATTTGTGTTTGTTTTATAGGGAATTCCTCCTTTGGAGCAAAGGAAAGTGGAAAAGTGCATTGGAGGACTTGAAGATTTTACTTGCTTTCCTAGTTTAGAATTAGTTTAGACATTAATTTCCTTTCTTAGTTGGTTGTATTAGGTATTTATTATCAAAGCATTATAATAATTTTGGTTGTGGGTCAGCTCTTGACCCATTTACTTTACTTTATGCACTCTACTTACTTTAAGTAGTTAGTTGTTTAGTAGAATTGCAATAAATTTTTTGTAAGGAAGGTGGACGGTTGGACTATACCGTCGCGGCCCCTCACATTCGTACACGAAAATTGGTGTCCGTGGTGTGAGTCGACGCAAACCAATTCGTCCCTCGAAATAAATCGGGAGGTTTGCATTTCTTAACCCCCGCGAATCCCTTGCAAGCGGGTTTACTTGTTAGTTGTTCTTTGCTTTATAATGTAATTTTTTCAACTACACCTGTAATTTGGTGCACTACTAGTAAAGGGCAAATTGCCCCAACAAGATAAGGATTCGGATTTCATCACCGTCTCCTTGCCCTTAGGACTTCATCTTAATTCTCACTTAGTTTAGAACCAATAAACCATAATAAAATTGAGTAGAAACGTGACCTTAGGTTACGAGCTCACTAGGGAAGACCACCGCGGTTGTGCCAATTGTGTGCTTTGGCAGATTTTCTGGTGCCTAAGCAAACCTTGTCCCTTGGCTACCATCTTGCCAAATAGGGAGACAACTTGTTATTCGAGGAGTTGATTTTTAAGAGGAGCCTTCGCCTAGCGCGTCGAGATCCCACCATCTACCTGGGGGTTAACTGGCCAGAAATTCCGTTTCATAGGTCCAGGTTGGAGGCCAGAGTGTCCTCTTCACAGTTAGGAGCTGTCTAGAATTCTTTTAGGTAACCTTAGTTTAGATTAGCTTTTCATTTAGTTTTCAAAATTTTTGTTATGTTGCATTCATTTCATTGAACGGGCCATTATATTGCTAGGTTAGTCGCAGTTGTATGCGAGTGTGGATACGTGATCAACGCCGATTAGTGAGGATTGATTGCCTTGCTTTACCTGCCGCACCCATAGTACCCACAATGGCTGCCCAAAACCCTCAGCAAATGACCCTCAATGAACTATTTGCACCATTTGCATCCACTTCATCTAGCTGTATAGTTTGGCGAGAGAATAATGCGGACCAATTTGAGATCCGGCCTGCCACCATCAGCCTGTTACCAAAATTACATGGATTAGACCCAGATGATGATGAGGCAGTGAACATGATTGACACATTAGTTGATCAAACAGTTCAATCATCATGTTACACAGATCCGCTGGAGGAATGTCTAGCTCATTTCAATGCTGACATAGACATCGACGGGTCCATATGCGAAGTTAATGCATTATTGGATTCGACCCAGCCGATGGATGTTGGCCAATGGAAACAGAAAATTGAGTCTATATTTACATCCACCTTTGAATCTATAGTCGAAGAAGAATCAGTTATTATTGAGCCACCTAAATTAGAATTGAAACCATTACCCGAGAATTCAAAATATGCCTACTTGGGGCCCTCTGCTAGCAACTCAGTAATTATTGCCCCAGACCTTGAGGAAGAGCAGGAAAAGAAAATACTGGATGTGCTAAAAGACCATCAGAGTGCCCAAGGTTGGACCATCTCGGACATTAAAGGAATCAGTCCCTCTATAGTTATGCACCAGATTCATTTGGAAGAAGGTGCCAAACCATCCTATGAACCTTCAGTCCATTCCCACGTTGCAGTTGAACTTTTGAATCCCATAGATGGTAGCACATTTCAAGTGAATGGGCACAGATTAAAAGAGTATATTAAGTTTGTGGATCCTGATAATGTTGCTGAGAAGGTCCTTCTTGTGGACCCAGGATAGATTGGCCTCATACACTGTTAATTACGTCTGGCTGAAGACGTTAAACTTAGCGCTTGTTGGGAGGCAACCCAATATACTCGTGTGTCGGCACCCCATGGTGAGAAATTTCAATTTATCTTCATTGTCCTATTTTATTTCTGTTATGCATAAACATTGGGGACAATGTTTAGGATAGGTTTGGGGGTGAGACACTGCATCTCATGCATTGCATTTTGCATGTACATAAGTTATTTTGTTTTCCATTTATACCAAAAACCCTAAAAATTTGAAAAATTTTCAAAATCACTAAAAATCTGAAAAATATTTCAAAAATTGTCCATGGATTTTGCTTGAAGAGTTGTCATATGTACAAGTCCTAGAAATTTTTTACACATTTGGCCATATGAATGTAGTCCAAGAGAAGAGCAAATCACTTCTGAGAGACCCGAAAGAATCATTAGTGGAGACTAAAACCCATTGAGCGATTGAGCCTATCTATATCGGTTTGAGTGAGGACTCTTCTGCGCTATTCCTGAGTAGAATGAAGAGCTACTCCTAGAGCTTCTTAGTCCAACACTTTCGATCTCATAAGTGTTATTCCTTGTTCTAACCATAGAGGTGACATCAAAATGTGAAGAAATCTTGACTTGTAGCTTATGATGCATTTTTTGAACTTAGGGGAAGATGATAGGCATTCTAAAAACCAATGGCCAAATTTTGAACTCACCTATTACATTTTATACCTTTAGTAGCCCTCTTGAGCCTATTTTACAAAAAAACCTTCCTTCATTGGCCCAAGCCTCATCACCCACATATATATAATCATTTTTGACCGATTGTTTTTTAGAAGGGTAGGGATGTATGAAGAAAGGAAGGATTTGAGCATTAGTGATGAAGACTTCACATGGGCTACCAAAATATAGATGTTCTACAAAGGGATGACAAAGGAATAAAGGAATTTGAAAGTTGAAAAAAAAAAAAAAACACTACAAGAAATTTAGGGTTTAAGGACGACACAAATTTGTCCCAAAATGTACACATTTCGTCACCGAAACTAATTAAGATGAAAATTTTTCGTCACCCATTTTGTTGCCAAAGCCTTGTCTCTAAAAGGTATTGGAGACGAAAAAAATTCGTCATTGAAAAAGATAAATTTGTGACGATTTTTTTTGTCTCCAATACACTCTGTTGGGAACATACTCGTTAGTAATTAGTGACAAAATATTTTGTCATTAAAGGAAGAAATTAGAGACAAAATTTTTTTGTCATAAATATAAGAAATAAAGACGAAATAATTTTATCTTGTTTAATATAGAGGAAGACGAAAAAATTTTGTCAAAAAAGCTACCAGTGGATGACAATTTTTTTTTGTCTCCAATCGACTCTGTGGGAACATACTTGTAAGTCATTAACGACAAAATATTTTGTCATAAATATAAGAAATAGAGACGAAATAATTTTATCACGTTTAATATAAATGAAGACGAAAACAATTTGTCTAAAAAAGTACCAGTAGATGACGATTTCACTTCACTAAAAATATACAATTTATAAAATTTGAATATCCATACATGATGCATCGACCTCATATAACCTAACTAAAAATATCCACTTCATTTCTAAAAAAATAAAAACCAAAGAGTCCATATCCCATCATATTTGTTGTGCCTTTTAACTTTGATCCAACTACTTTTCTGATATGCACTTTCTATGACAAATCCTCCAAATTGTAACGCTCTTGTGTGGTCCGCCAAACTGTCTGGTATCTCCAAAGTGGACAATATATGAGGTGTTGATGTTCCTCCTGAGATAACTACCTCTGCAAAATAAGAAAATAAACAAGTTAATAATCCCCCAATGCTAATAAGATCCTTGCATAGTTCAACAATAATACACAATCTAGGAGAGCAAAGATAAACCTACTCTATCGTTGCAGATAAAAAGAACCAATTAACAGACTCTAGCCAAACAGTGAACATCAATGCTAATAAGATCCATGAATAGTTCAACAATAATGCACAATTTGAGAGAGCAAAGATAAACCTGCTCTATTGTACGGTAACTTGCGAACAAGCTTTCCATCTCCAATGTCAACATCAAACGCTATGAAACAAATATTTTGAAATATTAGAACCCAAGAAACTTATAATCTGAAACAAGAGAAGTAATTTGATTGTAAGTAAATGCGGCAAAAGTATGTTCACCATAATCATATTGAACCCCATCTAGAAACAACGCAAATCATGTCATCTTCAGCCCATCAACAGCCTCACCAATCTGAAAAATTAAAGACAACCAATGGATGAGAAATGAAAGTTTATCAATGACAAAGGCAATGAGTTGGTGATATGAATCAAAGAAGCATTAATCATTTAGCTTGCAATGATTTGCAGACACAGGCTACACCACAATTTTCTCACTAATAATTGAAAAGCTTAAAAAAAATCCTTTAATCACACACTTCTTAGAATATCCATCAACTTCACTATAAAAAACAACAAACCATTTCACCAAATTAAAAAGAAAGAAATCCACACAACCACCCGCATCTTAGCTACTAAAAGCAATAATGCTCATCGAAGCCTAAATCTTTTCACCACTCCCAAAACTACTTGTATCAAATCCCACTGTGATTCCCACTACAACTTCAGCATCAGCCACATCCTTATCAAATCTATCATTTGCTTTTGACACCCCTGAAGTGGACAACTACCGTTAACAAGCAGCACATCAACATAGTGGGGTGACAAATCCCATGAGTGGTAATGCTCATTCACTTGGAGTTGGGGTTATTGGTACATAGGCCTCACACCCCTCCCCATCAAAATCCCTTATCACTTACCCTACCCATTCCAAATGCCACACCTCATTACACCACCTCCCCTCTTGTTCAAGCTCCCACACCCCCTGCATCCACCAAATCAATGCATCCAACATATACCCAAATGGCCAGCCAACATTAACAAATGATAAAAAAAAGCAACCCATATATGACCACACTGCCAACCAACATCATTAACAGATTGAAACAGCCAACATATGACCAAACACTAATAACATATCAAAATGACTTGTGTGCACCCACCCATCACAAAAATTAAATGCAGCTCCTCATGCATCAACCATGCTTTTAGAAACATTGGAACAGAAGCATATGAGATCAAATGTTTGTTATGCTTTCATGGAAGAATCAAACAAAAACTGCCTAGTAGAAATCATCATGTGGGGAACAAACCAAAAACCGTGAGTTTCAAACCTGAAACACACACCATTCTGATCTTAACTTGCAAAGAACATCTCCCTACCAAATCTTGAGGTGACATTCCTATTGATTGGAAGAAATCACGAAGAAATCACGAATAATGGTAGATTAGTACACATCACAAGTGTTCACTTATTGAGACATCATAAGATCATAAGACAACCCACTTGCCATGACACCCCGTAACAAAATGGAGTTGCAGAGTGGAGAAATAGGCATCTAATGGAACTTGTCATAACATGCTTCTTAAAAGGAACATCCGTCGATATTTAGGTGGAAATGTACGAACATTGCAGCTAACATCATCAACCGGCTCCCACAAACATAACTTGGTTAATATCAGAAGCTTGCAGCAAGAGGCCTTTAGTTATCATTTCAATGTGTTGTTTGGGTCTGCTAGTAAGGGTGCCAATGTTAAAGTGACAAAGATGGGAACGACAGCAATGTGAGCCATGTCAGTTGGCTATGATGAATGGAAAAAGCGAAAAATGTACTTCACATAAATAAGAGCAAACCCAAATATCTATTTCAATGCTCTCCAGTCAAAGCTACCATAACTCAAGGTGAAACAAAACCAACAAACTCAAGTAATTAGATTAAGTAAATAAGAACAGAGTAAAAAAACAAAACATCTTCCTTTCTTACTTGTAGTCAATTTAAGTAGTAAAGCTACACTAACTCTCATAAATGATATAAGAGCCAAAGTACCCATACTTGTAGATAGAGTTTAAAATAAAAGTAGCCCTAGATAATGCCATCATCAGGAGTTTCCATGCAAATGATTTCTTGTAACCCACAAGGCCCGCCATTGCAACATCTAGACAATTAATATTACATGCCCTCTCAATAATACAAGCTCACCAAGATGTCATCCCAGTGGAACTAAGGGAAGTGATATACACCAATAGAAACAGTGTTGCGCAAACCTTTAATTGTGATTTGTCCTCATAAGCCTTTAATATATTGTTCAGACCTGCAAAGAGATGCAGAAACATCAGAAGAAAGTATATGCTTTTAATGGTCACAAGCTGAATTAAGGTTCCACCTGCATTGCAATAGATTGCAAGACTAAAGCATTCAAATCCAACTGAACCAATTTTTTGCAACATAATGCTGAATCATTCAATATTTTTGCCTAAGTATTTGGAGCGAGATAAATATCAAAGCATTAAAACATTTTCATATTAGAATATTAAAAAAAAACTCCTTTTCTTTATATGAAGGACTTGCCTAAGTGCAACCAACCTGGAAGATGTTATGAAAAACACAGTGAAAGAAATAAGCATGTATAAAAATACCTTCATGACCAGTCTTCTGAAGAAACCACTTGCTGGTTGGTTGATATTTGTAGATGATTCATGCACATTAGAAGTAAAAGAATATCAGGAAATTTAGGCTCTTGATACTTGAAACATCTGAAAAATGATTAAGAAAACCACAACTGAGTGAGAAAACAGAAGGCAATAAAAAATGCACTAGGCAATGTTTAGAAACATGGTATTGGACCCAAACAACCATGGCCTAAACCATTATGTAACATGTTTTGGACCTATGCAATCACATGACAATAATAGTGGCTAATGAAACTGGTATTTAAAAGGCGAAATTGCTACATAACAACTCTTACTTTTAACCATGGCCAAGGCAAAATAGTATCACAAAAGTAATGGTGTTGTCAAAATAGAAAGAACAAACTTTACCTTTGCTGAAAGGACAAGATTGGAAACTTACATGTAAAGACCTTAAATAAAGTTTTAGTAATACATAAATGTCATAATCAAATATAATATAAATTATTTTTTTCAAAAAAAAAGAAGAAGGAAAGTTGCGAGTGAAAACTATGAGACAAACACCTGGAAGGCCATTTAAGGCATTAAAGCAGAGGCAAGTGTCTTCAACAATAACAGGTCCATTCACCTATGAGGAAAATGAAGAAAAACATCTCTGTAATCTAATTCCACAATTGAATGAGCACATCAGAAACTCATGGGAAATGGAATTCTCTAATATTTATATAATAAAGATCAATTTTTTAGGTGTGCGAATTTGTTATGAAGAAATACACAAAAGGAAATCCAATGTGCCAAATTTGCTATGAAGAAATAAACAAAAGGAAGTCCAATGCGATCCACCATGGACCAAAAATCCCCATATGCTAAAACAATAATGCTCATCCATTTTCAGTTAAACACATGCACAATATATGGGAAGGAATGCATCATTTCAGTAGCAGTTTCCAATAACCATCACTTTAACCAATGGAAGTATAAGACATCAATGCTTGACTTCAAGCAACACAACCCTACTAGCACCACCACTCTACACATTTCTGAAAAAGCCATCTAAACAGCTCCTACTAGCACCATCACTCTACACATTTATGAAAAGGCCATCTAAACATCTCCCATTTCTTTTCCTTTTTTTTTTGGTGGGATAAACATCTCCTATTTCATTTGTTAATACTCGACTAATTCTGTATGGGCCAAGGTTACCACGAGAGATCCTGTCCGTGTTCAAATTCTAAATTTCTGTGGGGAGTCTAAACCATTAATGACCACTCTGCAGTCTTACATATGTTGAAGCTGACCACAAATTAATATGATACCACATCACCTTCTCTTTTCTATACAGGCAAACCACATCACTCTTTGTTCATTTTTATTGAACATTCTTCATCATACCCAAATTTTCACTGAGCATTTTTGGTTAGCCATAAAACTCCAAGTATTAAAACTCATAGCTCACAGGTGATATGAAATTAGACCGTAAGAAAAAGGTCCAACTCTACCTCTTTAAACTCAGGTTCTATGCTGCTGCCATGGTATGATTATGAAAATCGCAGTGCAACCTCCGAGCTATTTGTATCACATAAGTGGAACCTGGCAAATCTATAGCATAAATTAAATTGTACCTATATTTTGATGTAGGGAAACAAATATATTGGTACAAGAACCAAAAGTCCTTGTCACAGGCTACAACTCTAGTAAAGTTTTTCTTTTCTTCTTGTTTTTTTTTTTTTTTTCAAATTGAGGGGAACATTTTCAGCCCATCTAAGCAACAAATTACAACCAACCTCCCAACCAAGTAAAGTGAAGGTTTGTCCCGTAGAGACTCAAAATAAAATCGATTAACAAAATGTGTGCATTACATAAGACTGGTCAGAGTTCAAGGCAGACATGGAGGTCACCTATAATGAGCTTAATCTGCTCGACAAACTCTACAATAACAACAACAACTACTACTACTACTACTATTATCTTTGATGCCGTGGGGCTGCAGGGATCCATCGCAGTAGGTCTATCATAGCTGATCGAACATATTTAACTATAACCAGCTTCCACCCATGACATTAACATGCTCAGACCATTTATTGTTTTGGCATTTCCAACGAACGGAATCAATAAACACCAACACAGAACAGATGTAGGGAATTCTGATTTTGTTTACAATTAGTAAGGTTAAATTGGGTTGAGTAGAAACCCACCCCAAAATTCGAAATTAACATCTGATTGGATGGATTGCCTAACCCCTAAATAAGAAACAAAAAAATTTGGGAGACGGCCAAATTCATCTCACCCAAATGTCCAACTTCAACAAAAACGAAAAAAAAATTGATTCAAAGAGGTCTAAATCGTTCAGTTCAAATTGAAAAGTCATTGCATGCAGGTTCATTGGATTCAAAGATTCTGAAAAAAAAGAAACAGATTCAAAGAAACCCTAATTTATTACAAGAAACATAGAATGAGAAATCGAATCAATAGGAATGAAATTGAACTCACGTTGAGATGAAGTAGACCCAGAAATCCGCATTCCGCAGAAGACGAAGATGTTTGATGCGCAAGGTAGGCTGTGAGATGGGCGATGGAGATGTTTGATGCGCAGGGGAGGCGTGGAGAGAGGAATGGTGTGATGGAGAGTTCTGCGCAGGTCGCCTGGGAGGTGGAGGAAAGGGGGGTTCTGCGCCTAGGAGAGGATGAGAGGCTGAGGTCGTGAGGGAGAAGGAGATGGAGGGATCGAGACGCAGGGGATGGCGGGCGAGAAACGGCCAGAGAGATGAGTGATTGAGAATTCGGTTTGGGGCTTTTGGGCTTTGGGCATTAGTAATAACACTATTTGCGCCGGCAAAAATGTTTTTAAAATTATATTGAGAAAAAATATTGCCTGGCTCCGGCTGAAGAAAAATACAGGCGCGAACATTTGGCGGAGTTGGCGTCCCGGCAAATTATTCAGACCGTGGGTAAAACATTGACCTTTGCCAGCGAAAAAAAAATCACCGGAAAAAATAGGACCTTTGCCGCATAAAATAGTACATTTGTCGGCGAAAATTTGTTGCCGAGAAAACTCTATCTTTTCCCTGCGAAAGAAGCTATTTCGCGGGTAAAATTTATACTTTCCCCGGCATTTAATGATTGTGTCGGGAAAAAACGTCGGTAAAAGTGTAAATTTTTGTAGTGACATTTGCCAACGTACATACTAGTGTCAGAATACATATTTAACGACGCATACACAATGCCAGTAATACCCGACGTGTTGAAGCTTCGGGAAATGTCTTCAACGATGCAGAGAGTGCGTCAGCAAATAATGTCGGGAAACTTTTTCCACGGCTTTTGCCAACGCGGTCTTACTTGCGTCGGTAAAAGCAGCAATTCTCTGTGACTTTTGCCAACGTAAATTTTCACTGTGTCGAAAAATAGTGTCGGGAAAGGTAAGTTTGTCAAAGATGGGGCTTTGCGGACGCAACTCATGCGTTGGCAATGGTGTGAATAAAAACTCAGACCTTTTCCAACGCACACCTGTGCGTCACCAGTAGGCAAGATAATTGCCAACCCATTATTGCGTCGCCATTAGAAAAAACACGCGTTGGCAAAACTTTTCCTCTCTTTTGGAGGGTTTTTTTATTGGGGCAAATGTGGTTTCCATAGCTTTTGCCAACGCGGTCTTACTTGCATCGGTAAAAGTAGCATTTTCTGTTACTTTTGCCAGCACAATCCAAATATGCGTTGGAAATAAGACTTTTACAAACGCAAATTTTCACATCGTCGGCAAATAGTGTCGAGAAAGGTGCAGTTTGTTGTAGTGAATTTATTATTGGTGATAAAATATTTTTGTCTTCTACAACTTAACCTTATGAGACGAAAAATATATTTGTCGCGCAATCATTCACAATCAGCATTACGCAAGTAGAATTTATTAGTGACGAAATATTTTCATCACCCACAACTTATTCTTTCGAGACTAAAATATATGTGTCGCCCATTTAACAAGAAGATGAAATGGCATGATGGAGTGTTTATTGGTGACGGAATATTTTCGTCTTCCATAACTTATCCTTATTGGTAACGAATTATGTTCGTTGCAAAAACAAATTATATTTTGTGACAAAAATGTTCGTCTCCAATGAGCTAAAATAATTCACCCCACAACTTATTCTTCCAAGACAAAAATATATTTGTCGCCCATTTAATAGGAAGATGAAACGGCATGATGGAGTGTTTATTGGTGACGAAATATTTTTGTCTTCCATAACTTATCCTTCTCGGTGACGAATTACGTTCGTCGCAAAAATAAATTATATTTTGTGACAAAAATGTTCGTCTCCAATGAGCTCAAATAATTGGCGCCACCGCAAATGAAATTGGCGCCTTATTTTGGTGACGAAATACTTTCGTTTTTCATAACTTATCCTTATTAGTGACGAATTACGTTCGTCTCAAAAATAAATTATATTTTATGATAAAAATGTTTGTCTCTAATGAGCTAAAATAATTCGTGCCAACGCAAATGAAATTGGCGCCTTATTTTGGTGACAAAATATGTTCGTCTTCCATAACTTATCCTTATTGGTGACGAATTACGTTCGTCGCAAAAAAAAATTATAAATTTGTGACAAAAATGTTCGTCTCCAATGAGCTAAAATAATTGGCGCCAACGTAAATGAAGTTGGCGCCTTATTTTTGCAGACGAAATTTTGTTTTCGTCTCCTATACTTTTGAAAAAAATTAAAAAAAACGACAAAATTTATATTTCGTCCTCTTTGGGTGTTCTTTTAAGACAAAAAAAAAATCGTCACAACAGCCTAGATTTCTTGTAGTGAAAACAAGAAGAAATGAGACCGAAGGAAAACAAAAGAAAAAGAAAAAAGATATAGGAAACAAAGAAAAGCAAGCACCAAAAGAGATAGAGTGGAATAAAGAACACAAAGCAAAAGGAATAAGTGAAGATAGTGGAAGATCTTCCTATGAAGACTTGAAGACCCTTACCTTCTCAAGATCACTTAGCCACATTTAACCCTTATCCTACCTATTAACCCTAACCCCATTACAACCTATGAAAGACCTATTGGATCCTAGGAGAGGTTAGGTGCTGAATGAGTGAGAAGTTGAGTGAGCATTTCCGCCTTCTATTGGTTATATCTTATTCTTTGAGATCAATCATTTTATAAATAAGCTCCGTTCTTCATCAATTATGTGAGTTCTTAGCCTTGTTCATACTCACATACTGAGAGTTAGTCAGTAAAATCTGTGTGCTTCGATTGTTGAGAGTATGACCTGTAAGGCTGTAGTCAAGGCGAAATGTATTCCGAAGGGGATTAAGGTTGTGTGAGCTTCGACTTGAAGATTGCATGATCATTGGCTAAATACACACACATACACAGTGGGGCTTAGGTATTGATTGACATATCTTCAGGAGTTGGCTAGTATTCCTAGCTCATTACTCATTCTTATTAGCTTGCTAGAGACTGTTGGACATCAAAAATATTTTCTTTCCAAAATAAAAAGAATTTTGTGGGATTTATTCGCTGAAAACCCTCACGAGACAAAACTCGTCCACTAGGGGAAACCTAGGGGTTTAAAGGCTTGTTGCACGAGCTAAGTGCAACCGCGATTCCTGTGAAAGTGAGTTAGGATTTTTACCATATTTTCTTGCATATAGTTTAGTTTTTCTTTATAGTTTTTGCTCGGGACTAGCAAAATGTAGGTTTGGGGGTGTGATGAGTGTTAAATATTGCATATTTTACCCCTCATTAGTTCGGATTTTATCAGCATCTCATATGCATATCATTTGCTTTACACAGAGATTTTATCATTCTATCACATTAAACGGATTATCGGATTATTATGTATAAATTCGATTATTTATAACGCATTTTTATGTAATTTCTCTTGTGTATGTGGACCCCGCGACTACCCCAACCCTCCGGCTAATGTCCCAAGGCATCATTAGTATTGAAGAATTCCAAAATAAGATGAGAAGAAGTCATTTTTCAACACAAAGGAGTGGTTGGTGTATTGGTTAGAGTTTTGGTTGGTATGATATAGGTTATAGGTTCAAATCCCAATAATTACATTTTTTTTTACATAGAAGATATTTGAATATGAGCCAATCAAAAGCCTCCAAAATGAAGGAACACAAAAAGCAAAAAGCACATATGCTTTTGGAAGGAAAGTTTGTTGCAACCAATTCTATAAATTGGCAACCAATTCAATAAATTAAAATATTTTTGTAGAGAAGGGGAGATCTTTTGGCAAGTTAGTCTTTTAGCAATTTTATTTTACCTTCTCTATACTTTTAGATTGTAATTAGGAGTTTCCTTGTAACTAATCTAGAGAGAGTGTGTGTAATTGAATATCATTAATGAAGATTTGGAGCTCTTTCTTGATGTTTAGTGGCTAAAGCTCTTGGATTAGTCTATTCTTTTGAAGCTAAGTAATGTGATTAGTTTAAATTCCCTACTTGTGCCTTAATTGATTAGTAGATTTTAGATCTAGTTGTGCTAATCTCTCTCATTTCTCATGCTCTATCTCTACACTTGATGCTCGGATAATCTCAATTGATGCTTTGTAGTTTGATTAAGTTCTCTCACATAGCATGCTCTAGAGCCCTTATCTTTGATCTTTTGTAGCTTGATTTTGATGATTTATTGTTAGGGTAGCTAGCTGATGATCTATGATCTTAGCCTTTGATTTTCTTTTACTTTGATCTTCATTGTTATATCATCCAATCTAATTAGGCAAGAGATTGCTAATTAGATTGTAGATTTGGGAATTGAATTAGAACATGCATTATTTGAATTAATTACATACTTAGTGGATTTTGGATTATCTAATCTATTATTCTTATTGTTGTTAATTTAAATCTTTATTTGATTTGCTATTTTCACTTCTAGATTGTAAGATCTATACTTCACATCACTTATTTTAAAATCCTACACATTTCACACCACATCCTCCCCTTAATTCTTCCATTTCCACCACTACATTCACACACTAGTTTAGTGTAGCTTGTTAGGTTAGCTTAGATCTTGTAAATTTCATATTTTCAGATTGTTGATTAATTATTTACATTGCATAGTTTAGTAGTTTTACTTGTTCACTTCAATTGTCTATATTAGCTATATCTTAGTTCTATTATCCTTTAATTGGATTCATTGCTTGTTCCATCCTCTCTTCGTGGGATCGATAATCCGGACTCTTTAGTCCTTTACTACTTGACGACACCGTAGTCTTGCGGTTAAAAGTTGCACATTTAAGTGTCGATCAGAGCACTTATTTTATGATTTATAATTTATTTACTATAGCATTTGTTAGGCTTCCAATTGCATCTCCTATTTTCTTATAACTTATTTCCAAATCAGATAAGAGTTTTTCAGTTTATTTTACTTTGTCTAGTATACTCATTGTAAATTAAAATAAAAAACTATATTTTATATTTTATATCTCAATCTAACTTGGTCTTATTAATTAGATTATGGTTCACATGCTATTAATGTAACCTTTCAACAAATAGGGGTTGCTCAATTGGCTCACTTTGTTGGCAACCCCACTTGTTTACTTGTATGGGCTCTATTCAATCCTAACAGAATTTTTATATTTAAAGAAATGAATGAAAATAATACATATAAGCCGTAAATTTAGAGCTCATGTCTTCCGGTTTAGTAAACAAAGAGGATTTCTATCATCTATAAAATGTGTGATCCAACGGTTATATTTATTTTGCAATATTCTAAAAAATTATAAAAATCAAGACTTGAGCTTGCACCCCGTAATTGTTGTTGGCTTTCTAAAAAAATTGATGGTTCATATTATGCAAATGTGGCTCAAATGAATAAAAATTCCAATTTTAAGGTCTGGTCCATTTTTTTACAAAAATCTCAAGAATTGACACACAAGGCTGTTTTGGATGTTAAATTGATGATTACTTGTTTGGATCGTGATTGAGTAACACAAAAAGTAGGGTTCCAAAAAAAAAAAAAGGCAACCTCTAGGTTCCCAACCTATTGCTCTTCCATCTTCTTCATTCTTTTTTATTTCTTTAGATCAACAAACACTCCATGGTTTTTTGTAATCTTCTCATGATTTATGACGAATCACGTTGTGAAATTCGACGCATGGCTGTTTTAGGCCATTCGGAGAGGTTGGATAGTTATGGTTTTGCAAATGGACCTCACAATATTTTCAGAAATCGTGTTCTAGTGGTCTGGATTTTTTTTACAAATATCTCAAAATATACTAGGAATCAATGACTAATTTTTTACCTAGTAGTCATTTTGGACATTCTAAACATGATCAATGGCTCAGATTGTGACTGTGGGAGCTATAAGGTAGATTTCCAATAATAATAATAATAATTTTTCATCACGTGGATTCACAGAATCGTGCGAGACAGGTTCGATCGGTGAAATAATCAGAAACGTGAAAGTGAAGGCTCCTTGTTGCAATTTCCAGAGTCTTGCCCAAATGGATTTTTCAAAAACTGTAGAAAATTGCAAGTATTCATCTATTGTGACGGTTGCCAAACGTGCCCATAGGGCATGCTTGGGTAATGTCCTTGGAGAGGAATCCTCTATGATTTTCCTCGATTTCAAGGAAAATCTATATTTTGGTGAAGAGAGTAGAAGTGAGAGAGGATTTTTTAAATCCTCCAAACTATCATAAATCCTCTCTTTTATTGATTCCTCCATCTCCACCTCCCCCCATTGAATTTTGCAAATCCACACAGGCAAAGAAACACCTGAATTGCTGTTTCGCTCATATATTCTATGAGAGAGAAAAGCAGAACTTTGTAATCGAGCTTACCTGTTTTGCAAATTCATGTAGGCAAAGAAACACCTAAATTACAAGGAGTGACTCCTCCTTTTAATGTTTCACTCACACATTCTATGAGAGATAAAAGTGAAACACTGTAATTGGGCTTAGCTGTTGAAAATCTGAATCACTCAAAATATATAAAATTTATCCTCTCCCTTCCAAACAATGTGAGTACTACAATCATAAGATGTATGGACTCATTTTTATGGTTGGAAAGTTTGTAAAGTATCAAAAAGTTTTCCCTATAAGTCTAAGGGCACGTTTGTGCACACACCCTTTCCGTGGAAAGTGAAAATTGCAATGTTAGCAAATTCCATACAAATGAAAATATTGGAAAAGGATTTCCATAGAATTTAGAAATTCATATTTGGTGCAAATATTTTTCCTTGCTGAATTGGTAAAAATGTTATTTGGTGCGGTTGTGGATTCCTTATAGAAAACCAAATTTCCTTGTTTGGTTAAAATAATTTTCTGAAAAAAATAACATAACATTGATTTTATTTATTCAACATCAAATAATAGTTTATTTAAGGAAATAAAAAAATGAAAGAGTGTAGGGTTTTGTGTTGAAATGGAAAAGAGTGAGGAAATGAAATTATATAAGAGGGAAAAGTTTTTTGAGGAAATTCATTTCCCATACCCTATAGAAAATCCATTTCCAGCTAGGGATGTTAAATGGACCGGGTCGGGCAGTCAACAGGCGGTGGCATGACACGGCCCGTGACGTGGGCCGTGCTGGGCCGAGGGGCGTTGGCCCATTGTCCCGCTTGACCAAGCTCTCCAGGATTGACCCGCCAAGCTCAACAGGCATGACCCGCCCAAAAATGGCTATTTTTTAAAAAAATTATCTATTTTACTTCCCCCCCTCCAACATCATTAAATTATCATATAAGGGGTATTTTGTATCATTTTCAATTTTATAAAGTCTATAAATACTCTAATCTTCCCATTCTTATCAGTGGAGTAGGTCAAGTTTGACCAAACCACTTAGATGGTATGACAATATCATCAAATACATTGGACTGAAAGTTTGAAGGCAACTTGCCAATCCCACGCCCTAAGCATTTTGTTCATTTAGTTTTAAATCGTTCTTGTGAATTTAAATAACTATAGTCAAATATAAACTCCACCAAACTTAATACGATAAAAATTAGACAACATCTGAAAATGAAATTGGTACATTAATGCTTTTTTAATGAATTAAAAACTTTAAAAATGAAATTTGAAATTGATTTTAAATAATTTGCATTCATTTGAACCAAGTCTTAAAGGGGCTCCAATTCATAATTAACTATTTAATACAACTTTTCATGTATTGGTTAATCTAATAGTGTACATTAATAAGTTAAAACTTGGAATACTAATTATTTAATGGAAAGTGTGCAATTGCATCAATAAAAAAGTAGGCCACATATAAGTGAAAATCATCTTGATGAAAAGTCTCATGCATCACATGTGATAAGTTCTCTTACAAATTTAGATTAGATATGATTTATAAATATGATAATAAATATTCATATACGATTTATTATTTTTTTATACTGAGAATCAACTTGACAGTGGAAATAACATAGGTTGAGTTGAAACTTGGGGATATCCCATAAATAGTATTGATGTTTGTCTTAATGATTGTGAATTTAATAGGTGGGGCCTATCGTAGTGTTTTATACCTTTTACATAATTCACGGTTTATAAGAGTCAAAGCCATATAAAAACAAAATCAAACTCTACCATTTCTCTCTCGGCAGGTATGCATGGCAGCACATCAATTAAATGAAAACTTCCCCCCTCTTATTTATTTCTACATTGTTAGTGTGGATTTGTCTTTTTTCAATAATATTGTTATTTTTTTTATAAATTATAATAACTTATTATTTTTATTAATAAATTATGTATATTGCATATTCATTTGGGTTTAAATTTATTGCACAATGATTATCATAAAAATAAAAGCTTGACCACCATGCTTAAATACAATATATAAGTATGAAAAAATAATAATTATAGTATCTATAATATGAAAATATAGTTATTCTTATAAATACCTCATGGATAAAGTCTAACTACTTTAGGTTCTCATCCTCATCTAAAGTGATTAGGTCCTCATCATAATTTAACTAGTAGTTTAATACTCTAAAGTGGTTAGGTTCTCACCCTCATCTAAGTAGTTTTAATATTATTTGGATAAATATTTATATACAATAGTTAGTTGGTTCAGCGGTTGTGTTTATCTCTCAACTCCCAAAATTTACGAGATTGAATTCACCTAGCGCACACATTTTACTTATTTTTAAAAATACATACAAGTTACGCAGGTCGAGTTGGCCCGACTCATCTCCAGACTCCAAGCATCAGCCCGCCCCATTGCGGCCGTGGCGTGCCAGGGGTTTTGCCTGGTGGGCCGGCCTGTTTGACAAGCCTATTTTAAGTATTACCAAGGAAAAAGCTAATGAGGCAGGAAAGCGCATCCGTGAAATTTTTTGAACCGAACGCATGAAAAATGAGTTTTATGTGGAAAACCATATACTTTTTCACGGAAAACTGTGACACAAACATGCCCTAATTAAATATTTGTCCTGCGTGGATGATTTGCAAATGCCAATAGATTTTAAATGACGAGAACTGTAAACGTCACTTGAGACTTTTTAGATGACTTAAATTTGAAATTATAGCAAAGAAATACGATATTTCCAAAATCCAAAGGTACAAGCCGTCGCATTATATCTATGAATTCCCGACTCCACAAAATTCCCATCAAGAATTCCGCGAAAGAAACGGGCCCAACGAGAGTGCATGCACCAACTATTTAGTGGGCTCCATGTTAAATCCGGCTTCACCCATACCTTTCAATAAGTAGATCTGCCATCACATATCATACATCATGATGTGGAAGCCCGGTTCAAGTTCATCCCGAGCCATGTCCATGTTGGGTTGGACTTGGCTCTTTTTAGGCCCGTTAGAACCATGGGTAGGGCCTTTTTTTGTTCTGATATCTAAATATCCCATTACCAGGCTTATTTCACAAATGGGCAAGGCATGGGTCTAACTTTAAAGCCTTCAGATTGGATCCAACACAAACATTAGAGCCCACAACTGAATGGGCTATAAAAACAAGTTTTGGGCCTAGGCCCATATAGATTTATATGTCCATTATGCCTAATGAGCCAAAGTTTCATTTGATCGTTGGATCCGAACACATAAAATATAATCCAACGGTCAATCAAAGTGGTTTCAGATGACAATGATTAGATGAGTGAGGGTTAAACTTTTTTTTTTTTGTTCTGTTTCGATCCGACGGTCCATACCTTTTTGATGAATGTGATATTCAAATAGACTTCCAATCACAACCAGAAACTTCCATCCAACGGCTTCGATTCAAAAAGTGGGCCCCACAGTGGGGATCCCTTCAAGGTGCTCCTGAATTTATTGCAGATTCAGGTGCACTGCATCAGTTCTCAAGAAAAGAAAGCAAAAACCAAATGTCCAGCACACAAGCACATGAAAAAATTATGACGTTTTGGTGGCATGGGGCCGTGTTTCAAAACATTTCGGATCCAAAGCCTATGCCAGCTTCACTAAAATGGAGCTCTATACACCTCTCCAGACATGCCACGTGTCATTATTTGTGGGGCCAATCGTCTCCATCAAATGTAAGAGAAACCTGAACATTATGTATCAATAAAAGGTCACATCTTGAATCTTTCTGTCTTTCTGATCCAAAAGCTATAAAATGAATGATCCGTGAAGAAGTTGTTTCGATCGTCTATTTTTTTGAACTTAGATTTATAGATGAAATCTTCCACTTGATTCCGTCGAATTACTAGGGCCGACTTTCTTCTCTTGCTCGATGGGAGGGCCATGCAGTTAAGTTCTGTTATGCTTTTACACTCGAGGGCCATTCTTTGTCCAATCTTAAAAAAACTTTTGCAACTAAAATACTAAGGTACTCTATGATGAGCGAGCAATCAAAGCCCCTCATGAACGACGACCGTAACTATAATGATCATAAAGGGTTTGTTCGAACACTTCACTAGCAACGTGAAGCGAAATAAAGTCTTATTTCACAAAATAAGAAAAAGATGGGGTCATATTATAAGTATAAAATTTCAAAGCTCTCGTATTATAAAGACAAAATTCCATCTACTTTTTACAAAAAAAATAAAAAATTCCTTATTTAAATACTAAAAATAAAATTTTATCATAATATAATTAGACCCATAATATTTTATTCTCTCTCAATTTTCACTTCGCTTCATTTCAGCTTACAAGTATTTTTACCAAATAAACCGCGAGGTATCAAAATCTTTTTTGGGCAATCTCTTAGAATCTTTACATATGGTCAATCATAAATTTTTTCTTATATTTGGTAGGGTCGGGGGGCCCAAAAGGATTTTTTTACACGTGGCCTATTTAAAGAGATTAAGAGAACATGGAAACTGCCAGCTGTGCAGAGGCCGTAGAGATCCGCATCCATTTCAAAATCTAAAGGCTCTAACGGCTATATTTCTGCATCTCTGTTTTGTTCTCTCCGGCTCTCACTCTTCTCTTATAACTCATTGTCTTCCATTTCTAGGGTTTTCATACATTTCTCCCATCTTTCTAGGGTTTTCTTCTCTCTCTCTCTCTCTGCAATGAAGCACTCTCACCAGCAGAGAAGCGGAATCTTGAAGGGGATTTTGACCCCAGAGAGCGTTCCATCCCCAAACCCTAGCCATCAGAAGCAGCGGTCCTTCCGCAGGCTGAAACCCGATGCCGAGAATGTCCCGCCGCCCGATCCAAATACAGTGTCAGAATCCCCTCTTCCGACGCTGTCCCCGGCAAAACCACCTGCTGCGGCGAAGGCTAAATGCCCGCTGCCGCCGAGGCCCCCTCAGCATTCCCTCAAAAGAAAATTGAGCTCGGAAGCGTTGCTCGAGAACGGGTCTTCTGCGGCCTCCGACTCGGGCGTGCAGGTGATCTTTCTTGGTCTTGTGTTATTGGGTTTTCTTGATCCTGAAAAGATTGGATTTTTGGATTTGGGTGATTTGTTGCCCTAATATAGAGATCATAGATCCATTTCTTGGGTTTTGGGGGATGCCTCTTTGTAGAGAAAACTGGCCCATGTATTAATTACGAGTATCAATTCAATCTAAGATGTGGGTTCCACGGTATATGAGAGTAGAGACCCAGAACACGATCTGTTGTGGATCCTGACTTCATTTAATAGCCTTTTTCTTCCTCTGCTGAAGTTGGGGAATAAAAAAGAAGAAAATTGAAGTCCACGACTTGATGGGCAGTTGAAAAATGAACGAATTTGAACATCCATTTGATGATGGATGGACGATGGACAGTAGAACAAATGATTCTCTACTGTTATCTCTGGGTTTTGTCACATTCGACAAAGGAGTTCACAATTTGCGATATGCTTACATTTGCCACATATATTGTGCTCTGGTTCGGTTGAAAGTAATATAGTATTGCCTCAGACTAAAGGATCAATAACTAAATCCCTTATTTAACTGTCAGGATCTTTCCTTTGCACAACGTTTGCAGTTTGCACATTGTGCGCCCACTTGCATTATTGAGGACTGAAAGGGCTTTTGGACTGATTAACCTTTGATTTAATGTTTATCGTGTTAAAATTTTCTAGGTAATAGTTCGAATGCGGCCTCTGAACAAGGAAGAGGAAGAAGAAGGATCAATTGTGCAGAAGCCTTCTGCGAATTCCTTATCAATTCTTGATCACGTCTTTACGTTTGATTCTATTGCTGACACAGAGTCATCACAGGTGAGGTTTCTTGATCATAAATCTTACCTCTATGAAAATTTGCTGACTCCCTTTTATTATGTTTTACGGCAGCAAGATATATTCGAGCTCGTAGGCCAGCCACTGGTTGAGAACTGCTTAGCTGGCTTCAACAGTTCTATATTTGCATATGGACAGGTTCCAAATTTTTTCGATTTAAAGCCTTGTATATTTTTTTTCGTGGTACTTGTATTTTGTTGAAGATTCTGTAATTTAATTCAGTCATTAAGGGATCAAATCATCTCATTTGATTTAATATGCCTTAGACTGGTAGCGGAAAGACTTATACAATGTGGGGGCCAACTAATGCGTTGGTTGAAGAGAATTCATCAAGCAATTGTCAGAAGGGCTTAACACCTCGTGTCTTTGAGCTGCTTTTTGCACGTATAAATGAAGTGAGTTTGACCCTCTTTTTTTTAAATAGTAAGAATTTCCGTTCATTTACTCACAAGCATTCTTTAATCACATTAGGCAGATTAGTGATCATTTTCATTATCTGATCTCTCATGTTTCATTTCAGGAGCAAGTTAAGCATGCTGACAAAGAACTGAATTATCAATGCCGCTGTTCTTTTCTGGAGGTACTGTATACGACCAACTTTGGTTAATTTTTTTCACTTCTCTACTTTCCTTTCTGCTTCATAATTCATTTTGTGTTCTTGTATCAGATTTACAATGAACAAATCACAGATTTATTGGATCCAAATCAGAGGAATCTTCAGGTAATAGCTTTGGCCACTCTTGCATTTATATTTGTATATACATATATTTATCGTATTTGGTATAATGGTCTCCTTGTGGTTTTATTTGGGTTCTGTCTTTCAGATCAGAGAAGATGTTAAAACTGGTGTTTATGTTGACAATCTGACAGAGGAATATGTATGTTCGATGAAGGACATAACCAAGCTTTTGATAAAGGTCTGCCTATTGCTGAAACTATATAGAGTTCCTTCTCTTGTATTTTTTTTAATGTGACGACTTCAATGATGTTGCGTCATTCATTTTATCAATCACCAGTTTTATATATTGTGGATGTTGCTTACTTTTGCAGGGACTAGCAAATAGGAGGACTGGCGCAACAAGTATAAATGCAGAGAGTTCTCGTTCACACAGTGTGTTTACTTGTGTTGTTGAGTCCCGTTGCAAGGTGCCTTTTGTTTCTTGATTGAGTCCAATGACTGATTTACATTTGCACTTGTTTATATGTTGGGTCTCCAATAGATCAGATATCTTCTCTGAACTTCTAACATTATATATCTTGGTTTCCATTAAAAGAAGGTCTCGGATATGGAGTTATATAGTAGTTTTCATACATATATATGTGTGTGTCTGTGTGTGTATATATATATCTGTGTGTGTAGAGCCAGGCTCTCCTAAGCTCAAGCTTAGGATAAAATTTCGTAAGCTCATGCTTGTGGGGCCCACCTTGATGGACCAAACACATGGCCCTCCTAAATTGCACATGTCCACCAACTTTTGGTCAGATCCGAATTTACTGGACCGTTGGATCGGTATCGATCCAAATGGACTGTTGACCATTAAACTGTTGGGCTCATATGGAGATGATAGAAATTACGGTTGGGGCTGATTTTGCAGAGAGGAAGATCCCAAGGAGTCCTTGAAATCCCCTCCACCCCCATCCCCATGTGGGTCCCCAGGTGGGCCCCACCACACACTTGAGCTTACCTTATCATAAGCTTGAGCTTAGGAGAGCCTTGCTCATATCTATATCTATATATATATATTCCATTCATAATATGGTCTCGGTTTCTCATATATGAAGTTAGATAGAGTAATTGTATATATTGGCTCTCACTACTGTTTAATTTTTCTTAAATTAGTCATCACTCAGGAGTGCATAGCCACGGACTTAACAGCAAACTTCGTGGTCAAATTTGTGTTTGGATTTTTCTGCTATTAACTTATGCGCCCTTGTCGTTTGAAGCTAAACTAACGAAAATTATGTAGTCTCAGCAAGGATTTGGATGTCTTATTATGTTGTGATCACTTTTTCCGGTCAGCACATTATCTTCGTTTAAGTATTTTTATTTATTTTAATAACTAATCTTCGTTCAAGTATGAAACAAGAGCTTGCTACACTCCTACACTCTGAAATCATAGTTAAGTTCTTTGGTTATTCTTTGTGAAAAATATATGACAAAAATGAACGTGGATAGTGTGGAACTTGTGAGGAGTGTATTATGGGTTTTACTGTTTTGTATTAGAGTAGTGATACATCCAGCTGTATATGATCATTCCCTCATTCATTCAACAAGCATACGTGGTTCTCTAAATTGTAGTCACCCAGATGGGTTCATTCTTATCTATGCCTTTTTTTTTGTAGAGCATGTCAGATGGCCTAAGTAGTTTGAGGACCAGCAGAATCAATCTTGTTGATCTTGCTGGATCAGAAAGGCAGAAACTCACAGGGGCAGCTGGAGAGCGTCTGAAAGAAGCAGGGAATATCAATCGTTCCCTTTCTCAGCTAGGGTATGATTTCCTTTACAGAAATTGATTTTATAATGAATGTCTTTTCTAAAGTTACAGCCAATTATTTTTTTGGAATGGTGTTACAGTCAATTAATTGCCTATAAAAAAAACGCCGCACAACCAATTTCACGATGGTGGCCAAATATTATGTGGTTGGTCTTGACCGAATTCAAGATTAGTCTGGATTGGTTTAGATCAGTCTGACCTAGCCAGAGATACCCCATGTGATAATATTCTGTAACCTGATAACCCTGGATAGTTTTTAAGGCAAGCAAGAATTGCATTATCAAATTGTAGCCCGCTCAGGTCACTCAGATCACGCAAAATCAAGGTTAAAATATCGGAAAAATCATGTGAATAACTTTGAGTGCTATATCCATGATTCAGAGCTAATATGAATGTTTTATGTTTTAAGCAAGGACCGAGGCTATTAAACTCAAATTTCCCACTTTAACTCTTTTCTATGATTTGCCCATGTGCAAATGTATTTGAAGAAAATAGCAACAGAATCAACGTCAGCTTTAATTGGGTTGCCCACATGACAACTGTCTCCTTATGCAAGATTAAGCCCTGGGCTTTGGTCTGTCTAACTAAAACAATGGTGGTCTTATGGCAATGGCAAAATCAACGGCAGAAGGAATATTCTACACAAACGTCGGCCGGCTGTTGATCTTGCAAAAACAGGGCATGTGCTGTTCGATCTGTTTTGTCCTGATATCCCATTTAAATATGCTGCATTCTGTGCAGCACCAAGCCAGTTACTTTGAAAAATCACCAAATATGTAGCAAAAGATAGAAGAAAAATACTGTGTAAATCAGATGTTCAGAAACTCATGTCCCTGGTCAGGGACATGACTGCAGCTGGGATTGCATGATGATGGAGGATATTTTTTCTCTATTGTCTTATCTATAATTTGTTCGACCAGATGAACTGAAAGACGAGCTCCCCGTACAGAATGCTTGGCCGGAATGGAAAGAGCCACTAATTGGGCCGCCAATCATCTGTATATTACCTCTAAGTAATAATGTGAATATTTCGGCAGGCACTGCGTTTGCTATATGATCTTTTTTTTTTTTTTTTTTGGAGTATAAGTTATGTTATGACTGCAAGTGGAAAGTAGTGAATGTAAATTTAGTAGTAGAGGAACCACTTTTTTCTTTTTCTTTTTATTCTTCTTCTAATTCTAATGGTTTTTCATTTGGAGTTGCAGGAATTTAATCAATATTCTAGCAGAAGTCTCCCAATCAGGAAAGCAAAGGCACATTCCATATAGAGATTCTAGGTTGACATTCTTACTGCAGGAATCTTTAGGTGGTAATGCAAGACTGGCCATGATATGTGCCATTTCGCCATCACAAAGGTATTCTTTTTTATTCTATAGAGTTTGTATGTTTCTCTGACGCGCATATATATATATATATGAAATGGTAACAGCTCAACATGGATATTTTTCATGAATTTGAAAGCAATCTATTGTTATTGCAGCTGTAAGAGCGAAACATTCAGCACACTACGATTCGCGCAGCGTGCGAAAGCCATCAAGAATAAGGCAGTTGTGAATGAAGTAACACAGGATGATGTAAATGTCTTGCGGGAAGTGATACGCCAGTTAAAGGTATTTAGTGATACGCCAGTTACAGTTTTTTTTCTTCTTCCCTATATGGTTGGATTTGATGAGGGCAAACAATTGTCAAGCAGACACTGGTTGGACCAGCCATATATGATGAAAGAAGATGTCAATCAAATTTCAATTGATATTTCATCTTTTTTGGTTATAGTCTGCCTTCTTCCTATCGGATTCTCTAATTGTTCAGATCTGATGCATGTGTAACACATGTATCTGAAATTGGGTGATCGACTGATTAATGGTAAAAGGAACACAGTAGTTTCTGCCTATTTGTTATCTTTGACAATTTTCTTCAGCAATATCATATTAAGTTGTTCTTAATATTATCAACAGGAGGAGCTTTTACGAATGAAGTCAAATGGAAACTCGGCAGATGGTAATGGCGGTTATTCTACTGGATGGAATGCCCGAAGAAGCCTAAATCTCTTAAAAATGAGCCTCAATCGTCCTAGGGCATTACCTAGTGTCGAACATGACAGTGACGAGGAGATGGAAATTGACGAGGAAGACATTGAGAGGTTATGTATTGAAGTTGGTCTGCAATCATCTGCCTGTGAGGGAAACATCAACAATGTAGAAAAGCTGCCTAGTCAGATGGATTCACAACCTCGAGCCTGCCTAGAGTTAAAAGATTCAAATGAAACATGTGATGGTGGTAATACTGAAATACAATCTCATGAGTTGAAGATGAATGATATATCTGCCAGTGCCTGTGGCAGTGATGAGGCTGATATAAATATGGAAGAATGCCAATTGGAAGAAACTGCATTGGAAGAACTAGAGAAACATGTATCCACGGGTGGCCATGGGCAGACTGCTCTAAATGCTCAACTTCGTTCCAATTCTGACAAAGAAAACTTTCAATGTGAAGCGGGTAATGGTGATAAGTGTGATGACATAAATACCAAAATTCATTACAGTGGTGATGCAAAACCAGCAGATGAACCTGGGGAGGATAAAACGTCTATGTGCACAGATTCCAATTCGGCAGATGAAGCCACTGTGGATAAAACTTCTACATGCAAAGATTCTAATTTTATTGTTGGAGATTCTGATTCTCCCAACGGTGCTGTTGCAGAACTATCTCATAGTTCTCCCACCGCCTTTCCAGAGTCCATTGTGCCATCATGCCTTAGCATTGTACCCTGTGAGGTACAATCAGTGCTTCGGTCTCCAACTTCAAGCATCTCACCAAGAGTAAATAATCATAACAGTAGAAAAAGTCTCAGAATATCATCAATGTCATCAGCTTCAAAGAATGATTTATCTGAGAACATAGAGAACATGAACTCAGGTTCGGACATTCTAAGATTATCTTTCTCGCCGTCATTGAGAGGCAGTGCTAATGCCCTGTCCACCCGTACAAGTAAGAATGCCCTGGCATCAACCGAGCATCTGGCTGCCAGCCTCCATCGTGGTCTTCAGATTATGGACAGTCACCAGCAGAGTTCAGTTATGAGGCGATCATCATTAAGATTCTCATTCAAACCTATCGAGCTCAAGCCATGTTTGTCAGTTGACAAGGTCGATGTGGGTGTTCAAACTTATTGTGAAGAAGCTGAAGTACTGGAAGATTCATCCGCATTTGTTTGCAGCTATTGTAAGACTAGGACACAACTTGAATGCAAAGATGCTGATGATAGAACAGAACTTCAAATAATACCTGTTGATGTACCGCAATCTGCTGATAAATCCAAGAAACAAGTTCCTAAAGTAAGTCTAAAAGGGATCTATGCAATCTTTTGCACCACTTAATGGTGAAAACAAGTTACATTTAAGCAGGTTTTCTTTTTCTTATTTTCCTAACCGTTTTTAGTGGGTGACCTTATCAAAATCACATTGACTCTGAATTTGGCTGTCCATCTATCAAAATGGACATTCCAAGACGGTTAAGTGATTCAGTCGTGGGGCTGGAACAACATATTGTTTGAGTTTGGATTATACAATTCCCCAGTGAAAAAGAAATCAGACCTATGTAAATCTCCCCCCTGGACTCTTCACCCTTCTTCACCTCCATCAAAATCCTTCAGATGTCTTCTTTCTATAGAAAGTAGGTCAAGAAGAAATAAGCATGTTCTTTAAGGGGTTTCAGGTTTGGGTATATAAGGATCACATTTCTTTTGATGCACAGGCGGTAGAGAAAGTCCTTACAGGAGCCATAAGGAGAGAGATGGCACTTGAAGACATTTGTGCCAAGCATGCTACTGAAATTGCTCAACTTAATCGTCTGGTAAGATATTTTCTCCTCAGATTTCATATTTTCTTCTTTTACTCAAGTGGGTCTGGCCTAGTCTTCCCTTCTTTTAACATATTTGGCTTTTGGCAGGTCCAGCAGTACAAGCATGAACGTGAATGCAATGCAATGATTGAACAGACACGTGAAGAAAAAATTCGTCGTCTTGAGGGCCTCATGGATGGAGTTTTACCCACAGAGGACTTCATGGAGGAAGAGCTTGTCTCACTTACTCATGAGCACAATGTAAGCTAATCTATAATATTCTATTTTCATTGATGCATGCATATGCACCTTAAATTTATACTAGGCAGAAAGTAGAGTTTATATATTTGTGTTCTGCTAGCAGTTTTGCACCACGTAAAGAAAAAAGCATAATTTTTTTTCTGCATCTTTTTTTCCAACTGTTTTATCTACCATTTTTCATTTAAATTTAGGGCATAGAAATTTAATAAGCATTTTTCACCAAGGCACAACTGCTATTTTTAGGATGCTGCCATTGTCTTTACTGATATTGTGTATAATTTTGTGTGTTCAGCTTCTTAAGGAGAAATATGAGTACCATCCTGAGATATTAAGGACAAAAATAGAATTAAAAAGGGTTCAAGAAGAGTTGGATTCATACAAAAACTTCTTTGATATGGGCGAGAGGGATGTGCTGATGGAAGAGATTCAGGATTTGAGAAGCCAGTTGCAATGTTATATTGATTCTTCACCTATCTCATCTCGAAAACAAAGTCCTCTGCTTCAACTGACCTATCCAAGTGAGCCCATTTCATCCCCTCTTTGTACAATTCCAGAGTCAACTGAAGAAAGTGCTCAGGAAAAGCTTGAAGCAGAGAGACGTGATTGGACTGAGGCAGAAAGCAGATGGATCTCTCTTTCAGAAGAGCTGAGACTTGAACTGGAAGCAAGTCGTTCTCTTGCTGAAAGACAGAAGCAAGAGCTTGACTCTGAGAAGAAATGCTCGGAGGAGCTGAAAGAGGCATTGCAAATGGCAATGCAGGGACATGCTCGAATTCTTGATCAGTATGCCGAGCTTCAGGAAAAGCACATTGCTTTACTTTCAAGGCATCGGAAAATCAGAGATGGGATAGAAGATGTAAAACAGGCGGCAGCAAGAGCAGGAGTTAGAGGTGCTGAATCTAAGTTCATCAACTCCCTTGCTGCTGAAATTTCAGCCTTAAAAGTAGAGAGAGAGAAAGAGAAGAGGTACATGAGAGATGAGAACAAAGCACTCCAGGGTCAACTAAGGGATACTGCTGAAGCTGTACAAGCTGCTGGTGAACTACTTGTGCGACTTAAAGAAGCTGAAGAAGCTATTGCAGTTGCTCAAGTGAGTTAAACTGAAACTTGTTTATATTAAGTGGTTTGTGCTCATGCATGTAGGCATACATATCACTTGTGCATGCGTGCATGTTGCTGGCTGTGCATCCGTATGCATGTGTCTATTAGGAAAGGAGAAAAGGTTTCCTGTTATAAGCATTTTGCTAGGAGATTTGAGCTTTCAACTTCCCTTTATTTATTATCATATTTATTCAAGGCTCTACTTATATGGTGCGTCGTTTTTATATACAGTTTGAGACTTTATTTTTTTGTTCTAATTATATGAATAGCTTATTACAGAGCTACATATTTTCTTAGCATCGACAGATTGTATAGTAATGCTGAAGCAATTCATGGGATCTTGTATTGACCCAACAATCTATATGAGATTGGAACCCTGGAGTTGCAGATTGTCTTCTCTTGTTTCAGAACTTACAATTGAACCTTTTCTGTTAATTTGTAAAGAGTAATTCAGTACTTGGAAAAAATTTCACCTGCGAGCAGACTGCCATACTGTTCTTTATGTGGTCCGGCTCGTGCCCCCCACTGGATGCATTCCTAACAATTGGGGTATGATAGATGGAAACTTCTCTTTACAGGATAGGGGTCATGCAAAAAATCAGCCCCATCAGATTTTCCTAGCCCTTTATTTAACAGCCAAGTTTAATGGTCTTTTAACCATAGATTTGTTTGAGATTCAATCAAATGATCAGCAAAGGTGTGGTGAGCATAAAATTGGAGAAGGTACCAGATGGTGGGGGATAAGAATGTGAAAGGGAGCTGCACTGATCGCAGGTGGGACCAAGTGGGCCCCATAGAGCTGGACTATACATGCATGCAGTCTTCTTGTAGGAGAAAATTCTCCAATCCTTTGTATGATTATTATTAGTTACATCTAAAACTTATGTCTTAACCCATACTCAGAAAATCACCATGAAAAACTGTTATCACATAATCTCTTATCAATGTTTATGTTGTATTTGATTTTGGGAATTTCATTTATGTTTATTTTCTAAAGGATGATAAGGATCCTGTTAGACACTGTGCTTTAAAAGTTACGATAAGACATTTACTTTCAGTGTTATTTCCCGAGGAAGCCAAACATGAAAATAAATTGTGGCCAAATTCTCGACCCTTGGCCAGTTCCCCATGGAGTACTTAACATTTTAGGTGCCATACCTGTAGAACTCAGTTTTATAAATCACAGTTGCATTCTGGTGGTATCACAAAGCAAGAAACTATTTTTGATTGTTTGTAGCCAAACAGAGTGTTTGTAACTTGCAAAATTATGTATAAATGCAGGGCATATCTTTTCCTGTTCCTGCATAATCCTGTTCCCAATTTACAGTTGCATTTATATTTTGTCAGGTCAATTGTAGTCTAACGGATGTTTTCCTACACTAAAAAATGTTACAGAACCGAGCTGAAATAGCTGGGCAAGAAGCTAGGAAAGCCCACAAAGAAATCGATAAGCTGAAGAAGAAGCATGAAAAGGAGATTGTTTCTCTGAACCAGTTACTTGCGGAGTCTCGTCTACCAAAGGAAGCACTTAGACCTACATACAACAAAGCCGAACCAAAATATGATGATGTACAGGAGAGCCTCAACAGTGATCAACGGTGGAGAGAAGAGTTCGAGCCTTTCCGTGGAGGAGACAGTGAGTTCTCAAGGATAGCAGAGCCTTCATCTTGGTTTGCCGGGTATGATCGATGCAACATATAAGGTGGTATTCTTGAAGGCAGAGGACTTACATATGTATATCTTATTGCAATTTTGTTAGATCTCAGCAGCTGTAGGTTTCTTCTGTTGGTAATCAGTCTTCACCCTTTGTGAGGACCTCCGCAGGTCTTTCCAGCAGTCAAAACTAATGAGTGATTTCTGATGGTCCTTCAGAATCTAATTTGATTGATGTATCTGTGTATGTGCAAGAGTGAATTGGTGATTGTTTTCTTCTTTCATGAAAATAGAATGCTGTATTTCTAATCATGTTATGTATGATACAAACAGATTATCAGTAGTAAAAGAATATTCATATTTTTTCTATTGAGCATTCCCTTATGTAGACAATCATTGTTGGTTGGGATTTATCTTTAAGTCATTTCTTAACTGGTGGATTGTGAGTTTCATTGGTCACAAGTGCTCAAAAGAATTTTTATATTATGCTAGCAACTAGAAGTTGGAAGAAGGTTTTGTGATACTGTTTTAACATTTTACAAGTGGACATTTGGGGTGGCGCTGGTGGCATGAATATCAATCATGGACACTTGCCAAATCCAATGACTCAGGTTAGTTGATATTCTGCCATTTGAGGACTTTGTTTAGATTGATCTTTGTTTCTATTTTATTTTATTTTATTTTTTCATTTCTCTAGTCACTTGTCATTTTCATTGAAACAAAGAATCTAAATTTTAAGAGAGACTTAAGCCTTGTCATCTAATATATCATACCATGTGCACATCTCATTATCATCTAAGCCTTGTCCTGCCTATTTAGGTTAGGCTCCAAGTCCACTTTCTTATGACAACCATGGGCCATTGTAACATGTCATTTCTGGGGAATGCCTATCAGGTAAACAACTCGTATTTTTTTTTTTTTTTTTAAGACTATAAATTTAATGCGGCTCACTTGTTTTAATAAACCAAATTTCAATAAACCCCTTACCTGTTTTGAGTAAACTCTAACCAATTTTTATATATGGCCCTTCCATGAGATTTTTCTTATTTTTTATAGTGGCCCCTCCATGTCCAAGGAAAATTTCTTGGGTCTGCCCTTGCTTGGGAGGAGGGGGTGTATATGAGAGAGACCCATTTGCAATAATACCAAAAAAATGTTCTAACCATGTCTGCATCATATTTGGATGGAGCAATATCTGTTAAAGAGAATAGATGGAGTGGCTTTTCTATGGACCATAAAAGGAGAACAAGGTCTCAAAGCCACAAAATGGAGATTTGTCTGATGAGGTAAACTTTCTAGTTGACGAAAAAAAGTTAGAAATGAGAATAAGATGAAATTTCTATTTTCAGTGTTTTGCCCCATTTCCTTTCTTGTGTCACATTCAAACAAACCTTCAAGGCTCAAAGAGAGTATTGTTAGAGAATACAATCCAAATACTATAGTCTCTCACTCTCATCTTCTTGCTTCTCTGCGAATTCTCATTAATATTTCTTTTCCAAATGTTGCAATAGATGAGAGAAAAACTTTCATCTTGCTTGAAAGCCAAGTTGTTGGTGGCCTCAACTCCATGGTGGACCCCACTTACAAACAAATGCATTGGCCTTGGAAGATCTTAATGTCATGTTTCTCTATCCTAGATCGCTTCTCTGTTGCTCTTGATGTCAACAGGATTGGTGGGTGGCAATCTTCAAGTGGATAGATGTTATCTTGTCTATGAGCCCCCTTTGAGAAAAAAAAAAAGAGGGAAGACAGACCACAAACATTTAACTTCGGCAGCCTCCCAACAAAAGGACTGAAACAGAAGGGTCCATCATGTCAATGAGACCACAAAACATGAGCTTGTGGCCCTGTCTTCTTCTCTGACATGAATCCAGCAGTGGACAAGCTCCAGGGCATTTAACTGAAAGGGAGGGGGTGGGTTTGAACAGTGACAGGCGATGCCCCAGCCATTCTAATTGGGGGGAGAGAAGTTTGCTTGCACAAATGAAAGTGTGAATGCCCCAGCTAAATAATTGAAAAAAGGGAAGAGTTGGCTGAATGGGACATGTAGTTGTTACCATAACACCATACTATAACTCAGATAGGAAGTACTCTTTTACCATGAAATATATTCATTCAACTAGTTCTTCCTCTATTCAAGTAGAAGCACTTTTGACAGTGTGCTCGTATAGAGAGCATGCCAGTGAATAGTAAATAGACCCACCATCTAAATTAAAGGAGAAAGGGAGTGTCTGATAGTGAGATGTAGATAGAGAAATAAAGGGACCTGATCCTCATCCTGTGAATAATTCTGACAGCAGCTCAATTCCATCCATGTGGGGGTCATGGTCTGGTGATCCAAAGCGTTGATCTGATGGACGCCACATTGATAATAAATTGACTAGCCAGAACAAGCACACAACAAAAAGAAGCAAAGATGTTCCTATATTTGGGTCATTTTGTTAGATCTCCTCATTCATGGTAGTGCCCATTGGATCTGATGGCCGGATAGAAGGGGTTATGGACCACCCCCGCCCCCTCACATGAATATTCAAACCAAAAGAGGAGAAGTGGCTTGCTTCTTTGAAATCAAGTATTCCTGGAATGCATCAAAACCAGACCCTAAAATGACAATGGTAGGTGAAACCAATGATTTCCACACCCTGTGCTCTCCACAAGCACCCACCACCAAATGAAGTTAAAGCAATGCTTGTGGAGGTGAAAGGGAGAGGGAGAGAGATGGGGGTTGATAGATGTCCTCATTGATAGAAACAGTTACAGCCTGTATAATGGACCCTCTATAATGATCATTAGGGACCAAAAGACTACTCCATCTCTCCTAACTGTTTTTTTCTGATTGTACCACTTTTCCAACATTTCAAGTAACTCCCCGGAAAGTTTAGCATTGCCCAATTGGTGATGGTCTTCTAGTGGAGAACTTTGAGGTCAGGGGTTTGAAGTTTGCACTAGCTGACATGCCAAAGTAGTGAGTGAGAGCCTGGAATTTATGTAGAGAATGGTTTATGCACAAAAGTTTTAGGGCTTATTTGTTTCATGTAATTGATTTCCTAAGAATTTAAACATCTCTACAACTGGTTAAAAATGAAGAATCAAACATCCATCAAATAACCTCGCCTTTAATGGCAATTGAACGAAGGGAAGATGAGAAATGAATAAGCAGTCATGAAAATCAAGGTCCCTCCCATCTGCATTGCTGCTTATATTATTCACTCTTCACCTCGTGTCCTTCACCCCTCAACTCTTTAGCAATCCTTTGGTGAAGCTTTTATGTATTCTAATCAAATAAATGGGCCCTTGGAGGCTTTTGTTCTAATGCTTTCACTTTTTTTCTCATTAAAAAAGAAGAAAAGAATGGGTAACCATTATGAATTTAGTGCCCCATTTTGTTTAATCGAATATTGAATTCCTATCCTTTTTCTATGAAAAGGGGCAAATCTGAAGGATTTAGGGTGCTGAGCCACAAGGGCCATCAAATAATGTTCCCTTTGATTCTAATTGGTAGACCAACTATCCTCCCAGTAAATTGAATTCTTAGAAAAGAAGAAAAGTCTCCACATGGACATAGAGGATCCAAAAAATGAGCCGCACCAGATTATCCTAGCCCTTAATTTAACAGCCTTTAAGTTTAATGGCATCTTAATTAGAAATTTTCTTGAAGTTCAATCCAACAACAAGTGAGGGTTCAGTGAATATAAAATTAGGCCTAATGCCAAATCACGGGATGAAAAGACTATCAAGGGGCTGCACTCATGAAGGCCGGTCAAAGTGGGTCCTGCAATGCTGTACTATATTTGAAGTTGCTTGTGGGAGAACATTTCTCTAGAAAAGCAATGATCCCATCTACATTTCCACCTTAGATCCTTCGTTCTTTACCTCTTTAGTATTCTTTTAGTAAAATGTTCTTTACCCAATTTAGGCAAACGAGCCCAAGATTTACTATACATAATTACAAATTAGAGAAATTTGTTGATGAACATACCTTTCCAAATAAGTGAAGTACTGGAGTAAGAGTGTAATACAACTACATAACTTTTACTGTCTTTCTTTCTTCTTTTTTTCTCTGATTTCTGCATGGATTCTGGTAAAATAAATTCACTCATTAGGAGTTTAATACGGTGTTACAAATATCAACATTATCTTTATAAAGAATTTTATTAGAAAGTGATAAGTTCCTTTGTTAGTTCGTTATCAAAATATTTAGAAAAAGGTCATAAAAATTGAAAATATCATGAGAAAAATGTGAGAACAACACATTAATACCATAACAAAAATGGGAAAATGGCAAAAGAAACCTAATATTCAACTTTTAACAGTAGATGAAATACTAACACTCTAAACCTAATATTCAAAATAGGATTTTGAATAGTGCAGCTCAATTAGTAGCTAATTTTGGTAAATTTTGTGGAAGGGATGTCTTTTGGCGAGACAAGTTCCCGGAGTGATGTCTAGTTCCCTCCCTTGATGGTTTTGTATTGTTTCTCCTTTCTAATAAATCCATATCTATCTTAAGAAAAAAATAAAAAAAAATACAGTAGATGAACTACTAACACTTTAAACAGATTGGTGTACCCAAGAACCCATGAACCTAGGTTTTGTAGTCTCTGATTCTCAAACTGCATACAAGTGCAGGATTCATAAGCTACTAACAACATTCCCCTGCAAATTACCCAATCAGCAATCTGAGCTTATCAGATCTGAAACATACACATAAGGTCAATGAAATTAAATATGGGCAGCTCTGAATTTCAGATTTTCTTTTGATCTTATTAACAAATAAAATTTGATTATGTTTTACTGATACAATTTATATATTCTATTTTTCACTAATCCCTATGTAATGGAACATTAGTATGGGCTAACAGTTCATTAGCAAGATAATATAATAACTTATCAGCTTAAAAGGAAGGGCAGTTTTCTCTCAATTGTCTGGAGACTGGACTTTTTTGGCAGCCTTTACATAAAAAGTAGTCTTGTCCTTGGGAGCATCTACACCTGATTGTGCAATATATTATTCTTGGAGGGTTCAGTGCACCTATCCATCTCTGTTCATTGGGACTGGGAGTCATTTTTAACAGGAAGTGTATAGAGATGTCATTTCTCTTCATGTGGAGGCAATGGTTCTGTAATCCTGACCATTGATATAATGGGCCAATCTATCAAAAATCTCCCAGATAGGTAGATTTCAATCCTTTGTTCAATTTTCATCTTGACCATTTATTGTAGGTGGATGCTCCTCGAGTTAGCATATTACAATTTAGGAGAATTTGGGTCATATGGGTCATACCCTGTTCAAAAAAAAAAAAAAAAAAACAGTTAGATCCATCAGATCATTGGTGTGGATCACCAAAGCCTGGGCCCCACATATTCCCAGTGGATGCCTCAGCAGGTTGCACATTTTCTGAACCTCAGGACCCTATAATTATTCTTTTGGGAGATGGTATAGCTCTCTCATCTTCTGGGTCCAGTCAACCTGATTACTTGGATGCTCTTCCTCTCATCCCCAAAAGCCTGCTGTAGAAGCACTCTATTCCACAGCATCCGAAACTTTCAAGGGACCATGAAAAGCTAAGGCACAGTAAAGGCCATGGAACATTTTCTTGGGCTAGATTTAACCCCATCCAGGTATAAGTCCAATTGGGTCAACACCAAAAATACCTATTCACTCGAGTAGATAATATATAAACATACCACTTAATTTATTAAATGAATTGCTCCATTGCTTTCAGGTTCATATACTGTAAAAAAATTAGTATAGCAGAGGCAAGAATGTTGGGATGAATCAATGGTAAAACTAAGAAAGACAGAATCACAAGTGAGTACATTCGTGAACATTTAGGGATAGCATCAACTGGTGGAAATTAAGTAAGGCTAATTTGAGATAATTTGAATATATCTAAAGTGGGGCAGCAACGGGGAAGGTGAGAAGAAGTTTTTCCATATAGGTGGATAACCCCTCGAGAAACAAGGGTAGGGCCAAAGAGAACACATAAGGATAGATCTGAATTGGTGCAACCTATTCAACTATTTGACACACGATAGACCAAAATGAAGAAATGATGTTCATGTAGCTGAACCAGCATGATTGGGACAAAGCTTTAATGATGACAATTATGTTGCGTCCAGGTCCATATACAAAGGCCAAGTATACCTGTAGTGCAATCCGATCCAGTTGATCATTTTTTAATGTGAATTTACATCTTATGACCTGTAAATGTACTTTATTTTTAGAGAATACAGTAAGTAAAAGCATCTTGGATACCTTTATATCCACATATAAAAATTATATTTCATGTTCCCCTTGTCTCCTCTTGTCTTGTGCCTATTTCTATGTTTCTCAAGGGAGAGAAAAAAGAGGAAAAAAATGGAGAAATATACTTCCATTCTACTTTTCATGTACCGCTGGAGCTACATTTTTGCTGAAGATGAGATAGTTAAAACTGTTCACATCCTTGCAATTTATCATAAAGGTATCACTGTCAGTATCTGTACCTGGGTTTCATAGGTTGTAGGCCCAACACTGCTAAAGATTATGGTTGACACCATCTAAATACCTGGTGTACAGAAACTGATCTGTTAAATACCATAATCATGTCTTGGACTTGAGGAACTACTGGGTCCCTTAACAGCTGGTTACAGAAAGTATCTTTGAATCCCACAAGTTAAGAAAGAAGCAGCATCTTGACATTAGATATCTATGGACTATGGGTACAGTGAATAAATTTAGGCGATAATTGCTGCGACATCGACATCATCATCAAAAGATCTTAATGAATTAATAACAATAATAATAACAACAATATTCTTAATGATGGCACCAACATAATCAAATCAGAAGTTGGTGGCACAGCTAGCCACCCTTCTTTTTTTACCATGTTACATCTTACATGTGGGGCTGTTGATCTTCACATCACAGGAGGCAATTAGTCCACTACAATTCTACAATGGATGTGAGAATTCTGCAGAGAATGGACGCCTAAACGATACCAAAAAACGGAAAGTCGAGTTGGATCTGAAAAAAATGGATCATTCCAAGCCGGTGTTCCGATTTGAACTAATGTATCTGTACATACAGAGGCCTGTCATGCTCTTAACAGCATTGAATTGGTGAAGTTGAAGTCGAACACTTGTTGGAAATGATTGGTGAAGTTGAAGTGGAGCATGTGATCTGCAGGAAATGAGCCTACATAAGATGAAATTGCTATGTTAATGTTGCATTTGGATGTAGCTCAAGGACACTGTTTTGCATATGATGAAATGAAAATTTACCTAGATGAGATACTGGTTTTCTGAAGTTTCTGTTCGGTGAGAGGTGCTGAAAACGCTATGGAGATCATTCTCCCAGAGAGCCGCGAGCTGAAAACCAATTCAAGCCAATATTCCTTTCTTAGGATTGTTTCCAAAGGTGTCTTTTTTTTAATCTGAATATGACTTATCAGTTGTATAGATGGGTGGCTGTAATGTTCAAACCTGAGAAGAAAAATTGCCATGTCCTTCACTGGTAGGTAGCTGAGCGCCCAGACTTCGACGTAGTGTTGCATCTGATGGACTTCCAGTTTCCAACCCATTAGAGATGGCAGTCTGTGGGGGTCCCTGTTGAGGCTGGTGACCATATGAAAATACAGGTGCCGCCAATGAGTCCAATGGATATACTGTCTGTGGTAAAGACCCACGCAATTGGAGTATCTGAATTTGCAAAGGAACCCACTTTTAAGCGAAAATTCATATCTGTAATTATAAGAGCTAATGCATTGTTCTAATCTCTCTAACTTACATCCTTTGAGAGGAGTGCTTCCATGTTGAAATCTAGCCTTGGATTCACATGGGCTAACTTCATAGAGAGGAACTGATACAGATGCCAAAATTTCAGCACTTAAAAAACTACCAATATATGCAAGGAACTATCACATTGGATGATGATATCTGAATTTACCTCGACCTGTCGCTGCAGCGACTGTACATAGTTTATGATTTCATCGAGCATAACTGCCTTTCCAGTAACCTACAATAAAAACAATAGCTAAATTTAAAATCGCTAATCACGACTATTTTCTTACAGCGGGTTTGATATAACCAAATTTGCTTAGTGGTTTGAATTCTGTAAGATGGATTGTCATAATCTTGTAGTGGATACGTTTGGACTTTGGAGTAGCAAAGATATCAGATGGGTATTGCATCTCATTTTCCCATCCCAAGTTGTTATAAGCACTGATCACCAAAATTAAAATGGGGCTAAGAATTCAAAGACTATTGTTTGTCTAATTTCAATTCCAATTTCCATAGTACACCAAACATAGAGCAGAACAAATAACCATCCATTCTAACACAATTCAAACCAACTGTCATTTCGCCTGCATCCTATACAACCTTCACATATCTTAAAATAAATAAAATGTGAATTCAGCATTTTCCAATACCTTGTTGCAACCCGGCACAAGATCTTGAAGGAGCTTCATCCTTTCATTGATCTTCTCTCTTCTTACCTGGCAAAGAATCAAGATTTCCAATAAATACCATGATTCTGCTGCTAATGATAGTAGAATAATAAGAAGTCACCCATCCATGGAGAGAGAGAGAGAGAGAGAGAGAGAGAGAGAGAGAGAGAGAGAGAGAGAGAGAGAGAGAGAGAGAGAGAGAGAGAGAGAGAGAGAGAGAGAATTACAAGGTTCTTACCCTTTCTGCGAGACTGTGGCTGTCTGTAGCTTGGCCTCTTCGCGCCCTGACATGAATGTAGTCCTGTTTGGGCGGCTCGGGTAGCTTCAAATCCTTATTTTGGTTCCTGCTGCCACTCCCCCCATTTGAATTGCTGCTCTGTTCCTTCTTCACTCGAACAACATCCTTCCCCTTTTCAGAAGCTTCTGCAGATTTGCATCTCTTCTCCTTCAAATTATCGCCATCCAAATCTACCTGCAAGATGCAATTATACTAAATCTAAGTATACCCCAAGTGTTCAAATTTGACAATTTTCATAAACAATCAAAGTAAATCAGCTCTAATACCTTGGCATCTTTAAAGGAAGCAGAGGATTGTAGTAATTCCTTTCCTTTTGCCTTCCTCTTTCTGCCATTCACCTCATTTGTGTCTTTCGAGCTAGTCTCCCCAGCAGAAGCTGACGCTTCCACACCAGCATTGCTGGATTCCTCATCTGGCGATGAACAGATCGAAAATTTGCTTGATTTTCTATCAGGGGCAGAACCAGAGGCCGAATTAGGCCTCAATTCTGCATCCAATCTGTCCTGAATCGCCTTATCCTTGTTTTGCAAACTATCAATCTGGGGTCCAATCTTCAAAGACTGGTTACTGGAGACTCCCAATAGATTTCCACTTTCCACACCCAACGAGGAGAATTGGCCAACCATCCCGCCAATGTTACTACTGCTAAAGCAAGAGAATTTCGCCGCCCTCTCTGCAAATTCTGGATCGGCGGCAAAGGGCGCCACATTACCTCTAATCTGATGATCCAACATCAAAAGATCCCGCTTGGGAGGAGAATTCAATGGAGTTCTGTAGCAGGGAGTGTCTGCGCTATTTGTACTTCCTCCTGCAAAGGAGGCACGGCCACCTCCACCTCCACCTCCAGTTGCCGCTGCCATTTGGGACGGAGAGAGCTCTCTGTTCTTGTGGCAGAGGCCACCCAATCTCCCAATCAGTTCTCCCAACACAGCGCTATCAGCGGGGCCGGAAGAATTCAACGCCGAACCAGGCGAGGAGACAAAGGAGCTCATCGCAGACTCAAATGGGGTGCTTTGATCCATTGAATTCTCCCAATTGATGTTGGGAAATTGGTTGGAGCTGCAGTTCATCTCCACCAATTGGCCCTCCACATCCATAGAAGATCGCCAATTGGGCGTTGACGACTGCAATCCAGTGTAATTCATAAAAAGCTTCTCTTTTTCCATGTAAACTGGCCGAAATCCACGGAAAAAGGTGACAATTCTCCTAAATAAGGAAGACCCAGATGAGAATTTGTGGCAAAAAATCAAGAATCAGAGGAAAAAGGTAGGATCTTTTGCAACTTCAAATGGGAAAGGATAGTGTTTGGATGAGAAGAGACAAAGGAAGAGGCATTGACAGAGACAAGATCAGCAATTTGGGGTTCAAAGAGGCTGAGGATAAGGTGATGTTGCAGCAGTAAAATGACTGTGTGTGATCTCTGGGTGCAGCAGAGAGAGGGAAGAAGATTAGAGAAGGGATGGGTTTTTTTAAGAGAAAAGGCAGAGGAAAGGGAAGAGAAATGAGAGAGAGGAAGAGATTTTAAAGAGAAGGTTGGGAGGAGATGAGTGGGAAGTGATGATAAAAGCAATAGAAAAGAGGAAAAGGACACTTCAATGACCAAAGAGAAACTATTTATCAGAGGGACCCCTGTAATTTTGATTAATTCCAAAAAGAGTGCCCAAGTTTTTCCTATTAGCCCCTTGCATAAAAGGCCTGTTGTTTACACATAATTGAATTCTTAAAAGTTTATTGTTAAATAAATTTAAAATGAATTTTGAAGAGAAGAGAGAAGAAGGATATAATGTGGATATGTAAATGAGACCTTTAATTTATGAGGGTGATGGCTGAATATTCATTTTCATCTCCACTTAATTCATTTTTATAAAAGAAGAGATTATTTTAATAACCATTTGTGAATATTCACCTTTGTTTCTCTCATTTTTACTAATTTTATACAAATATAGTTTTTTAAAATCCATAATGATTCATTTCTCAAAACAAATAACTTGTTAAGGCTTTTACCCCCGTTAGTTTGGCTTAATAATGGCTAGGGAATGAGACTTTTTAAAGTGAGCATTAGGGATTGATCCTTGATTGCTACCACAAAATTAATATGCCATGCCACGGATGGAGTAACGGTATGATATTCGTAGGCAATTTTACTTATTTGCCGAGAATTGAGATTTAACCACCATGAAAGGGAGGTTTTAATAAAAATGAGAAAAATACCAAGATTATTCCAAAACACAAGGGGTTTTAAGAAAATAATCTATCTGTATCTACAGTTCTGCCAAGTTGGCTCTTTTTACCTATTTTAAACAAGAGAGACCCACATCTCAGTGATCCCATTTCCACCCATCTCTTGATGTGAAGGGTGATGGGTCCCACTTTTGATGGGCCATTCATCTGCAGCCTCCCACAAGGGGAAGAGAGAATCTAAACCCTTCAACTGATATTAAGATCACAGCCAATCGAACTGGATGTATGTGATCTTTGCAATCTGGGACATCTGCAAAATGGGCCATCACTTGGAAGGTTCTGATGGGTGAAGTGTGGGGCCAAGATCAACCAAGTGAAAGGCCGAGCAGAGTTGAGAATCTCTCGGGCGAGCTCCTCAAAAGGAGAAAAGGGTGGAGGATGTTGACCTTTCTAACCCTACTGCCCGTGATGTATGGTGGTGAAATGCCGGGCCTTGGACGTCAAACCAGCTGCTACAAGTAGTGTCTCCCAGCTAGAGAGAGCTTTTCAAGTGGGAGTCTTGAAAAGCTACCCTCTCAATGATATGAATGAATAGAGAAAAGGATAAAGGAAGTGATGGGTGTAGAAAGAGGTGGAATGTGGAACCTCCTAAGTGGGGGCTTTGCTAAAATCCCACGGAGTTAAAAGCAATGTTAGATTGATCACGTATAAAATATATTATTTGATTATTTTTATAAAGGCAAACTCCAACTCGGTTAGAGCAAAATTTGTCACGAGATAATACAAATGGTTGAGATTTTGCTAATCTTATTATCAATCATGTGTATCATTTTACATAGGGACGGCTCCTATTGAAGTAAAATATAAAGATATGTCATCGGAGGAGATGATATTCATTTTGAATGACCCAAAATATCAATAATAACACATTGGAGTTCGACACTTTCCATTCTCAGTAAGCCAGTGGAACACGCTCAAGGGATGAGGTCATGACGCTCGTGGGATGCGGACTCATTATCAGAGCTAGTCAGCAAGCTTGAGGGGTAGTTTAAATAAATATAAATTATCAATGAAAGTTGTTTGAGATGGTTTGCGCATGCATATGAGACAGAAAACTGCCTCTCATTGATAGATTGAAAAGTAACATGCAATCCTAATTAGAAGATCTTTGTGATTGTGACAAAAATATAAAACATTGTTATACCTGAAGAACAGAAACCTTGATTGGAAAGGAAATCAGTTTTTTTTCCTCTTGGGAATGTTCATTCTGATTTTTTGCATAGCTTCTTTGCTGAGATTGGGATGTTTGAGATCACAAAAGACAATCTCATCCTTGCTATGTTTTTGTATCATTGTTGAAAGCTGTCACATTATAAACTTGATTAGATTTATTCTCAGATTTTACCTTTTTTTGGTAACATTCTCAGATTTGAAAGTATGAAACTGCTTGTTTATTTGAAAACTCCTTCTACAAGGTCTGCTATTAAATTTTGAAAACTATTTGTGTTCAGTTCAATGATGGGCCCTGCCAAGCTTGAGCTCACAAGACAAAACCCAATTTGGACTTTACATGTTCGGGTTGAGTCTCATAGGTTCTGGATTTTGAAGCTCGGACAGAAATTGGGCCAAGCTTTCTCTCATGCCTGGGATACCCAAATGGGGCTTGTGTACCTAATCATGATGATGATAACATCTATTTCCCAATTTCAGGTGATTGCATTAAACCTTGGGCCATGACCCATAAGCCATGAGGAATGATCCAGTGTGAGATTTTTGCATCTTATTTATGGGACAACAACTTCACACTATGCAGTAGAGCCCATCTTTATTTTGATTAAATGGATGGACAGAAAAAGCCCTCTCCATTGATGCCCTGGGCCTCCCTCTATCAAGATGATTTAGTTGTCAACTTAAGAAATTGCAACCCTTACTGTTGTGCTAATTATTCCCCCAACTACCTACTTTTCATGTTCATAATACACAGTTTGAACCATCTAAAACAAGAGAGTGATGGGAGGGTTATGGGCTTGTACTTGAGCATTTGATCAAAATGCTGCTTAAGGACGGAATTTAGAGAATTTGTACATCCCCCCATAGGAATTTTCAAATTTCTCGCAAACAAACAAGCCCTTTAATTGTTCTGAAAATTAATGTCCCGACAAATGTTGGGATGTTTTCAAGTTTAAAGTTTTTGGTTCTTAAAAGATCAACTATAAATTAAATAAATATAAAATATTATCGTTTGACCAAAATCCTTGCTCCGCCAGGATCTTATCTCAAAATGATGTTTATAGTTATATGGTACTTAAGACTTTCATGGGTTTTCAGGGTTCAACCAAGAAAAAGAAAACATTGAAAATGAGTTGAACTTGACTCACTTGTTATGTATCTTTCAAGGGGCCTCAGCTTCACCTTCCCCTGTTCAATGTGCTTACTCTCTTTTGTCTTCCTTGCTGACCAGGCATTCTCCTCAGTCCTCTCTCTCCCTTGTGCAGACGACTAGTGCAGAAGGTCAAGAAAAGTAATAAGAACCTAGTGCTCCTCTTGCATGATAGTGAGCACTTAACACCACCAAGAACTATTACTACAGGGGCACACCTACACGCATGTCATTGGGGGCATTCGTACCCATTAGACGTGTGTCTACTTTCAAAACTCAGTTGAAAATTTTTGGACCGTTTCTAAATTCCACGTAAAAATCATGGGTTCATCCCCAAAACCCATATAAAATTTTTTAGGTTTGCCCCCAAAGTTCAGCTGTCTGTTTGGAAATGTCCCGGCAAACAAAAATCCTGCGTCCGCCACTAACTACTAACTAGTGTGTTAAAGGTTCTGAATTTCAAATCAAAATCCCACGGAAATGTTTCTATAATCTTCCTTACACATTTAGAAAAGAAACAAATAGTTGCAAAAACCAAAAGATGAAAACCAACTAGATTGTGGATATTTGAAAATGGGTACATTAGACATGAATATGAGCATGCATGTGGTCAAAGTTCAACTACGATCCTTTACATGGTTGACCGGGCAATGCATGCCCCTTACCTCTGGAACTGCTAATCTCTCTCCTAGAAAATTCCATTCAAACTTGGTAGATGGTCTTCGAGGTTTCTCTTGTATGCTCTAGTCAAGAAGGCCCAATAAATTCATACAAATCACTAGTGACAATGTGATCAATCATAGAAATGAAAATACAAATGATCTGGAGAGAGAGAGAGAGGATTACAATGAAATAACAAAAACTTAATAGATAATATAAATAGCTCCTCCTAACAGCAAAAGCTTAATTAGTGAACTGCATCGATCCACATGCTTGGATAATGGCACAAATCTAAGTCCATGGGCAGCTTGATGAGCTCAGTTTCAATCAATTTTCCAATACCCCATGCTCAAATGCTTTATATATCTGTTAAGGTCTCCTTGACAATATTCATTTGTACATAATGACATTCTAAAAGTGTAATTTATCCGAGGATTTGACATAGGATAAACTTGTAATGACAAAACAGAATTCACATAACTAACCCAATATAGTTGGCGATAAGGCTTTGATGATGAATAGTAGCATCGTGGGTTTGGTCAAGCGGCCTAATTGAGATGTCCAAGCCGAATCCATATAGCTATTGGACCAAAAGTTAAATAGTTGGGTCCAGTTTGAAGTCGTCAAAGTTAGCCCTAGGTTCTGCCCATTTGCAAAATATAATCATCCTAGGATGTTGCGCTGATTAATGGATTAGGCAGACAAGCACCAATAAACACTAGTGTAAAATATGATGGAAAGAAGCTCTCACTATCCCATCACTATCAAAATACTATTACAAAAAAAAAATCAACTCATACGTCAGTAAATACCCTTCAATTTCAAGAAAAGGACTTATACCTACGCATGAAGTTATATTTATAATAGTGCCACACACAATAAACCATGCTACAGCTTGAATCTAATACACACCCACTCACCACAAAATAAAATATGATACCCGACTGGATCCGATTTGAAATTATGAGATCTAGTTTCACATGTACAGAGGTCAAGACCTGATAGGTCCAAATGTAGAAAAATATATGTGTGCACTGTGCACTGTTTTTGCTGACCTAGCCTATATGACCCATCCTCTTTCTTCACACTATCTAGTTTGGATACTACAATAGATTTTGATATTTTTATTCTAAGAAAAGAAATGCATTATAAATGAATGGCCATGCCCAATAGTCAATGTTTGTTTCAATATTTTATTAACCATTTCATCCATCAATAAGATCTTGGTCATTTTTATCTTTGTCCTTGTCAAAAGCTCCAGTAACTTCGATATTTGCTTTGTGAATTCTACTTTTCTACTACTTTCTATTCAAATTATTATTTTTACTGCGACTACAAAACCTAACTTGTTACTTTAGCTATAACCATCTTCATAATGCAGATAAGATAGAGATGTAACCACAATCTTACCACCTCCAAAGTCTAGTGTTTTTGTTCCCTGATTATACAAATTGGACCTACTTGAACTCTATTAAATGCACCTGGGCTTGCTGGGTTCGAGTCGATTCTAGAGTAGTAGGGTGGGTACCCAACCCAACCCATATAAATATTTTCTTAAGTAGCAGACCAGTGGATGACAACCTCTCATTAATCCAGCCAAAGAGATTATGATTTATATAACAAAGACTTATTAAGTTAAATAAACATGAATGCCTTGAAATCTGAGTTCTTTTATTTCTTCATCATTTTCCAAAGTTTAGAATCAAATCATGTTTTCATATACTAATAAAAATGATTATACAATGTATGATGACTTTGGCATTACATAAGCATTACATTAGCATTAGAAATAGAATAGTAATAAAAGCAGAGCAAACATGTTTCCCTGCAATGTTGTCTCAAAACCAATCCGAAAATTTCGATGAAGTTCAAGGAAATGAGAGACAAAGAGGCTTCTTTTTTTATTTCATCTTGTTTTGTGCCATAAAATCCATGTCTCCTGCTTCATAGTAGGGCCCCTTGAAGTGTGGGCTCCTACAAGAATGACGCGTTGCGGGCTCTAGTGCCGTGTCCTGCTCTACGACATGAATTCAAGTCCTGAATCCAGTTCATGGTTTAAAATTTGCATATAAAGATACGTTTGTGTAGGATCAGCAGAAATGAAAGTACTAAAAAAATTATACTTTCTGAAATATTTTTCCACTCCTCTTATGTGGAAAATGAATTAGACAAACGTGAATTGTTTTTGTTGGCGGAATTAGAAGTGAATTTGCATAAATGCAATGGAGGGTTTCTATAGATTTCTATTTTAATCTAGCAAGGTGCTAAACTTAGGGTAGCCAAACAGCTACTACATAAGAAAATTCAAAATGGGTCAAGTGACCTTTTAAGCCGTTGGCGTGAATAGGCCCAGGATCAACCCAATTAATTTTGGGCCCCATCTCAAGATAAGGCTCAGCTTACAGAATCAGTCTGACCCAATTTAGCTGCATCCATGCTCGTAATGGTGCAGGTTCAGCCTGGTATTTAGGGTTGTAAATGGGTCCCCGATTCTTCGATTACCCGAAGGTTCCGACCCGTTAGGATCCGGGTCTGGGTCCTTATTTTGGTCCCGATAAGAAAATGGTTCCGGTTCCGGATCCATAGTGGCTCAGACCCGTGAACCCGAGACCCGACCCAATATACACTAATATAAGGTAACTTTAGTATGTGAGAACAAAATCCTTTTTACTTTTCTACATTAGGGTATTCTACTTTTCTATATCTCATTGCCGGTTTGGATGTGATTTCTGAGTTTTTGGTCAAAGTGCCTGTTATTGATAGACAAAATGTTACATTAGTGTTTGTAGGTACGTGATGCAATTGAAATGTGGAAAAAACATAATTTTTTTAAAAGAAAAATACAAGTATTAGTCTAGACCCGGAACCGGAACTAGACCCGCCTCACAAACGGTTCCGGTTCCGGTTCCCCTTCTTGGAAAACGGTTCCGGTTCCGGTTCCACCCTGGATCCGGACCGGAACCGACCCGTTTACAACCCTACAGTGGTATTCCTTTGCACTAACCCATAACTTGATTGAGAGAGAAATGGGTCAGCCCTTAGCCCCACATTTCTCAGTGCATCTGGCTCTTTGACAAAAATTTATCCACTTATCAAGAAGCATAAAAAAGAAGAAGAAAAGGAGAGAGGGTTACTGATCATCCATAATCATCATCTAGCTAGGGAGGTTAGGACACTCGGTGGCAGACCCAAGATCTTCATTTGATGGGTGCGGACTCTTATTGGTAGTTGGGTTTTGGGAGAAAATCGAAGATTTTCATTCGAATTTTGAAGGTGCACCCGCAATGTTAATTGGATTTTTTGAAGTGAAACCAGCACTTTCATGTATGTTTTGGAAGCACACCGTGGTTGCAACGTGCCTCTACTTGTATCTACCCCGGGGACACTAAATGACTTTTTTATAGTGCAAGTTCAGGTCTTTTTTATAAAAAAAATAATAAAAAAGATTAAAATTCTAGTTACCCTAAATTAATAAGATAATTCTCTTCTGATCTCTTTATCTTATCTCTAACTGTAAAAAGAAGTGACCATGGTTAAAATTGTACGTTGGAGTTAAAACTTGAACTGTCCCTATCCATGTGGTCCTTTTCAATATCAAGTGGTAATCCATTAAAACAAACATGTCCGACTCATAATCAGGCCCATGATTTAATGCATGAATCACCCAGGTGGGCCACACAGAATATTTCATAAATAATTATTTAAATAAAGAAAGTTGCCTACTACAACTCTTCCATGGGAATTTTTTTCTGTCCTTAATGAAAATGCTTTTCCACATAATAAAAAAAAAAAAACTTATGTTTCACGCTTCTTTTCTCGAAAGGAAAAAAACAGCAGCACCAAACATGAAAAGTTTATTTCTGTAAAAAAAAAGAGGCTAATTGTGCCTCTTTTTTCTGCATAAACATTGTCGCACAAACATGCCCTAGGGACTAAATCATGTGAGTTGCAAAGATTCTTGAAAAAGGGCTTAAAAGCTTTTGAATTATCACTAGTCCTACATCCTAAGCTAATTCTGCCAATCTAAATTTTCAGAAGACAGCTTGAAAGTGCCCCATGATCAGAGTGGTCCAATTCTGATTGTTCTTATCCTTCAATAAAATCTTTTATGATCTTTATTCTGAGTCACTTGAACAATCCATATCCCTCCCTCTCTTCCTACCAGACAATGTCATTTTCAATGGGGGCCCAAGAGTTTAAGTTGGTGTGACCTGATCCTACCCAACAAAAGGAATACAATGCAAGGGGCCATCTGGTGAAAGAGCCTAACAACAACAAAATCCACCAAAGATTCTGACCCATATCCTGATTTTGGGGAATTTCAGGTTTTGGCAACTTCTGTGATTGCAAATTTTCCGGGTCAGTAAGCGATCCTAATAATTTATGTAAGGCATAGGCCCAAGCTTGATGGGCTTTGTGAGCCTTAACCAACCCCATTTGAGCTTGCTCTCAGATAATATAGCATTCTGTAAAGTAGGGTTGTCTTTGGTGGGTTTTCATTATGGATGTAAATGATTCAAGCCAAGCCAAGTTTGGCCCAGCTTGAGCTTTGGTTGAACATTAAACGAGCCCACTCCATCTTGAGCCAACCAAGCTTTAGCCCAGCGTGAACTCGGTTAGAGTTTTGTATATATAATGTACAATGTAGAGTATATATCCATTATGTTGTGTATGAATTAGATAAGTTTTCTAAAATTTATACCCTAGAAGAAAAACAAAGCAAAAAATTTGTATACTTGAGTAGAGCCAGTTCAACCTGGCTCAACCCAAATCACACCAGGTGGTAGGAATTTACAAGTCAGGTCATGGTTGGCTTTTGGGTTTTGGTCTACCAACTTACAATTAGGTTTGGGCTCAGGTCGATCCAATAAGCCACCTTCCGGACCCCAGGTGGGAACCGGTGGGATTTGGGCCGCACTCATATTAGAATAGGCACGGTCCTGTTTATTTATGTAAGGCCCAGGAGTGGGCTTAAGCTGGATAGCTTTTTGGGCCTTCACAAAATCCATGCATTGTGCAAAAGGAAAGGCCCGATCCCACCCTTTAGCCCATTAATATCTGGGCGCATGTACGGGCTAGGCCATTAGCCCATTTAAAGTCCCACTCTCAGATAACAGCATTTAGGTAATCAGAAATGGTGGTGGATTAGTATAGTATTTATGTATATACTTAAGATGATGCAGAGCAGGATAAATTTGGCTACAATATGGCTCGCCAGGCCTTATATCCTGGGGCAAACTCCAGCCAGTTTTCTGAACGGTCCTCGTCTGAAGGCCAAGACCCAGCCAATTTATCACATATATGTTCCAAGCCCACTGTGATTGGCTGGGCCCAGAATGGATCTAGACCCATCGCCACCTATATCCAGATATGGTAATGTGAAGATGGCCTTGAAAATGATTTTGTTTTACCCATGAAAGTCTTTCAGATCTTGTCGTCCAATGGGGCATATCAATGATGTTTGTGTGGCCCATTTGGCCCATCAGACAAAACATAGTCCCTTTTTATTTCATGGGTCAGTAACATCTGTTCTTATTTGTCAAGTTTCACCAAGCTGCCATGTTTGCTGGTTGTTATAAGGTTTTACTATTCTGAATTAATGAAAACCTGATGGAGCTAATGGACCAGGCTAATTTAGACTTGTAGATTTGTAGAAAAGACCTGGTCCAGCCATTTACTAAATAGGCTTGATCTCAGTTGCTGGTCTCGCATCTTGTTCCAAACCCAGGCCCAATGACACAGATCAACAAGGCCCATCATTGAGTAATTCCCATGCCAAGTAAATCAGGCAGCTAGAGGTGGAAAGACTGGTAATTGGACCGGGTATTAAGCGGTCCGAAGCTCGATTTGCCCGTTTCCATAACTAGCTGAGCTGAGTAGCTTAGGCGAGTTTTAGCGAGTCAGAACAAGCCTTTGCATCTATGGCCCATCCCTGAAGCCTGCTTAGAGAAGCCAAGTGCTTGTTGCAGTTATAGATCCTATTTGATGAACAAATACAGGCTCCCTTGCATTCCTCTCTTCTAAACTGATTTGAGTGACATTCTTTCCACCCAACATTTCAAGGTAGAGCAACTCCCATGTTGGGGTCTTCCAAATGAGTTTGCAAACTATGCTTTGGAGTTTGTTAAATAACATTTAGAAATGTTTGCTTTTCCATGTGAAAATTTAGGATGGAAATCCTCCTCCCAAATTTGTTAAATCTTCTTGTTTAAAAACTCACTTCACATTGCACTTTCTTCTACTTTCTACATCAGCCCAACTATCTTAATTATCATTTGGAACTCATATCCAAATGGCACATGCACTGCCTCTATATTTGACCCGTCCTGCGATGAGTTTATGATTTGTGTTACCAAATCTATTCTATGAAGGATATATATGAATCTTTTTTTTAGATATAGGCGTCCTGTGACGGGATTATGATTTGTATTCAAACTTGCATCCCACACCACATGTGAGTTGTGTGTAATTGTTTGAATTGGAGAGTTCACCTCAATAGGGACATCCCCAATATCCCACCCAACTCTACTTGTTGTCACAATGGCTGTATTTGTTATCATTTTCAGTATCTCGGTAACACATATGAAGAGGTGGTAAACTATTACACACCTCTTCTTGTTAAAAAAGAAAGAAAGAAAGAAAACTACTGCAGTACAATATCCCCTTTACTTGATTGTGAATGGGCCATTAGTTTAAAACCCCTTCAAACACCTTTTACTTTAAAGTCCATGGGCATAAAATCATGGTTGGAACTATTTAGATTTTTTAATATCTAAGTTTTTCGTATTTTTTTTATAAATTTGTGAAAAAGATTTTTTTTAAAAAGGTACAAACTTATAGATCTGATTGTACACTTTTGTGAGCCTCTAATTCATGATCTGAACCATTTGATATTCTCATGACATTGATGAACATCAAGATTTTAGTTTTAGATTTTAAATCTCCGTAGAATTTGAAAAAAATGTGGAAAACATCAAAAGACAAACACATGTAAAATCATTTTGGATGTACTCATTTACTCGTATGAAAATGGTGACTTTGATAAATATGATAATGTGTTTCATATATTTAACGTTTGCTTATGTAAAAAAATATCTTTCTATTCTACATGTGAAAAGGCACATGTAGTTGTGTTGCTGTTACCAGACAGAACTATAGTGATTGAGAATCCTCACCGTACATCACGTTTTTCTTTACAATCTTTACACTTCTATGGGCCCCAAAAATCCAATCTGAACCGTCCAAAGTATTCATAAGATAAATTACGGCCAAGGGACCAATTTTCAACCGTTGATTCATCTTAAATTTTGATATATTGGCAAAATAAAATAAAAACTCCAAACATAAAAATGGCCATTCTAGGAATCTGTGGGCCTTGTTTTCATAATTCAAACCATTCAAATTTCAAACTCTTTAAAAAGGCAAATTATGGGTATGGACAAATTTCACATCTTAATTCACTATAGATTGTGAGATATGTGGAAAAAAACATACAATTGTTAGATTATCTATTAGAACCGGGCTATGGCACCACACTTTCTTCTCTTCCCCCGAGAAAAAAAAAAAAAACATTTTCCTAAACTACCCCTCCCCCTTTTTTCCCTCCTCCTCCTTCTCCCTCCTCCTCCTCCTCCCTCAACCCCACCCTTCCTCTCCCAGCCTCCACCCTTCCTCTCCCAGCCTCCCCCCTCACCCCCCCCCCCCCCCCAGTCGCCGGCGGGGAGGGAGCCCCGGCCGGCAGCCGGCTGGCCTCCCTCCCCCTTTCCCTCTCTCCCTCTTTCTCCCTCTCTCCCTCTTCTTTCCATCTCTCCCTCTTCTTTCCCTCTTCTCCCTCTCTCCCTCCTCTCCTTCCCTCCCCTACTCTTCTTCTCCCTCCCCCTCCCCTCCCCCCAGTCGCCGGCGGGGAGGGAGCCCCGGCCGGCTGGCCTCCCTCCCCCTCTCTCCCTCTCCCTCTTTCTTCCTCTCTCCCTCTTCTTTCCCTCTTCTCCCTCTCTCCCTCCCTCTCCTTCCCTCCCCTACTTTCTTCTCCCTCCCCCTCCCCCTCCCCCTCCCAGTCGCCGGCCGGGGGGGGAGATCGGGCTGCTGCAGAAAGAGGGAGAGGGAGAGAGGGGGAGGGAGGCCAGCCGGCTGGGGGGCTTCCGCCGCTGGCCGATCTCCCTCCCCGCCGGCGACTGGGAGGGGGAGGGGAGGGGAGGGGGATGAGGGTGGAGGCTGGGAGATATCTGAGTTTGATACGAATTAAGTAAATTTATCTAACTTTTATGTATGTGTTATATGAGTTTTGTATGTGTTATCTGACTTTGACATAATGTTATTTAACTTTGGCATGATGGTATCTATGTTTGATATAAATTTATTTGTGTTTGTTTTGAATTAATCTGAGTTTGATATGAATTAAGTGAATTTATTTGTAGTTTGCTGTGAATTTATCTAACTTTGATGTCAACTTATTTGACTTTTGCGTGAGTTTATATGAGTTTATATGTGTTTGAAAACAAGTTATGTCACTTTGATATGAGATTATCTAACTAAATTTGGTTTGGTTTGACTAGATTTAGTTTGAATTTATCTAGCTTTGATAGAAATTTATCTGAATCTAATATGAAATTATCTGTGTTTGAAGTGAATTTAAATAAATTTGTTATGATTTTATTTGACTTTGCTTTGGACTGTGATGAGTTTGATATCAATTTATCTGAGTTGTATATGTATGTGGACAGCCAAAAGCTCCCAAATGAGGGAAGATGACAAAAAAAATAAAAATAAAGTAGCACCAAGCAAGCCACGCTATGCAAAATTTCATCAATTATCATTCCCTCAAGTAGGGGTGTACATGGGTCGGGTTGGGTCGGATTTGGCTAAATACCTCATCCGACCCAAACTAGTATGGGTTAAACATTTAGAACCCATAACTGACCCTATACTAGTTTGGGTTGGGTTGGGTCGGGTTAGTCGGGTTGGGTCGGGTTTAAATAGGTCTTACCTGTATAAGAATGAATAATGCAAATTAAACTTAAACTAGCTGCAGCTGAAGAGAGAAAGCCACCCCTGCTAAACATAATCACTGCACTTCCAACCAGCTGCAAAGAAGCTAAGAAAGTAACTTTCCAGGGCCCAACAGAGAGCTACCTAATAATAATTTAGAAGAGTGCAAGAAAACACTGCACTATTCCCTAGAGATACATATACATGACATCTAGCAAAGCTGAAAGGAGCTAATTTTCATGTCTACTTCATAAAATAAAATAAATGATAGAACTAATAACTGTAAAATAAACAAACCTGAATTGTCCCTGTATTATCCCTTAAAGTTAAGAATAGGGGTATAAAAAAAAAACCGAGAAACCGTATAACCGAACCGAACCGAACCACGGTTAATAACCGTGTTTCACGGTTCGGTTACGGTTACGGTTAATGAAATCGAAAAAACCGCATGGTTCGGTTCGGTTACGGTTTTATATAATAATTCAATGCGGTTAACCGAACCGAACCGTAAAATACGGTTCGGTTAACCGTAAACGGTTAACCGTACATTTATACAAATAAATAAAAAAAAAAAAACGGGGGCTGAATGAAATATTTATTAAGTTATGTTTACAAAACCCTAACCCTTTTTCTCCTCCATTTCTCGCCTCTCTCTCTCTCGCGAGCGCGCCTCAGACACTGTCTCTCTCGCCGTCTTTCTCTCTCGCAACCGACGCTTCTCTCTCTCTCTCTCGCCTCTCGCTCTCTCTCTTGACTCCCTGGTAGTATATTTTTCCCTATTCCATTGCTCGATTCTAGCTCTCCGCTCTCTGCTCCTCGCTCCCTTCCCTGACAGGACTCTGGCTCCCCCTCGACCTCCGAAACCTCCCAAACAGCTTCATCCTCAGCTCCCTCCTAATCTGCTTCACGTGCATGAAATTGCAGTACCCGCCGCGATTGCAGCTGTTCTCCTCAAACTGCTGGCGAGTGGCCTCGCGGAAATCAGTGACCGGGGAGAAATCCACGATTATGGGGCGGCCAGAATAGAACCTCCCCTGCAGGGCTTGGAGGGCTGCGGCGGCCTGCTCCTCTTCTTTGAATTGGACAGACATTACCGACCATGTGGTCGGCGAGGTTATCGCAGATGTTGAGGCTCTCGATCTCACCGAACTTGCCGAGCTCCTCGAAGATGTCCTCGTGAAGTCCTCAAAGTGCTCCTGGATCTTGCGGGGGTCGATCGCCTGGCCCTGTGGGTCAACGCCTGTGGGGATCATGTCGGGGCGCTGGTACATGTTGGAGAGGAGTAGGGTTGGGGAGATGGTAGGCCGGTTGTGGAGGCGGGAGCAGCGGTCGCCGTGCCGGCAAGCGCCGATCTTGAAGTAGAAGGAGCAATTCACACGGTCCTTCTTCGTTCTGAAGATTGAAGCTAAGTGCTCTGCCATCTAAGAAGCCCTAGATTTTCACACACCAGGTGTTTGAGAGAATGCCTAGATACATACAAACAACACATTAAAGGAATTTCAGTTAATAATGTATTATTTAATTTAGAACAAAAATATAATTCTTCCACTCATTGGCAGTATCAGTTGCGGTTCCACTTTTTTTTTCCTCTTTGATTTCAAATTCTTATGGGTGACTTTTGATGATCAAAATCAAAATTTTATAGTGACCGTCCACATTTCGTTCCCTTCATTATTGTTGCATGAAATAGGTCTTCACTTAGGTGTTGCTTAAATGTAACCTGTAGTTGAGCTAATATATTGAATTGATTGCGATTGGTAAATGATGTTAGTCTTTATCTGTAGTAGATGGAGAATAGTCTGTTTGTAGTATCAGCTGACTCTATTGGTTAAGCATGATCAGATTTTTTCACGGTTATTAACCGTAACCGAACCATCTAATACGGTTAACCGCGGTTCGGTTTTCTACAGTTTTTGTCTTCACGGTTACGGTTAATGAAATCCAAAAACCGCTATTACGGTTCGGTTAACGGTTTTTCCAAAATAACCGGTTAACCGAACCGTTACACCCCTAGTCAAGAAAGCAAGTTTATACAGACACTAAATCCTCCTTGCTACTAGACTCTTCGCCTTTTGCCAAATGTCTATACAAATCATGCAACTGATTAGCAGTGGGATTCAGAAATTCAAGATCTCTCATCAAACCCAACTCCAAGAAATCCAACATTATTCCAATCAATGATAGAAAGACTCCAGAAATTTTAATAATCAACACTTCATTAGAATTTCAGAAACTAATTCCAAACATACTCTCAGCAGAGTTACAAAATCAGTAAGCAATCTTTAAGTTCTTAAACAACCCAGCAGTGAGTTTCAAAAAAAAAAAAAATTCAAAACCAAGCATGCAGCACTCTGCCAGCCACTGCCAACCTAGCACCAGCAGTAAGCAAACAATGCCATCAGCAGCTCAAAATTCCAACTGCAAAAAACAATATTACAAAATCAGCAAGCACAAATGAGAGATTGATATTGGTTTTTCTCTTTATCAATTCTATAACAACCAAGCAAGCACAATTGACATTACACAATCAGAAAGCACAATCAGCTAAGCATCTATTAATATTAACAAGCAAAGGAATTATAATAGAATAAAGAATCACTTACAATCTTTGACATTACATGAGGTCATAATCGACATTAAACTCTGGCAAACCAATTTCTGTAAAAATGAAACATTGAAAGTCACATGTTACAAATCATGTTAACAAATCATATCATATTCAGCACCAGCAGTAATTTAAAAGTAGTTACCTTGCTCAATTTCCTCCATGGTTTCAATATCTTTGAGCTCCGCTGAAATGTCAATTGATATTGGTTTTTCTCTTAACCAATTATGAGCACAAATGAGAGACTCCACTGTTTTTGGAGACAATGAACTCCTATATGGTCCTAGGATCCGACCACTAGTGCCGAAAGTTGATTCTGAAACAATTGTGGAGACTGGAATGGCTAACACATCCCTAGCCATACGAGAAAGAACTTGATACTTACTGCCATTAACCTTCCACCAAGCTAATACATCAAATTTATCATTAAAATTCTCACAAGATTCATCCAAATAACGTCCCAACTCTGTCATATTCTCCAAACTCTCATCGGCTCTCATGCGCATGGCCACCCTTGAGGCAAATATGCTCACACAATCTTCATCATTGTCCTCCACCCTCATGGTTTTTTTAGGTGGCTGAAACTCACTTGGATAATCTCCTCTCTCGTCAACCCCATAGTTATAGTGATCATACAATTTTGTCAATGTGTTTTTCACCTTTTGCACCATAATTTGAGTCTTAATTGGATCGTATATCTCCTCAAAACAATACTTGTAAGGTCCGTGACCTTACTGGGTCAGTTGGGCCCAAAACCCGGCCCGTTGACCCGTTTAATTTGTTATTATTTTATTTAATTATATTTTTAGATATTTAAGTGGGTTTAGATCATGAGCGAGTTTCTTTTAGCATTAGAATAGTATCTGCGAAGTTTCGTTTGATTCCGAGTTCGTTTGATCATAGCAGGGGGGTAGTTTGCAATTTAGGGAAATTGAGTGTTTTTCCGAAATATTTCAAACGCCGTGATTTTTGGGTTCGTTGGAAAGGTCTTGTCATTCTGATGAATTTTGTCTCTTGATTCATCGCGATCCGGCGATCAGAAACCTTTCAAGTGGTCCATTCTTTCACCGGACCCACTTAAATGGCGATTCGATCTTTTCCTCCTTAATCATCTTCTTAAACGAAAACTAACCCTAACTGTTCATTCGTTCTCTGCAACAAAGTAAACCAGCAGCCTCTCTTTTCTTCTTCTTCCTTTGTCAAGCCAGATCTGAGCCCTAGAAGACCCCATTCGGAGATCCGATCCGTTAATCGTCTTCCCCTCGATTCCCTCTTGCTTCCGGTATCATTTTGGTAAGACTCCTCACAATCTCTTATTTTCACTTTATCATTTCTTTGGTTAGATTAAGTCCGATCTTAATTCTTTTCCTTCCTATCTTCTTCTTGGCTTCTTAGTTTGCGTTGTATCGGGTTAGATCGGGGATTTCGGAGTAGAAAGGCTTCTCCTCGAATTTCACCCAATTCCAATCTTCACTTTGGGTTGAGGCAAGTAGATCTGCAATTCATATATAAACATGTATGTTTGTTTTCATTTGATTGGCTATGTTTTCTGTAGATTTCCATTTAATTCCAAGCCTGTTGTAATTTTAATTGGAAATTATATGTTAGGTTAGATTTTTTGGAAAATGGATAATTGATGATAATAGGTTGTTTTAGGATTTCTTAATGGGATGGAATGGAATGTGGATGGAACGAATTGTTGGGAGAGCAGGAGGCTCAATTTTGTGCAGGATATAGCCATTGGGAAAGGTTTAGAACAGCATGGAGATGATCTGGAACAACTAGAACAAAAAAATTCAGCAAACAGCACTTTCTGCACACGAACGTTCGAACACTTTTCCTGAACGTTCGAACACTTGAGCTCTCGGGAAATTGGCCTGGGACGAACGTTCGAACTCCTGGCAGTTGACCGATTTTAGGCAGATTTTCCAACGGTCATAACTTTTGATCCGTTCGTCGGAATTTCACGAGCTATATACCGTTGGAAAGCTCTTAGAATGTAGAATCCAATGGTTCTAGTTTCATCACGATCGGAGTTCGAGAAGTGATGTAAATACTTAGATTATTAATCCAGCTTATGTTTTATTGGAAAAGAGACCGGTAACCTAGGTTTGGGCCTTAGATGTTGGAAACCATAAACTTACTCTCACTTGACCATTAATGGGGATTGAAATCGAAACACGTGGCTTGGTGTGAATTCGATGGGTTGTCTAGGTATTCGTGTATTACATATGGTATAACCGAATGCATATGGAACTGAACCAATAGATGCTTAACATGATTGTACACCAAGGGATTTTCCTAAAAGCATCATTGATCCAATTTCCACATGTACTCCGTTAGAACACGTGGAATACAGGGATGACACCACTTGCCTAGGATTGGATTGTAATATCTCCTTGACTTTTGACTTGTATTCGTTGCTTATATTCCTTGTACACTCTTGGCATAAAATACTTAATCAATTATGAAATATAAATTCTTATAGAATTTAGGACTTGGACTTGACTTAGAGTGTACCTTAGGAAACCGTGTCTTGTTTGATGAACATGACTGGCTAGTAATGGAAGGGGATTATCACGTGGCTTGCTTGTCTTGTATTGTTTTGGAGAAGATAATCCCTAGAATCTTGTCTTGTACATAAAACTAGCCAGACTTGCTTGTCTTGATATTCTTGTGTCAGAACCACTTTATTATTGTTTGCATATCATGGCCATCTGCAGTTTGGGATTTAATGACGAATCGGTTACTCCGGTTGTCGGGGTGGGCAGTCGGCGTAGGACGGCGTCCATGGCGTTGAATAGCTGGGAGCGGGCTAGGACCGTGCTGCTATTCCCAGGACAGGGAGCTAGGATCCCACTGGAGCCGGACTATGGTATCAGTAGTCCAAGGGGATTGTTACTGGTACCCCGGGAGGTGGCATAGGACATCCTCGGAGTCTCCCTCTTGCTTGTCTTGTTAGCATTTGCATGATAGTGGTTATTGTTAGATTGCTAGGATTCCTGTTATTGTTTCTATAAATTAATCTCGCTTTATGCCTAGCTTCATGTTCTTGTATTCTTATGATCTTATACTTGTCATTATTCTACACTTGATGCATGTCATGTTTATTATGCATTGCCTATCTATTGCTCAACATGTCGTTGACTCTGTTCCTTGGTGTGCAGACATATCAGGTGAGTACTACTACGAGGAGCAGGCAGGTGAGGAGATCCCAGAGGATCTCCAACCAGCAGAGGAGGCACGAGAGTGGCGTGCCGATGACGTAGAGTAGCGTCATCACTTTCGGGCACGAGAGAGATACATTGGGTTTCATATCGATTATATTCTTTTATTGATTCTCTCGTTGGACCTTTTGTTACTTTCATTGACTTGTTCTTTATTGGCCTTATTTCTGGGATGGCCAATGTAATAAATAACTTAACTTCTAGTTTGTTTACTTTTCTTGCAAACTTTAAATTAATGAGAGATTATTAATCATTGCTTGAGATTCTATATGTCTAGAGTTGTTTGGACTCTATTTGTATTATACATTCATACTACATGAGGTTTGAGGTTTGAAATATTAAATCCTCACCGCGGACTACGATCCGTGGGCCCAAAGGATAAAATTTTTAAATAGTCCAAAAATTCACTCTCCGGATCCGGTTATTCTTTAATCGGGTTCGGGGGACGTGACAATACTTAAGATATTTCAGCTTATAACGTGGATCCAAAACAGCAGCCACATACAGCAAAAAGTTCATGTTATCCCAATTATCCCAATATTTGTCAAATTTCGATTTCATGCGCAGGGCCATAAGTTTCATATCGATGTCATCACTTTTGCATAATTCCAATAGTCTACCATGCAATGACACAATCTCAATGAAAAATATGTTTGAAGTAACATGAATGGAAGTAGAGAACTTTAAAGTCAATTGGTAGAAAAGTTTTAAAAACTTCACAAGTGACCTAGCAGACTTCCAATCCTCTTCAGTAGGTGGGCCAATATTCTTGTGAACCTTCCCCTTCCCTTTCCCTTTCCTCCCAGTGCTCCCACTTCTTTCACCCTCTCCATCACCATTGTCTCGACTCTTATCAAAATACAACAAATAACATCTGTCATCGGTCTCAAGCATTCGAAAGACTTTTTTCATACTTCAAGGCAACATCCAACATTAGGTAGGTGGAATTCCATCTAGTATCAACATCCAAGGGCAAAGATTGCCTACAATGTATATTCACCTTCTCCACACATTTCCTAAAAGTATGTAACCTAGCCGGTGAAGACCTCACATATCGTACGACATTGCGAATATTTAGAATAGATTGATCATGCTCATCTAACCCTTCCTTGACAATGAGATTTAGAATATGCGCACAGCAACGCATTTGCATAAACTCATTACCTGACACACTGCCCTTCCAATCCTTCGTCACAAGCTTCAAGTGCTTAAGAGCCCCATCATTTGAACTTGCATTATCCACAGTGACAGGGAATAATTTTTCTATGCCCCAATCTAACAATATCAACTCTATGGCCAGCCCAATCACCTCTCCCTTGTGACTTGGAATTTGAACAAAACTTATGATTTTTTTTTTATTCAATTTCCAATCAATATCAATCCAATGTGCTGTGATGCACATATAATTGATGTTTTGTAAAGATGACCAAGTATCAGTGGTGATGCAAACCATTTCATTTTTAATAACCTTTTTCAATGACACTCTCTCTTCCTTATAATGTTCATACAATCCCTTTGTACTGTTACCCTAGAGGGAACCTTGAATAATGGTTGGAATGACTCCACAAAATTCTTAAATTCTTCACCTTCTACAGACCTGAACGACAATTCATCAATAATCACCATCTTTGCTAGCTCTGTCCTAGCCTCAGCAATATTGAAATTAACAGCTCGGAGGGTAGGAACTGAAGATGCACCCTCCTCTTTCTCTATAGACTTAAAAAGGAGGGTCTTTTGACCCTCATCTAATTTCCTTAGAGGGGACTTCTCACATTTGGAGAGGTGGATTTTCAAAATTGATATACAGTGTCTCTTAGAAGAACACAAATATTTAGAACCACAGTATTTGCATTTGGCTGATTCAGGTGGTCCTGAGACATACTTAAAATGATTCCAAACATCAGAAGTGCGCTTACCCTTACGACCGCTTCGCTTATGAGGGTTGTCTTCATCTACATTCACGACATCTTGCACATTTCCCTCGACAATGGGTGCCTGCGCCTGCATAGGAAGGGTGTCTACAGCAGCAGCCTTCCCTTGAGATCTAGCAACAGTAGCATCCACATTCATCACCGATGGAACTATATCTGCAAGCAAGTGAAAGGAAATTACTCAATTAGTTAATCGTCTATTGGAGATAGAAAGTTATAAACTGATACCAATGTAACCAATCTACTTTATGGAAACATAGAATCTTGGATCCCACCCTGCAAACTGTGAGTGCATTTGTGTCCAACCTTTTGATGTTCCAATCCTTCTATACAACAGGTAGGTCCTGTTGTGTGGATGACAGGTACTCAAAAGTCTCCTCAATTTCTTTTTTTTTTTTTTCTCTTGTTGGGCTCAGACGCTGACTGTAGTTGTCCACATGGGAGCACATTTGAGCTTGGAATCACATTATAGACAAGTATCAGTCCCCTTACAGTAGTTAAAGGAAACCAACCTTGGTGCAAGATATCCTTTTCAAGAGAAATGTGTTTCCTATAATAAGTATCAATCAATATGATGTGTGACCGGTACATACCATCCCGCCCCACCCCTCTTTCCCCTGCATCACCCACACGACTCCATCCGAATCCCAGGCGGAACCCAATTTCCACAAATCTCACATCAGGACCTCCCTAGTCAATCAAGACAAATCCCATAGTTCCTGTACCCTACGCAGCCCCAAGTCCCCGTCCACTCCCTTAACCGAAACCCAATCCATCACATCCCCAATCCAAAAAAAAACCAGATACAACCCCACTGCCCTACCCAACTCCAATCGATCTCGAAACCAGCCAGCCCACCATCATCCGCTAAGTACAACCCTACCTGGCCGAACCCAATCCCATCATCTCCATCAATCCCGACCTCCATTACCCAAGTCCCAAACCCATTAAAAAAAAAACACAGAAGAGAGAAGAAAGAGCAAGAGAACAGAGAAGGAGACTAAGGACAGAGGCCATACCTTGCACCGATGCGAAGGAGACTAAGGATATGAGTTTGCTTGGTGCCTGGTGGGGGAGTGACGAAGTGGACAGAGGCAATGGGCGACGGCGGCTAGGGTTTTGAGATTCAGAGAAATCAAAAGAAATGGGTCTTCTACTGATAATTTGATATAATCGATCCAGGCATTTATATGTAGGGTTTTCAAGTTTTGCAATCTTTGTATTATGATAGGTTGGGTCGGGTACATATGGGTCAAATTGGGCCCCCATATATAACCGATCCATTTATGAAATGGGTCACAGATTTGGACCTGTACCTGACCCATTGTGCAGTGGGTTGGGGTCAGTTTTTGACGGGTTATGTCGGGTTGACGGGTTGGGTCGGGTTGAATACGGGTTTTGTACACCCCTACCCTCAAGTTCACAACTTAAAATCTGATCGAAAACTCAACTTATTATATTTAAATTGGAAAATAATCGGGGAAAGACAATGAGTTGGAGCTAAAACCCAGATTTAAATTGCATGATACCCATTTAAATGGTTAGAAGGACAAATGAGTAATAAAGAATCCGATGTCACATGCTTAAGGAACCACACACCCATTTAAATGGTTAAAAGGGCAAATGAGTCATAAAAAATATGATGTCGCATAATTAGGGACCACCACATCAATTAATATCATGCCTTCAACACTAAGTCTATATACTAGACACAACCAAGGTACTTAATGAGGGGTCATTTACCCCAAAAAGCCCTAAATAATGTAACAGGAACTTTAGGTCATCCTTTCTCACTATAAATACCTTCTACCCCCGACCCCCCACTCTCTGTTTCTTTGTTCCGAAGCTACCGAGCGAGCGATAGATATCGAGACAGAGGGGGAAAAAAATGCAAGATTCTTCCAACAGTAGCCCTTCTAGGGTTAGGGTTAGGGTTTGAGTTTTGTTCGAAGAAGATCCGAGAGAGAGATAAAGAAGGAATATTTGCAGTTGCAGAAGCACTCTTCCATGGCGCGGCAGGGGAACTCCTTCGCTCTTCTTATCGACGACGAGAGCGACGACATGTCGGCGCTCATCGCCGCCGTCGCCGCCAAGGCGCCGCCTCCGACCGAGAAGAAGCAGCAGCCCCAGAAGAACCAGCAGACTCCGGCTCCGGCTAAGCTCCCTTCGAAGCCTCTTCCGCCTGCGGAATCCGGTATATATTCCTCTTAAAAACCCACTTTTTTTTATATATCGTCTTTCTTTGGATACTTGCAGAATAATACGAGTTGGGTCTTTTTTTTTTAATGTTATATGATTTTTTAAAAATCTCCCTCTAAAGATTTCACTGTTCTATGTTTTGGGTGTCCTTTTGGAATCTGCTGTTGGTTTTGAGATTTAGATGTATTTAGGGTTTTCATATTGTGGGTAATGATAAGGAAAGTATAATAAGTGATTAATATTGGGGGTAGAGAGAAAATCGTGTAAGGTTATGTCTTGGGGTTTTGATATTTTGGGTGATGATAAAAGTATTTAGGGTTTTGGCAGCCTGCGCAGTCACTAATGGCTGATGGATTTTCTTATTTAATAAGTGCTCTGTATTGACTTGTAAGGGTGGAAAGAAAATCATGTAAGGTGTATTCAGGTTTTGATAGTGCGGGTGGGTGATGATAATAAAAGCATTTTACTGACTGTTTGTTTGCATTAGAATACATAGGATTCATATCATAAGTGGTTAAAAATGAAGATCAAAGATGAGCTTTTCTTTTAGGGAAATAGAGTCAAAAGAAGATGCGAAATGAATATCCTGCCAACACCCCAGAAGTTGGGAAAACGATGGTCACTTCTCCACACTCATTACTAACCTTGCAGTCTTCACCCCCTTGTGTCAATTCCAATTTCCGCTGTAAATCATATGGAAAAGGGAACTTCCCCTTATAGGTACTTTGCAGATATTTATTTTCAATAGAGGCATGAATTAAATTGGAACCAGTTACACTGGTCCCCATTGCAAGGGATTGGGACCACTTTACTAACTACTGTTTTAAAGAATTCCCATATGATAAGTGACCATTAAAACTGCTATTAATTGGAAAAAAAAAATATCAATGATGAGCATGTAGTTGGTAGTAGAAGTGGAGTGATGGTTTACGTTAGTTGAGTCCGGTGTGTTTTTAAACTGTGGATTATCTGCAATGACATTGGCTAAATGGACAGCCTCTGTTCATGGGATTTTTCTATTTTATTATTGGAATATTTTACCTGTATGATTGTGTTTGGAATCTGCTCATGTATCTTGATGCATTGTTTCATTGATTTCAGTGAGAGCAGAAAGAGGGAGAGGGAGAGGTGGTCGAGGTCGCGGTGGGCGCGATAACGATGCTGGACAGTTTGGAAATGGGCGTACGAATGGCTATCAGAGGAATTTCAGTGGAGACTCTGATGGGAACATTGCTGATGATGGCTTTCGTGTTCGTGGAAAGGGGCCCAGGGGAAGGGGTCGTGGTCGTGGAAGAGGTTTCCTCAATGAGGATCGTGGGTATGGTAATGAGAATCAAGCTCATGGCGGCAGTGAGAGCCAAGAGCAGGGTGGTGGAGGTTGGGAAGAGGGAACTGAAAATTCAGGGAAAGGGAATGAAAATGAGAATCATTATTTCAGAAATGAGAACAGGCAGTTTGGTAATGAGAATCAGACTTCAGGCAGTGAAGGGAGGGGTTATGGTGGTGAAAATCGTGGATTTAGAGGTGGCAAGGGTAGACGGTATGGTGGGCCTGATGGGATGCGTTATCGGAGAGGCGAAGGCCACAATGAATTTGAAAAGAAGGAAGATTCTTCTGGTTGGAAAGAGCCTGAAAACTCTGATACTCAGAATGGAAGGTATACTTTCTCCAAGGTTTATGTTCATTCATTGCTTTCATGTTTCATGGTTCATTGCAGCACAAACACACAACACAACCCCCACCACACATAATTCTTGGGTCTGCACATAAAAATAATGAGCTTGATAATAGTAATAAACTAATAATGGCGGTGATTCTCATGATATGAACAGTGTGTTAAATTATATGAATCTAAATTTGAATCCTCAATTTATACAGATTTTGATTTAAATTTTAGGCTCAACCGCAATTTAAACTAAATCAAGTAATTTATAGTTAAATCTCAAATCATAAATTGTAAGTCGTCTATTTGTAATGAGTCACACAGTTCAGCGAGTTGTATTCATCATGTGACTTTCTAAAGTTTTATGTATATCACCATGGAACTTTCTCCTATAAAGAAAGTGTTTAAAGTCCTTGTATAATTTTCTATTTTGCCTCATATTTCCTATCTTTTCACTTCAGTTTTAGGACTTCATTAGAGGTTGAAAACAGTATGTAATCCTTATTAGGATTTTGAAAGTTTCTCCTTCTCTTTGTATATATGTCGCCTCTTAAATTTTTCAATATGATACAGTTTTTTAAAAAAAACTTTATAAGAATGTAGCTTCATTAAGAGTAAAACTGGACAGTATAATGAGATGTATATGAACAAAAGGTGAGGGAGGTTCCACCAATTAAAAGTGGGCCTTCTTGGCAGAAAATCAGACATGCTTAAAACAATTGAGACAAGCCCATCGATGCTCAATTGTGGAAAGTCATTGCTGAAAACCAATGCTTGACACATGACTCCTTGTTTGGGTAAATTATATGCTTGTTTGAATCAACATAGAAACTATATCCTCTTTAATTCTGTATGACTGAATCTTGGGAGATAATTCTTCTGTAGAAGTAACCGAAAGTCTGAAACACATTCATATTTGCGACAAAAGACTTGACAAATTTAAGACACTTCGCACTTATTTGCTATAATGCAAATATGACTTGCACTCTAATAGAAATTCCCACTTGAATCAACCTGCTTATTAAACATTAACCAGACACAAAGCTGGCGATATACAACCTGCTTATTAAACATTAACCAGACACAAAGCTGGCGATAGAATGATTTGATCAAACCCTTCAAACAGTCCTGTTGCACCTGCTTTGGCGAGTGTCAGCCTCCCTATTAATCGTCCTCAGCAAATACCAAAAAATCACCTCTCGTCACTTGCATTGTTCACTATGTAGTATGACTTATGGTGACATAATTAGATCAATCATCTATAGATCATTGGCAAAAACTCTCATTAGATTGACAAAAAATATTGATATTTGGCACCCAACCAATGATAGCCTAAAATCTCCAAGATGAGGAAATCATAGTCTGTCAGGTTGCATGCACAAAATAAATGATAAAGAAAGAAACAAGACAACCATCTACATTCAATTAAAAAATGATTGAGTGAGTCATGGTCACCTTTGGTTGTAGATAATTGATCGTTGTGAGGTATTGTGATTTATGTGTCCTGCAAACTGTTAGTACAGTGATCCAGCTAATACTGTTCCAACTTAGTTCACATACTAGAAGGTGGTATTCCCGGGGAGGGAGCAAAAATGGTAGCTGGTGGGGCTTTATCTACTTTTCATGTTGATTTAAGGCTCATTAAGGGCACATTTGTGTCACATTATACATCCCCTCCCCCTTCTCTCTTTTTTCCATGAGGCTTTTCATTAGATTTGCAGATATTCGAGCCAAAAGATGCTTTTCCTTGCAGAAAACTATCCGCTCCAAATGACTGGGAAATGAAGTTAGTGGAAAATAGGAACACTTTGCTGTTTTTTTTTTTTAGCTGAAAATGCATTACAGAAACGTCCCCTAAATGTTACATAGTTTCTCTTCCAAGTGATATTTATGTCAGGTGGCTGGAGGGAAATAATTGAACTTGATAACCTTTACGGTTCTTACATTGCTTTGTGCTGCCTTTGATATAGGGATGTTCCTGAGACTACTGAAATGCCAAAAGATGCTGAACCGGAGCAAGGAAAGCCTGAACATGCAGTTTCTGAAGATGTTTCTGAGAAAAAGGTTCCAGAAGAAGACAAAGTAAAGTTCCTCTTTTGGTGTAATTTGGATCTCCTTGATTGAAAAATTTACCAGCTTTAATATAACATTATTCGCCGCTGATATTTGTCTTGCAGGAGATGACTCTTGATGAATACGAGAAGCTACTATCTGAAAAACGGAAGGCATTAGAAGTTCTGAAAAGCGAGGAGAGGAAAGTTGCTGTTGACAAAGATTTTGAGGCAATGCAACTCATTGATAAAAAGAAAGAGGATGCCGACCACCTCTTCATTAAGCTGGTGGGTTTATGATTTATCTTCTTGCATAAGCTGCATAAGCGCATAAGCTGCTGCTTATTTAAATTTCCATTATGTTGTTTTGTAACATGATAACTTAGTTGTTCTTGCTCTTTGTTTTTAGAAGTCTGAAAAGGATAAGCTCAAGAAGAAGGTTAGTTTTGAGAAGGAAGAGAGAGTTCGTAAGGTATTATGATTTGGTTTATTCTTTTGCTTCTATATTTTTGCTTTTCTGAAGTTCATTACCTCTTCTCATTGCTTATTGGTTTTCTGTACCATCCACTTAGATGCCTCGCTCTGTATCTTAGTACCTACATGAATTTCACTCTTTTACTGTCTTACATCCCAGGGAAGTCTGCCATAGACAGAGACCTTAGTGCCTGGTTAGGATCCCTGGAATTCTGAACGAGAATCAAGGTCTCTCTTGGAAACTTTGAGTTCCATGATAGATTATGTTTGGGTAGCTCTGTAGTGTGTGAGAAATCCATCTATGGGATTCTGTGTTCCATGGAGGCATGGATCATTGTTTCAAGGAGCTTTTCTTTCTCAACCAAACAGTAGAACTTAAATAACTGGAACTCATCCCTTGTGGATTCCAGCTTCTCCAAAGTTTCTCTAGAGTGGAGTAGTTCTCTGCATCGAAATAGGCCTTTATTGTTTTTTAACCTGTCAGTGATGCCATTGACGCCGGGAATTGGGAATGCCATCACTGTTCAGTGATAACTTCAATGTTTTTATCTGCTTTTCGTTCTTTTTGAAATTTCAAATAAGCATTTCAGGATTAATTCTCTCCAAAACAGTGCAACACACTATCTTGATTCTTGTATTTTTGGAGATCAAGAGTAGATGTCATTTGGATGAATTTTTTGGTAATGGCAAATGTATTTTGTTAGTTTAAGGGCGAGCTGAATGCTTTAACTTCCTTTTTTCTGATTCAATCAGGCTTCACATCATTTATTGTTAATATTAAACTTGTTTATCGTAAAACAAAATCATATCTTATCTTTTTTTTTTGGGTAGAATATTTTCAAATTTTTTTAATAAACTTGTTTATTAGACAATTAAATGTGTGTTCGGCCATTTTCTGTTTTTACAGTCAGTTAGCATAAATGAGTTTTTGAAGCCGGCGGAAGGGGACAAGTATAGTGGCCGTGGCGGACGCGGTGGCGGCCGTGGCCGTGGTCGTGGTAGTGGTGGCGGATTCAGGGGAGGCTTTTCGGGGCGGTCTGGCAATGACACTAGTTATGCCGCTTCTGCACCTTGCATCGAGGATCCTGGCCAGTTTCCACTTTTGGGCGGAGCAGCAGTGACAGCATGAGTTTTTTTTTTTGGTTTAGTATCATAAGTATTTTCATGCTTCTTTTTGACATGGCATTGGAGTCCTTTTTTTTTTTTTATATATATATATATTTCTTTTCTTTTTAGTTTATCTTAAATACTGCTACTGGTTTTTATTTTTGTTCCTTTGTACCTTTGTTGGACCTTCATCATTTCTAATTGCTATTTCATAATGGGTTCAGACTGTTTTTTCATTGGAAAGGTGTTTACATAGGACCACTGTTGAATCTACTTGCAGTTTTTTTTTTTGGTGGATGAAGTCTGCAACTGCAGCAAGGATCCCAAAAGATCTAACAGGCATAATTAACTGCAAGTTGCAGTTATGCCCAGACGTTCTCTTTTTTATTATGGATGTAAATTAAAAAAAAAAGAACATGAAAAAAATGAACATGCCTAAATCATCCTTTTTTAACAGTCAAGGTTTGGCATTTTCCTTCCAGTAGAGACTTGGGAGGTGTAAGACAAATATCTTGGCATTAAACAAACCAACACCCAAGCAAGCTGGCCGGGCTTAGCCTAACATCATAGAGATTATAGTTCATGCCATAGAGAGCTCCATTTCTAGCTTAAAAGATTGATCAGAATTGAAGCCCAATTTAAGGCAGGAGCTTTTAGCTTGTCTTGATAATGTCATATATCTTAGTTTAAGCTTTTGTTAATCTAACTTGCATTTAATATACTAGCACAATAACCCATGTTAAGTATGGGAATGACCCATGTGGCAAGGGTCTCCCTTCCATCTACCTACTATTGAGATTTTTTGGATTAAAATTTACATATAATTATTGTGAGGAATAGTGGTTAGGTTGGTTTCATCTAAAAGATTAGAGGTCATGTGTTTAAATCTCTTAATTCATACACTTTTAGTGGTCTCAGCTTAAATATATATTAGAATAGGAAAACTAATCATCATAAACACCACCATCACCACCATCGTCGCGATCATCACCACTAATCCTTATCATCCTCTTTCATCATCACCATTATCAGGTTTGCCTCCACCAACCAACCCGTCCTCCCACAATAATTATCATGGTTGCCATTGTCCAGAGGGGCAGAATTTATGAAAGAATTTGGGATGTTGAGTTTTATGGATGTGGTGTGATAGCTTGTCTCCTAAATTTTAAGGTCCATGTATCTTTTTCTTTAATTTCAAATTCCATCCACCTATTTGGAATTCTTGGAGTTTCACTTTCTATGCATTTTGTTGGAATCTCAAATGCTCTATCAAAAGGAGAAATTTTGAATTCCACCTAAAGGGAATAACTTCGAGAAAATTTTGAAATTTTCCCATACATAAATTTTTGAGGAATTTACATGAACAAATCACTTTAGATGGTCACTACCCAGTAGTTCATACGACACGGAAGGGATCCCCTGTGAGGGGACCACTTTCGTTTTTTTATATTAAAGTTTTCATTGAGTGATGACGTCCCGCTCGTTTAAACCCTCCCCATCGTTTTTCCATGTTTGGCGATTTCATTGCCTCCTCCTTCTTCAATAGCTTGCAACGTGGTCCTAGAGGTCGTTTTCTAACCTCCTTTGGATTGAAGCATCATAGATTTGAGCATCCCATTATGTAAACGTATTCTTCTTGTCGTGTTCCCATTGTTTATTTCTCAAAATGACAATTTGTGAGGGTTTCATCATCTTTTTTCCATTTCTCTCCCTCTCTCCCTCGGTCCCTCTCTCAGCCGACTACTCCTGGCAATGCTCTACGCGGCCAACATCCTCTTCTTCACTTGTGCCTCCTCCTCACCACCGGCACGAATGCATCTTCTCCTCTAGTTTTCCATGTCCTTTTAAGACTTGATTTTTCATTTGATATTCATTTTTTTTTTTTTTGATTTGGGTCTGATTTTTGCCATTTGTTGATTTGGTCTCTCTCTTGATTGGGTCGTGCAGTGGAAAAGAGTGATTCTGTGCCATTTGTTGATGCTCTCTCTGGTTGGGTTGAGTTTGGGTAATGTAGGGTCGAATGAGGCAGAGTGAGGCATGTCATCTTGCATGAAGGCCTGTCATCCTGGCTTGAGCGACAATGATCCTAAGACCACAAACCTTTGTATGTTCATTAATGAGATCTATGCGGTGGGTTCCTCAACTTTGTAATCAAATCTCAATCTTTTGTATTGAGTGCCTTCTTAAGGTACTGAAAGCCTTGTTGTTCTGCAGGTGCTAAGTGATCCTGTACAACGCATGATTTACGATGAAATTCATGAATATGCATTGACAACAATTAATCCCTTCTTGTATGACACCAGTCCAAAGTATCATGTATTTGTTGACAAATTTAGTTGCATAAGTAGAGATACATTCTTCTGTTCCTGCAATAGTTTGACGAAGGTTGAAACAATTGATCATATCTAATGATTTTTTTTTTCAAATTAAGATTAGCGACGATGTCGTCGCATAACAAAATATGATGCCAAACTTTACGGTTTAAATGAGCGACAACATCGTCAAAGGTAAGAATGAGCAACGACGTTGTCGTGCCACAGAATATGAAAACTCAAGAATGTTGGACTTTTCTTTAAAAGGAAACCTAATCATCTCCCCCTCAGCACCACACATGTCAAACCCAATATAGATTAATCGGGACCCATAGCTTATCAAGTAAGAATACAAAATGATTTCTCACTCAAAACAGCCTAAATATAAGAAGAAAAGGTCACACATCTCCACAAGGGAAATGAAGCATTTAAGCCCCTGTACTATACCAAAAGGGCCGTTTGAGCCCCTGTATTATTTTTTTTCCGAAAAAAAGCCCTCATAAGTTTGTTTTTGGGCCAAATAAGCCCCTCATGTCAGTCTCCGTCAGTTATATGCTTACGTGGACGGAGACTGACGGAGACTGAACGAAAGTCTGGTTCACCGGAGGAGGAGAAGACCATCAAGATCTGTTTTTTGATCTCTGAGCAAAAGACCGGAGAAGGGGACCGGAAGAGACCGGATCTTGTGTTGCAGAGAAGAGATTGGTTCTGATCTCTGGTGGGCCATTGCAAATTGCAAACCGGAGAAGAGACTGAAGTCGGGTTTTTGCTGCATCGCCGTCGCCGCCATGCCTTGGCCGGATAGGGAGCAGACCCATCTACGCCTCTCGACGTCCACGTAAGCAGATAACTGACGGGGACTGACGTGGGGGGCTTATTTAGCCCATAAACAAACGTACGAGAGCTTCTTTTCTGGAAAAAAAATAGTACAGGGGCTCAAACGGCCATTTTGATATAGTACAGGGGCTTAAACGCTTCATTTCCCTCTCCACAACCATGAATTAAAACAAATGCTAAAAATTCTTTTTCTTTTTAGAAGATCATGCAACATAAAAACTTGCTAATGAAAAACCTTTGCCTTTGCCGCCACACAATTGGTGGCGGTGCTAAGGAGTTAGATTTAAAGGCCTTGAAAGGATTTTGCTAAAGAATCCGCAAGATGACCATATAAAGATGAATATTAAACTCTATATTGTTGTGTCAACAATTTTCAGCAGCATTTTTCAAACTTTGAGTTCTCGCAACCCTTGTTTATAGCCTAGGGAATCTTGATATCAAAAGCATTTCACCCACTATAGCTTAATCAGACCTCTACAAAACATGAATTTTTTTAGGCCAAAACATCACACTGATCGAACTAATTCTAACCGTGATTTTTTCTAATCAATTAGAGAGTCCTTATTTCTTATTAGTCCATATGTGTTATGCTTACCTCTTTAATGGAGTTCAACCACCTCTATATGGGGAATTCAATGTTGGAAAAAGGGTCTGGAACAAAAAGTGCAGGAAACCAGAAATCGCAGAGGAAAAAGGTAGATTCTTTTCTATATTAGGTGACGACGTCGATGCTCGTTGAAAAGAACAAAAAAAAAGAGAAAATTTTGGTAGAAAGACTGATTTTGTTTCATAAAAACTACTGAGGCATTTTTTAGTTAGTGGCTATATAAGGTGATTTTTTGGGTAAATTCCTCTAAAAATTATTGCAAGAAACAAGCCGAAGGACCCAACCAACACATTAGTTTTTTTATTTTTAGGGTTTTTTACCGGAAAAAATATTTTATGTGGCCAGTGCACCAAACGGGGGACTTTAGGCAAACATGCACCTAACAGGAAATCCGTACATAAAAACCAACTTTTTAAACCATTTTTATTCGTGGTCGCTATCGACCTTCATTTTATGTTCGACTCTCGCTATAACAAGTGAGGGTTACCGTGGACCCTGAGCAGGAATAAACTCATTTTCTTCCTTTTTCCTTCTTCATCTCTTCCCCAAACCCAATCCAATGATGGAGAGAGGGAAGACTCGCTTATCCGTTGTCAGCATTTATTCCAGTGAAGACATGCTAAGTAGCTTGACCGCATTTTTTTTTCTTGCCATGTCAACAACATGTCATGATCCGGACCGTTGACCGAGTCTTGTGGGTGGGCCTCGAAGGAGGTTTGTTTTGTACTTTTTGGTATAGTAAAAGATGGGCATCACAAGAAAAAAATGGTACAGTAATATATTATTCTAGTGAGGGTGGCGCAAATGACATGTAGTTGCTCTGTTTTTATATAATTTAGTATCAATATTGATTTTGTGATGCTCAGCATACATTGATTTTGTCCAAATCATAACTATAAATAAGAAAATCTCCCAATACATCAAACAAATGAAATTCTCAATAAGATGATTATAGTTGATGCTTGTAAATATCTTTTAAGTTTCTTTCTACATTTGATCACTTAGAATGACTGGAACTGATATAGTGTTTTTTGAGCATCATGACGACTCTTCTATGGGAGAGCCTGCTTTGCATAATTAGTATGCAACTTGAGCAAATACTGATGATGATTTTGTGGGGCACACCGGGTCCACACAAGGGGAGGGGGTGGATGGGAATTGTAGATCTGTGTTTTGATAGGTACTAGATGAAGAGTCTTTGAACATAAGAGAAAATTCGTCCATTTTAAAGATGTAAAAGTCTCAACAGCTTATATGAAGGGGCAATTGCGATTGGATACAGTAAAATTTATCCACACCCATGATTTCCCATACATTTCACAACCCTTTATGAACTGACACACATTCAAATGGGCCCCCAAATTCATCTCAACATCAGAAGGGCACACCTCTGAGTGTGTGTTTGTATATGCTCCATCATTGAAATGAGTTTGGGAAAGAGAGGAAGAAGGAAGAAGATGAGTTTATGCCTACTAAGGGTCGGCTACGACCCTCAGCCGCCAACACATAAAATGAAGGTAGATAAATACCACAAAAAAAATGGTAAAAATAATTGATTTTTCTGTACATATTCTCTGTTAGGTATATGTTTGTCTAATATTTTTTATTTGGTGCACTGACTACGTAAAGTGTTTTTTTTCGATAAAAACCCCTTGTTGTATATGGGAGAATAAAAAGACCACATTCTTTTATATCTAATTCTTGCCGTTCTCTCTTGCGGGTTGTTCGTATGGACCATCCATGTAAAAACCTTGTAGGGGCTACCTAGGGCCTGTTTGGCATCGTGCCAGTGGGGTGTTCTCATGTTCCCATGGGATAAAACCATTCAGAACGTGTTTGGTAACCAAAATTACCGTTCCACGCCCATGTTTTCGCTGGACCGATTCCGGGAAAAGTGACCCACGGGAGTAAGAAGTAGAGAACGATTAATTTCCGTTTTTTTTTTGGAAGAGACTCGCTGGCACAAAGCAATCTCCAGATTTTTCCCACGTTTCTCGTCAACCGTCTGGGTTCTCTGCTAAAAGTCCCCTACCATGTGTCCTCTTACCCTTCCAGTCTACCCTGCACCTCTGTCTGCCTCTCCCTCTCTATGTCCCCTAAGTTAGACGACCCAATTCTGGTTCCTTCTTCTTCTCCATCTCCTCCTTTTATTTTGTTTTTCTTCACTCCTTTCTCCTCTCCCCCAACCAGCCACCTACAGGATGCCTCTTTCTTTCTCTTAGTCTCTCTTAGTCCTCTCTTCTCTCTGTCCTTACCCCTCTATGTACAGCTCTCTCCCCCCACCCCCAGCCTCCTACAGGATGCCTCTTTTTCTCTCTTATTCTCTCTTAGTCATCTATTCTCTCTGTCCTTACCCCTCTCTATGTACAGCTATCTCAACCCCCGCCTAACGACTTCCCACCCCCTCTTTTTTTTCTTTTCTTTCTTTCCTTTTTTTCCCCTTCCTCCTATCTCCTCTTCCAACCCAGCCACCCCCTGCCAATCCCTCTTTCATCGTTTTCTTTTATTGTTTTTCTTCTTCTTCTTCCCTTTTTTTTTTTTTTTGCTGGATCTTCTTCCTTTTTTCTTTTCATGTTTTTTTTCATCTTTCTGGTCAGCCTTTTGATCTTTCTCTTTTTCTTTCTTCATTTTTCTCAGCCCTCCTCTCTCACATCTCCCACCGACCCCTTCCCTTCTCTCTCTATTTCCCTACCCTCTCTCTCTCAGGCTACATACCCAAGCCTAGCCACCGCCACTTCTCACTTTCCAAACCTCACAGACTGCACGACCCCACATAACAAACCTTGAGATGGGTCAAGATTTTACGATAACAAATTCTTGGCCCAGGTTTTAATTCCTATAAAAGTGGGCCCATATTTTAAATACTATAAAGGTGGGCCCTCCTATGTACAATGATTCCAACATGTGTTACAATTCCTAAAGATGAGCATGTCTCTCTCGATTCTCTTTTGAATAACAAAATTATAATGTTATCAAACAAGTTCCATACAGCACATTCTCAACGGAACAAATTAATATAATGTTGCCAAACAAGATTTATGCATAAGAATCTCAGCACAACCCGGTCTCAATACAACTTGGTCTTAGCACAAAATCGGGAACAATATGAAAACGATGCCAAACAGGGCCTAGGGCTCCACAAATTCATGATAGGATCATAGGGTACCTAGGGTGGGCCTCACAAGAAAATAAAGATTGGGAATTTGGGATCTCATCAATCTCACGCTCGTGTGCCTGTCTTGTCACGTGTGGGATTCTATTCCTGCATGTCGTCTCTCTGAAAAACCCTTCACTCACTCACAGTCTCGTATGATTATGAAGTTCATGTTTTACTCTTCTTCTTCTTTGAAAGCTTCTTTTCCTTGTGCCATGACATGAATCCTCCTCCAACAAACCCTAACCCTAGCCCTAATTTCACCTTCCATCCTCCTCCAAACCCTAACCCTAATTTCTACTCCATTTCTTTCCCAACTGCTCCAATCCCTCCTCCTCCCTTCCGTCCTAACCCCTATCTAAACCCTAACCCTAACCCTAACATCTCCTACGCTCCTTTCCCTCCTCCTTTTCTCCCTCCAAATCCCATCCCAAACCCTAATTTCTCATCCCCTCCTCTCCCTATCTCCGAACCCGATGACATCGAAACCACAATCTCAACCCTCAAACGCATCCTAGATCTAGCCGAAACCACCCTGAAAACCGCCTCCGATTTCCTCCACCTCCCAAATGCCCATCTCTGCGCCTGCCCCTTCGATTCCCGCCATCGAATGCCGCCGGAGTCCCTCTTCCGCCACTTCCTCAGCTGCCCCTCCTCCCCTTCCGTTGTCGATCTCGCTCTGCTCGACTCGCTGCGCTACCCCAATTCCCTTAGAGCTCCCACTGAAAACCGTTTTGTTCGATCTCTGCTCGAATCCGATGCGGACCTCTGCCTCTCTCTTGATGAGTATGGAGAATTCGGTGGATCGAATTTCTTCTACAAGGATTGCCCGGGTGTCGTGAGCTCTTCGGAGGAAGATGGCGCCAAGAGGACGTTCAATCTTCCTGGGGTTTTATCTGTTGAGTGCGCGAATTTCATCTGCGGCGATAGGGATGGAGAAATTAAGAATTTGTCTGATAGGGTTCTCAAGCTGAGGATTCTTCCTACTGAATTGTGGGCATTGAGGAGCGAAATGGAGGTATGGAATGATTTTCCTTCTTGTTATTCATACAATGGTCTTCGCGTTGCAGCTTGCTTGTTTAGGATGAAAGAATCTTATGTACTGAAATGGGTCATCTCGAACTCGCCTCGGTACGGGATAGTGATTGATGTGTCTGTGAGAGATCACATATTTGTGCTATTAAAGCTCTGTTTGAAGGCGGTTTGGCGGGAAGCTCTTAGGTCGCTTGAGTTGGTATTGAGCAGAGGAGTGAGTGAAGGTGATGGGTATTTGAATCTGAAGTCCCTTAGTTTCCAGTGTTTGCGTCTGGTTGAAGTCTTAGGATGGCTAGCTTCACATCTCTCTGTTTTGTATGGAAATGTGAATGGCAAGTCCATTGCAATAGACATGCTTAAACAGTGTTTACTGAGTGCCGCGACAGGTTCATTATTGTTTCCTTTGGAGGAAAAGAGGAGAGGAGCTGATGCTTTGAAAGAAGAGCGTGCAGAATTAGATGTTGCTGTTGATAGCAAAGGCCTTGGACCTGTGGAATTGACAGTAGGAGGAGGTGGGGCACCTAAAGAGATTGCTGAAGATAAAAGTTTGCTACATGGAGATGGGAGTTTATTTGGCGGTGCATTATCTGCTAAGGGTGAAGTGTTTGTATCGCAGGTTGCAGCTGCGATTGCTGCATTGCACGAACGCGCACTGCTTGAAGAGAGAATAAAGGAATTACGCTTTGGCAGACCACATTCCAAGTTTCAGCGGTATGTCTTCTTGTTATGCTCATCATTTTTAAATTATATTTTTTGCTGTTTTTCTGCTGACTCTTCTGAAAGGAACTCCAACAATCTGCATGAAATAGCATGAAACATTTATTTTCTTATTTTGTTGGTGACTGCATACTTTCTGCTATGTGGTGATTTCAGATTTGGCAGTGCATGTGACATCTGATTTCAGTTTAGGGGATAAAGTCTTGATGATGATGCAGTAACTTTCAAAGAAGACTTTGGCTTTGACATACTGATCTTTGGTATTAAACCATGAAAATTGTATATGTATATAATGCAGCCTGGAATTAATAAATATAACCTGGATTGTGACTGGATGCAATATAGGTTATTACAAAGCAATCACCACTTTTTAATCTGCCAAAGTATGGAACTACAAGGCAAAGAAAGTATGGGAAGTTATAAAACATGTGAAAATAGACTTGGGAATTGGTTTAGCATATCACACTTCAAAGTGAACTTGGTTCACACTATCCACAGCAGGGTTTAAAATTCAGAATCATATCACAAATTGTTCTAGGATCTATCTGAGTCGTTCTTAAGTCGAAGTTTTTTTAAATGAAAAATAAGAAAAAAATGTAACTCACAACTCATTCATTTTCTATTTATGCCATCATTATAATCACAAGTAACATGCTGGTGATATCATATGAACAGCCTGACACCAACCAGAAAAAAAACCTGATTGTTTAAGCTACCGTGGTCAATTGACTTTGAGCTTTGATTGAGTCTAGTTTAATTGACTTGATATATTCTTTGAGTCATCTCTTTAGTCTGTCATGTTTTGGAACACAATTTGATCTCTCTCTTATGTTGTTACATCTTTTTGCTTGTATGGTCATTTTCATGAGTATGAGTTGTTGCAATGTGTAGGTGCATGAACCGTTTTATGTTCAGTTCTTTTAACTTGTGTTCGTTTCGTTTTTCTCAGGGTAAATGAACATTCAAGTTTATCAATTAGGGCTATTGAGGAGAGAGGCAAACGCCCAGACTATAGGCCTATTCTTGAGCAAGATGGGCTTCTTTGGAAACGGGCATACAACCCGGTATGGTATATCATAACGAGTTTTTTCTTTTTTTCAGAATCCGGAAACAAAATGTATTATAGAAGAGAAAATGTAACATTTTGAAGAATTGTTCTGGATAAGAGCTCTATAGAGTAATTACTCATAAAATGCACTTGAGAAAGGGAAGAAACTGCCCATATATTCGAGAGTTCCAGGTTAAATTCGTGAGTCATGTACTTCTCCAGAATTCAAGCAAATCCAATGGCCTAGATGAAATAAACGTGCAGAAATTGGTGAATCACAAAATGGCCTAGAAACCCTATCAAATGAGATCTGAATGGGCTTAAATTTGAGCCAAGAAATCTTTCAGCAGGGGCAAGCAGATGAGTGACATCTCCCTGTGTGGGCCCCACTGATCTGTTGACCTGTCTGTAACAGTCAACTGTAGGTGTCGACTGGCTTTTCTGAGAGGGATTAGAGAGATGAAGAGAGGGATAATGGCTGGGAAGAAAACGAGGAGAGGAATTTATGAGGAGAATAACTCAGGAGTGACTAACTCGACACACTCAACAATCCAGTATTACTGTCGATTCTGTATTTACAGCTTCTGGGGGCAGTTTCTGAGGAGAGGAAGATGAAAAAAGACTCAATGATGACTGGGAAGAGAGATCTGAAGTGTGAAATGGGTGTGTAGCTTGTTATTTTCATGGAGAGATTCCAAGAACACTTGGATTAGATAGTTCAGATAGCCCAAGCTTTGGTACCACGAAACAAGCCAAGAACCACAAAGGATTTGAAGAAGTTGTTTCGATGGATTAATGTTCCCAACCACTCTATTTGTAATGGAGTCTCATGTACACTAATGCTAACGTGCTTATCTATACGAATACAGAAATTTTGACTAACTACTTGAAAATGTATGGTACATTAGAGAGTATCGAATAATGTTGATCCTCTAGAAGTTATGGTACACCGAGGATCATATAAAATTGAGGGTCTTCACAACACCAAGAATGCAACATTTTAAAAGCTCCTATATAAACTAACTCTTAGTAAACTTAACAGAGTTCGGTTATGACAATTGAACTTCTATAAAATAGGAAATCATCCAGTCAACTTCTCCTAACTATACTGGGAAAAAAGGCATGATCAGTCGAGAACATTGACCTGCACAAGGGTTCCTTTTCATGTGAAGCTGCTGTGTCCTATTTTTCACATGTGGGCCCCATACGGACTTCCAAACATATGACTGAATCAACAATCTACTCAAGCATTATCAAGGATGGAGTTTCTGACCCCCCCAAGTACCTGGCGTTTCTTCATTTTGCCTTAAAATACACATTCTGTATTGTTGTATACACTTTCTCGACGGTAACATAGAATATAGTTTTACAGCAGGAGTCAATAACATAGGGTGGTGTTATACACACTTCTCTTGCTATATCAACTTGGATATAGCATTGTATGCATGGAGTGACTTTTTTTCATATTTTATTTTATTGCTCTTTGCATTTTTGTGCGCGCGCGCTTTGGTTATTGTTTTTATTTAGTGTTATCCTAACTGTTTATATCTATCTTAAGGATTCGAGTAAGAACAAGACAAGGGAAGAGCTCTTGGCTGAGGAAAGGGATTATAAACGGCGAAGGATGTCGTATCGTGGCAAGAAGGTGAAGAGGTCGACAACACAGGTGACAGAAATAACCTTTACATTAAATTTCAGGTGGCCTTTTTTTTTTTTTTTTGAGGAATCATTGTGTGCTTGTGAAGTTTTATGTTCTTTTTGTCTACCTAAATGAATTCTCCATACTAAATTATTCCTTTTAGACGCTCCCATGTAATGTCTTTTTTGGAACCTTTCTCTATTTCCAGAACTTATATTTGTGATGTTTCAGTGAAATGCCATTTTTATTTACTGTTTCATGCTTAAAGGTGATGCGAGATATAATCGAGGAGCACATGGAGGAAATCAAGCAGGCAGGGGGAATTGGGTGCTTCGTAAAAGGCTCTACTGATATGGGGTTAACCCAGTCTGGATCCATTTCCGTTGGCGACATGACCACTGATATCGATCAGTTCAGAGGCAGGTGCAGCTCATCTGAAACAAGCAGAAACCATTCACGAGCGCATGAAAAGCAAGTACACTCTGATCACAAAGTCACATCTACAAGGCTAGAGGATGGTTATGCTAAAGATCAATTGAGAAAGGGCTATGGCTTGACTGATTCACTTTATCGTCCAATAGAGGAGCATCATGTGTTTCATGATACTCATGATGACCGGAAAAGAAGCATTAGTAAGAATAACAGGGATGGAGAGCATAAGTCCAGAAGTCCACAGGGTCACAAAAGTCACCGCCGCAAAGATGGAGAGCATCAGTCGAGAAGTTCACATGAACATAGAAGTCACCGTCAGTCACATGAGCGGCATAGACGCCATAGGGAGCAAGATGACGATGAAACTACTAGAAATAAATATGATCGCTTTGATTCTTCTTCTCACAGGTCTAGAAAGCGTGATGATAGACATTATTCTTCCCCATCAAATCTAGTGGATGATATGACTATGAGTAAATATGATCGTTTCTATGAAAGTAATTCTAGATATGGAGGCAGAATAGATGGAAATCTTGAGTCAGGGACACTGACACAGAGTATGTTCGAGGACAGATATGATCCTTCTGACTACAATAGGTATGAATCAAAGTAAGGTGATGATTCTTCCAGCAGTGGATATGTTTGACCAGATAAACTGCAGAGTCCAGATGATGGAAAGCATCCTAAAGAACTAGGAAGGCGTAAACACTATAGTAAAAGATATCACGATGATTATCTGCTGATGTCATGAGGTACTCATTGCCTCCTATAAGTGTCGTAAGTATGTTGACCCTCTTTATCTGTAGAAATGCCCTACCTTTGTTTGGGAAAGAAGAGGTTTATATTTTCTTACGATATCTCCTTGTTTTTTTTTTTTTATATATCTGTGCAGTAAGAAACTGTTCAGGCTTCAGGATAACTTTTTATGCCTGTATCCTCCTTTGTATCCTCAAATTGAATGTTTTGCTGGTTAAAGCTTTTTTTTTTTTGTCACATAAAAAATAAACAAACTCAACCAATTTTATCAGACGTCCTGTATGAATTGCTCATAAATTCCAAAAAGATTCCTTTATGTGGATCTGCTGGCAATTTGTTGTTGGGGAATCTGTAATTTATGGTGTATGGGCAATTTGTAGCAGGCCTACTTATGAAGGAACTCCTATTCAGTATTAGGGGGTTCCTTGCATCTTCTGCACTAATTTAAAGCAGTGTTTTGATTCTGCTGTGGATTTAGATCTGTTTGACAAGTTCTGATATGTCGTGACAGCACATCTCTCTCTCTCTCTCTCTCTCTCTCTCTCTCTCTCTCTCTCCATATATATATGGGTAGTTATCCAGTGCACACCGGGTGCATTTTTATCTTAAATGCACACCACAATGTGGGCCCACCTGGGACCCTACTTGGGGATGGGACCCATGGGGATCTCTTCATTTGCTTGGGGCATGCCCGTATAAAATATGGACCCCATCTGAATGATCTGTACCGTTGAATCGATGAGTCAATTTTTAAAGGGTTTTTAAATAGCTGAAACTTGTTGGCCTTGAAGGGGTTAAGTTGATTAGATGGGGCCCATATTTTTATGCAGGAAGGCCCCAACCAGATGAAGAGATCCCTATGGGTCCCATCACTAAGCAGGGTCCCAGGTGGGCCCCACATTGAGGTGTGCATATAAGATAAAAATGCACACCTACGGTGCGGACTACCTCATGGGGCCCACCTTGGGACCCCACTGATTATGGGACAGAGGGATCTTAAATGCACATCTACGGTGCGGACCGCCTTGTGGGGCCCACCTTGGGACCCCACAGATTATGGGACAGAGGGTTATTGAAAAATCCAAGTGGGGCCAGCCTAGACATCAGATTTGAAGTCATTCTAATACCTCTAACCTCTTCATCAATGGTCCACAAGTTTAACATCTTTATATCAAACAACAAAAATTGACTCTCATTCCAACGATCCTGTTTATTCGAATCCATGCAAATCCATGGGATTCGGTGACTTTTATATATATATATATATATTTTTTTTTGTGTGCGTGTGGGGGGGGGGGGGGGGGGGGGGGGGGGTGTGTTGGGTTTGTGTATGTGTGTGGTCCATTTGGATGGGTCATAAGGTGGGCGCCAAGTGTATGTGTGTGGTCCATTTGGATGGGTCATAAGGTGGGCCTCACTTGGCGTTTCTCACCGTGAGGACCGTCCTCACAGGACGGGTTTCACATATATATCATACCCACACAAACACTATTATATATATGTGCACATAGATAAATCATGTATGTGAAATGTATACAAACCCAATCAACAAATGCAATTATTTTGCATTGTTGTCAATTTTTGTTTTTCCTTTTTTCCCGTCAAATATCTTGCTTTGTGCGATACTAATGCATGCTGCCTTATTTCAAGTATAACTAGGCCTCTTTTTTTTTTTTTGCCAAGTCTCATGTTCCAATATTCTAGGTCGTTTACATGATGGGCCAATTGTATCCAAACCATTGTTATCATCCACCTACATGTTGTCCGAAAGTCAATTTGACGTGTAAAAGTCTGTAGGCTTGGATCTCATTTTCTAATGACCCGAGTGTTGATCTATCTGTTCATGTGTGGCATTTGTGCAGTGGAGACATTGCCAAGATGCTACTTAAATGTGTGATCATCATTTGTTATTTTGGAAAGCTAAAGTTTTTTTATTCACACCTGTGGCCTGCTTCCACTGAATGCAGTTGACCCTATTTTACTATCTCCTAGAACTGACATGCTTACTCCATTTTTTTTTTATTGAAGAGGAATGCATTGAACAAAAGAGACAGGAACAAACCTGGCAGAATGTGGTAGAAAGCAGGATTACTGGGGCTTTCAGGGTATAAAAGAATTATTATTTTTTAAGATAGAAAAGCTTAAACCTTCTCTGACCTTCTCTTTCTTCCACTTAGTCCCTTGTAAACAACCGATCATCATCATAGCCTTGTCCCAACTATATTGGGGTTAGCTACATGAATTTTGTTTCTCCATTCCGGTCTATCTTAGGCTTAATCCTTAAATAGGTTGCACTTTTTCAGATCTAACCTTACTATTTCTATCATGGTCCTCTTCGGCTTAACACTTTTCCCTGGCAGGCCATCAACTCTCATTGAAGGAATTTTCCTCATTGATGCTGTTGCTGGCTGCGTTGGACATGTCCAAACCATCTTAAGTGAGTTTATACCTATTGTCCTAAATGCCCCCAAATGCGCTCATTTTGATTCTGCCTTTATTAGTTTTACCACACATCCATCTCAACACTGTCATCTCTACTGCACTCATTTTTTTTTTTTTTTTTTTGCATATGTTCTTTTCTGATTGACCAACATTCTGCTTTATAGTCATAGTTGTTCTAATTGCTTTCTTGTAAAAATTTTCCCTCAATCATGTTAGTATGTGCTGATCACAAAGCACCGTAGAAATAGTTCTCTACTTCAACCATCTAGTTGTATCCTATATTCAATAATATCCTCCTCAATCTCCCCATCCTTACTAATTATAGAGACATGGTATCAGAAGGAATCTCTTTGTGATATCTTTTAAGCTTCAATTCTTACATGAGTTATATCTCTTTGCACATTTTTATTGAAGTTGCAATTCATATATTCTATCCTTGTATACCTTATTTAAAGTCTTTGGAATTTAAAGCTTCCGGCCAAGTTTTGCATTCATGCCATCTCTCAATTCGTCCACCTATATTGTTTTATTTGCAAACAACATACACCCAGGTACTTTCTCTTAGATATGAGCATTTAACTTTTTTTTTTTTTTTTATAACCATATGAGCATTTAACTTGTCCATAATTAGTGCAAAAAGATGAATATGAGGTCTTTATTTTATTTTGCCACATTGTGTTGAGTCACACCAATATGCTATTATTGTAGACCGAACATCATCATCATCATCAAAGTCTTGTCCCAACTAGGGTTGGGGTTGACTACTTGAATTCTGTTTCTCCATTCCTATCTATCCCGAACTAAAACTTGAACAATGACCATGGTAACAAAAATATATTATCTACATGTATTCATCAAAGGCATTTCCTTCCCAAATTGCATATCAGGAAGTTCCATGCGAAACAACTATAAATAGTGAGAGTCCACGTTTCTTTAATTGGGAGGAGCCAAAGCTTGAACAATGACCATGGTAACAAAAATATCATCTACATGTATTCACCAAAGGCATTTATTTGCCAAGTTGCATATCAGTAGGAAGTTCCACGCGAAACAGCTATAAATAGTGAGAGTCCACGTTTCTTTAATTGGGAGGTGCCAACATTTAGTATGATTCGAGCCTCAACCAATGTAGATGTTATGTGCATTCATTGTCGGTGATCAATGAAAAAATCAGCTTCATGGGTGGGAATTAAACTGTAATTTAATGAGTGGAGCCTTTATTAAATCAATAATCGATGTATACTTTAATGGACTTAATGAGATTTCTCAGCAGTAAGTTGAAAATGGAAGCCTGAAAGCTTCTTTGAAATCTCAACTGTTTTGTGCTCAGTTGCCTCTGGTTCATATATTATTATTTTTCTGTCATTACATTTTTTGACATTTCCATCGTACGCACTGACAAAAAAAAAGGAGCATAGTTATTGTGTGCATCATGCTGATTTTTGCAACTAGGCATTGTTCATTTTGCAGGTACCACACTCAGAAGTAAAATTTATATGGTTCAGCACGCTTGTCTCTTTTGCACTCTTGGAGATGGCAGGAATGCTACTGCATGTGATGTATGCTGTGGTATCTTGTCTGAAGCTCTTCAAGAGAGAGAAGAGGATGCTACTGTGTTATCTCATGAGCTATTTGGCATGCTGGGTGAGGCTCTCATGCCATCTATAGCTGTATTTTTGTATTCAAGTGGTTGAGTAGCTGGTTTCTGTGTGTTCTGGTGTTAGTCATTTGTTTTCCTGGCAATGAAGAGTAAATTATTCTCAAAATGCATGTTATTTTTGTCGTCACTGGTAGGTGGAAGTATATGATCGTTGGGCCCAATCTTTTTTCAGTTTGATTGGGTGGGCCCAACCAACCCCAGACCATTTTCAAAATAAAACCTTAAGTGGAAGGTCATATCCGTCCAATATTTTACTTGTCTATTGGGATGATATGGCCAAGCCTCTCGAGTGTATTGCTTCTACAGCCAAAGGTGCTTTTCTTCTTGACATTCTTATTATAAAATCTTCACTCTTAGACGTGTATCTTCCATTTTGAGGATCATTGAGGACTCCAGGTTGGTTGCCAATGTTCTGGATTTGGGATGGACTCATATGGGCCTAGGCATTGGCTCAATAAGGATTTTTGAAGAAGTCTGGGTCAGACGCTGATCTTGGAATCTGGATTAGAAACTTCCTGTGATGGGTTTCAGGATGTCCATGTCTGCCCTGTAAAAGATTGATTCCTATACAAGCTGGAGTTTTGTAAGATTTTGGTCCCTAAACTTGTGTTTTGGGTCTGAGCTGTCAAGAGACAGTAGGCGTTGCCACACACATTGGAGGCTTATTGCATCTAATAATATGGAATTTAGAAGCCTACATGCTAACGGTGAGTGAAAAAGGGTGTCTCTAAATGAGGTCAGAATTAGCTATTATATATATTATACTATCAGGCTAACAATCTTCTTTCATGTTCCAAGGATCACAGAAAGGTCAACTGGAATGCCACTTCTCGAAGGTACAATAAAGGGGTTCCTTTGTCCTATTCTGGTGTAGGAGCTAACTTGGGGGGAGTTTGGATCATCAGGCTGTCATTTTTGGGGTGGAAAGCACCTTCAGCAGTTTGGCATCTTGGACTTTGTCATCTGGCTAAAAGATGGCTCTCTCTCTTCCCTCCTCCTTTTGGGCTGTTAACGTGACTTGAACCCAATAGCCTCAAGGTTTCAATAGTGTCCAAGATGAGTGTCTTCTCCATGTTTAAATAAGTTTAGTTGAATTCTCAGATGTTTTGGCTGTAGGTAGTTATGTCACACTTTCCAGATGGGTGGCATTAGGAAACTGCATGTTACTGCATCTGGTATGCAGGCAGTTTTTACACTACAACTAACTCTACTTTTGTTTTATCAACTTCTGGCTTTGGTTACTTCATTTTAATTCTCGTATGTTGAATGTTACACCACTGATTCCTACACACCCCCGAAAGAATGGGTTCTCAAGTCTAGACAGAGGGATGGTCCGGGGCCCAAGTTGAGGCTAATACTGCAAATTAATGGTAACATGTTTGTATTATACAAGGACAGACAGCGATTCAACTTGGGCCATGGGCCAGGGAGTCAGTTCATCAGGTTAATTACAACTCTAATCACCCTTAACTGGTAATAAAAAAAAAAAGGCCAAAACTGCGATTTAAATGTAGCTCAAGCTATTCAAACACATGCAAAGAGTGGTGCTTGTAGGCTGGGTTGGGTTGAGGCATATCCCAGAATGGCCAACTTTAGAAACATGGGTGGTCCATATCTAGCCCAAGCACGACATGGGCCTTAAGAGCCGGCCTGAGTTTGACCCACTTAAACCTGTTTTGGCCCATACTACCCATTAAGTTAATTGGGCCGTGGCAACCTGGGCTTTAATACTTGTTTGTGCTTTCAATGACTTATTTATGAAAATCAGTCACTAGATTACATGCATTTCTTATTTGGGCTAGGCTGTGTTTTGGGCTTTTTTCACCTAAGCCAAGACTGTCCCATATAATAATCGGGCCCAAAATTCCATGTTCCGGCCTAAAGTGGCGTGGGCTTTGAGCACCCTTACGAGGAACATCATTAATATGTAAGTTTGCTGAGATCCAAATGCCCATTTGATTGAGTAAATCGTTATATTTAGGGGGCCAAAGGTAGGAAAAGTTGGGATTGCTTCCCCATTTATCTTATTAATACCCTTGATGCTCAGCACCAAATTCTCTTTTAGATTATGCCTCATAAGCATTATCAGTTTGTTTTGATTTCTTTTTATTATGAAGAATGCTTTACAAAAAAATTCTTTATAGTGACAGTTAAGAAAATCTTCAATATTAAGGACTTTCTAAATTGTTTTAGATGTAAAGAAAACATTTTTAATACTGTTCAAAGAGGATCATACAAAACTGACCATGCAATTTGGTCAAGTAGGGTATAAGTATAACCAGATCCATACATGTGTGACCCACTTTATGAATATCCAAACCATTAACAAGATGTGCTCACCCATGTTTACCTATGTACGGCCACTCCAAAAATTGCATTTTTCAGAAGAGAAAAAATGCTAAATCATATATCAGGAACATTTCCTTGATGAAATTGGGATTTTCATACAATTAGGCCCGCATAAAGTGGATCTAAACCATCTATTTAATCCTCCCTTTGTGCTTTATTATGTGCCCAAAATTGAACTATTAGAGAAATATTGAGTTTTAGATTGGATACATGTGAGAAATATCGTTAATTAATTTGTTGAATCTAATTGTGAATGTTCAGAATCGAGTGTCTCCCTGGGCTCAGGGCTAAAGGCTCTTGGGCTTGGTTGTGAGGGAAATACCCTGGGCTATCACACAAAAAAGAAAAAAAATGTCATTACGATGGACTGAAATTCCGTATGGTTCTTGGGTAAGGAAATTACATTTCTAATCTAACTAAAGTCTGGATTGTCAAAAGGTGGGCATCATTATTTGCAAAAAAATAAAAAATAAATTAATAACTCACTATTAATTAGTGCTTTAATCATAATTTTCTTTAATCCAACAGTTGATATCGCTTTATCTGGAGAAAAGTTCTGGGTCTCTATAGGTAAACATGGTGGGAATTTAACTTGAACATTTCAGATATTTGAAAGACCGACCCTATATGCATACATTTTGATTTGACCCTACATGACCACACCTTTGTGATCTCTACCTTACATAATCTTTGTAGTCACTCCCGTTATACAATTTTGTTTCTCTTCTAGTTTATACAGAGTCTATGTTTCAGAACTTCATATATTCAATAAAAACAAAAGTACTGGAATTGGTAAATAATGTGCAAAAGTGACTGATAGCTTAGCAGCCCTTAGTTTAAACAATTAAGACAAACACCATCATACAAACCTTCCCTTTGTTAATTGCAAGCTGCAACCTATCACAAATTGCTACAAATCTAACCATTTCTCACTATTTAAATGAATAAAAAAAAACTGCACTTACAAAGCTATCAAACTTTGAGGCCTTAATATGGAGTCAAATAATTTAATGGAGTGATATTTATAGCTAGTACTTATCCACATATATGTAGTTGGGCCCCACAAAGTGGAGTACACTGGTTTAAACTCAACCCCACTCCTTTTGGACCTATCAAATGTGTGGGAACTCAGCTAGTTTTTGTACTCCTCCAATCATTCCCACTACACAACAATGTACATACAATGAAAAAGGCCAAGAGGACCACCATGCATCCTTGTTCACCAGCACAATGAGGTTGTCCTTGTCTGCACTGGGACTTGTATTGTGCTTTTTCAACTGACCAAGGGTGTGTGTGAAACTGATACCTCTCTCTAGTAAATGCTGGTTTTGCTTCTTCTCTACTCATAAACCATCTTTTTTATTTAATTCGGTAAGCTAACTTAATATGCCAAAGTAACATCAAAATTATGTAAACAATCAAGTTAGACATTTCAACCTTTCACAAAGAAAATGTTATGGGAAGTAATTGGGTGAGAACTGTTCACGTTAATGAACCAGTAAGAACTATGGGTGGAGCCCACCTATCACCCAATTCAAACCTTGAAATCGACAGGGACCCTTGCTAGTCACACGCCCTGGGTTTCCGGCATGCAATTAAGAGAGATTATATGAGAGATTTATGTGGTTGGGAGATTTTTCTGAGGGAAATTGCATAGGTTTATGACCATATTGTTAAATGGTGTTTCCAGCATCTGAATATTATGTACTTGGTGACATTTGGCGAACTGATAAAACCCACCAAGTCAATTTTCCTTAGAATTCCAATAACCAAACAGGCCCTACAGTGCCTGTCGGCAGTATTGCTGATAGATGGAAGTAGCCTCACAAAATACATGGAGGAAAAATTCCTCAAAAGATAGCCAGTGTAAGCAGAGAAAAAGACAATTGGATGACTTTATCTAAGATTATACTCTTCCCAAGTGGAAGGAAATCTCCAGGCTCTTTTCAGCCCCCCAATCTTCTCCTCCTTCCTTATTTTTCTTTCTTTCTCTCTCTCTCTCTTCTCTCTCTTTCTTTAAGCCTTTCTTTAGGCACCTTTAAACCGCAGCCGAAAGGCATTCCACCGACGTAAAGGAGTGATGGAGACATTGGTGATGCAAGTATTAGTAGGTATTTTTATTATATACATATTTAGGAACCAGGCCCAATTGGGGCACGAGGAAAATAGGTGGTGGGCCCACTTGCCAACTCTTGTCCTAGCTGGATGTGAGCCCCACCTCCAACTTATGCTTGCTCTTCATGAAAGAGATGGATCATCTGTTCTACCTCTAAGCATAGGGGTGCTTGAGGGGGCGGGCTGACCCGGACCAGATCCGAGCCCAGCCCAATTTAGGCTGGGGAAGCTTCGGGTCAGAGTATGGATCTGGATTTTGAGCCTGTTTAATAGTTGGGCGGAGCTTCGAATAAAGGATAGGAAGCTCAAAGCCAGAAATCTGGCCCAGCCTGTATAAGTAGTGCTTGTAATTTAGTGACCGATTTGCCCAAATAAGTGACAGAAAGCTCGATTCCGCTTGGCTAGACAGTTAGTCAAGGCCTTCGTCGGGCTTGGGCCAAATAAGGATCTCTTTTTTTTAAAGTCGATCGGTCTTGATTTGGATATGCCTTAGCCAAGCGTGACTCGACCCATAATCACCACTACCTAAGCAATATTTATTATTATTATTATTATTATGGACATCTGACCTAACCCAAATCTGACCCAAACTGTGCAAGTAAAACTAGGTGTTGCGATGGTTTAGGTTAAACGAGCAACTCACCCCGGGCCCGGTCCAGTTCATTTACTAATTGGACCTTGTTCCAAAGCACAGGCCCATTGCCACCCCTAAAATAAACAGATGAGGCAGCCTCGCGAGTTTCTTTCCAGTGAAAGTCAAAGAATGTATGTACATATTCTGCCCTACTTTTTTCTTGACACTGAATTGCAGTTGGGAATATTTATGTAGTTTTGAAAAAGTGATTTGAATGAAAATTTAAGTAGATAGCAGATATCTTTTGTTGAAAGCCACTCTCTTCCGATTTTACTTTGTGCTAGAGAGACTTTTTTTGTGAATGTAATTAATGATAGCTAAGAAAAGGATTGTGATCACAGCTATTACATAGTTTTAGTTCACAATCAAAATGCTCCACATTAGTCAAGACGTGATCAGAATTGTTATCAATCAAAACTCCTATTTGAGGTTGGAAGCTAATTTAAGTGTGGGGATCATTTTAAATGTGCTATTTTTAGATGATAAGTGCCTACATCATCACCTCGAAACAATCCAATCCGTTCACACACACAACACAAGAAACCCTTTCAAAGAACACCCATCCAAAGTTTGCACCAAACAACACATTTTGCAGATATGAACATAAAACATTCATGTAAGATTCAGAAAACTGATGTCACACCCAGATAGAAAAAAATTTCTACTATCATCTCTTTTCAAAGAAGCGCGTGGCGTGTTGCTATCTTACATGAGAAAATCCGAAACAAGGAAAAGAACCAAACAATCAAAAGTTAAAACAGCGTTGAAATCATCAGTGGGAGAGGAGTAGAGGACAAGACTGCCCACAGTGTAGAATAGTATGCATTCTAATATTCAAACCGCGTTTTTTTCATTTTACCTGGATTGTTATTATTACACTTACTACTATGGAAAGCCCATCTTTTTCACATGAGTGGTCAAAATCAGAAGCTAGGGTGTTCACAAGTGAAAAAAAAATAAAGAGTAATGAGAGCAACTTTGGTGAGTTGCAATGATGCTGTGGGTCATTTTTTCTATATGATTCAGTGTATTTCGTTTGTTGGGGGAGAGGTTGGAATGGAAATCTTGCTGCCTATGGAAAAAGCTGATGTGATAAGTTTAGAATTGCAGTTTCATAGATGTGTCCAAATTTTGAGTATGGCACATAGGTCAGCTTAAAATCGGCCACCTGCTTGATTTAGAGGGTCTGTACGTGTTGGGTTCGAAAGGGTGGTTTAGAGTTTGACCCAAGTTAGGTTTGGAGCGGTTTCGAAATTTGGGTGTACTTGATCCATCCCGCTGTGGTAATTGGTACCATGAAGTCACTTTATAATGCAATGGGTGGATCCAGGAAATTTTCAGTGAAGGGCCACTTTGTAAAAGAAAGAAAATTAAGCAGGCTTGATATGAATATAATGAAGATTCTCAGGCAAGTGTTGGAGGGAAGTTGGGCCCTTGGTTATGAGAACACTGCCAAGAATAGTCATAATATAAAGTTCAATTTCATTGGCTTGATCTATACAATTTAAAATTATGAAATGATAAAGAATATTAACCGAAACCTTTTCTAACCATTCATTTCATAAATTTAGATTGAAACAATTTGTACCATCCAATCTCCCTCAACCCCAACAAATAGCCAATCACTAAATCTTTCTCTTTTGATTTTTCTTTTTTGTTTTGTTTTTGTTTTTGTGATAAGCCTGTCAATGAGAATCACAAAAGTAGGAAAGATACTACACCAAAAACGAAAAATTAAAACGGATTACTGTTCATAATCCGTGTGTTCCTAATTCGTTCATCCGTTTCTAAACCGTTCATAATCCGTTAATCCGTTCCAAAAACAGGAAATTTGAACGGATGAACGAATTAGGAACACACGGATTAAGAACGGAAATCCGTTTCAATTTTTCGCTTTTGATATAGTAAGATGTTCTTATAATGAAAGACTAAATTAATCCTTCATTTACATTCTTTATCTTCTAACCAGCAGCCCATTAGGTGACATTACTTGGCATCCACATGAAGACAAAACACTAATTTGAATATTTGACCATGAAGTGGAGGCACTGAGGTGCCCCACATCAGTCCCTCTGACAAATTTGAAACTTCAAAGCTGAAACGAATGGGGTCGAATGAGATGCCATGTGTCACACGTCAACCTAAATCTACTATTGGCTATGTCTTTTTGTAAAACTAATACACATCATTATAAGAAAATATTATATTCTTAGCTAGCTAACTATATATATTTTCTTAAAACTAAGTGACAAAAAGTCACTAGCCCACTAACTAATATTAATAAGGAAAAGCATAGAAAATTCCTATTTGTTTATTTTTATAAAGAGTACATGATTACGAATTAGTGCACTTTTCTAATGCTTGCAATAGAAACTCATTGCCCAATGATCTTCTTCATTCACTTTCTCCTCTTAATTGAAACAAATCTTAGGGTTTCTTTTTGTATCTTTGTATAACACTAGAAGCATCACTTGGCATTTTATGTGGTTGGATGTTTGCAAAATCGAAGTTAAAACTTTTCTCTTAGAAGCTTTTCTTTTTGGATAGAAGTGAAAGTGTTGTATTTACAATAAATTATTTGCTTTCTTTCAATTGATTTTTTTCTTTTTGAAAAAAAATACTCTTTGTTTTGGGAAAAAAAATGCTTATGTAATTAGAGGATTCCAAGACATCATGTTTTTGTTTTTATGAAAAAAGATGAATCTTGCATTCCTTCATCTCCGGTGGAAAACTGAAAATTTTCTTTTCTTCTTTTTTTTTTAACAACAAAAAAGAGTATAGTTAACAGATAATTAAACTTCAAGACAATTTAATCAAGGGTTAGCATAATTTAGTGGGGCTGATTTTTTCCTTAACATGAAACTACGATCAGTCCTTTCCACCCATTCCTACACTGATAAGCATGTATTTAGGTGGGCCTTACAAGTTAGACTATTACCCTAAGTCTAGAGCTTACTTTTGTGGTAAGTATATTATAATTTAAAACATAGCATACTATAAAATCCAATGGCAAAACTATTAAAGGTGACCCGAGAAGACTGATGGGAGAAGATTTCAAAATATTGAATATGATGATCCATTGACAAGCATCAATATACTTATTTAATTTTTTTTTAATAAATTCATGCTTACATGTGTAGGGGGACATATACTAAAAGCTTTGAACTGTGCATTGCAATAAAATAGAGTGCTTGAGGTTTTTCTTGTGCCCTGTCGCTCTAAATGGCTAGATCTGATTTAGAAATCACACATCTGTGTCAAGGTTTCGACTAATGGGTCTTATATAAGAGTAATGCTACTTGGACATGCTTTTTAGCATGAATTTTGAACAAACCCCTATGTTATCCCTTGAATATCACTCCAAGATTCATGCCAAAAAGTATGTCCAAGTAGACTTTTTGCTTATATAAATGCAGGGCCCAAGTTCTGACAGGCTCCAATACTATGATGATGGACCCATGATCCTAGCATGGCCCTTTAACCTTGGAATTTGGATTGGTTTTTAATGTTTTGGGCCTTGAAAATATGGCCCTTCAACGTTGATTTTGAACATCAATTCTTGGTCCAGGGTTCAATAAAGATGGGCCTTGGACCATGACTTTTAAATTGGATTTTTTTTCTTATAATCTCATATGCCTTGATGATGATGGATCTAGCACCTTGACTTCAAAAGTGAGTTTGTGATTCATGGGCCTTAATGATGATGGTCCTTGGACCTTGACTTTGGAATTGGGCTTTCATTGTGCTCTTCCACAACGAGCACTCTCCGTACTTGTAAGTTGGGCTGTAGTGTAGTGACTTGTGAGCCTTGATTTTTCTTGGTAAAATCCATGAGCCTTGATGTTATTTTGTTTTCAACTTCATAATTTGGTTTTGCCTTGAACATTGACTTGTTAATATTGTTCCAAAATTATCATTGTACTATTAGTTTTCAAAGTAGGGAAAATGTTCTCGTAGGAACAACTGCAAATGCAGTCCATCATTTTGGGGCCCACCTTTCAATATCCTAACAGACCCTTTGGTATTCTCTTCATCCCATGAAGTTGTATTAGACCTAATTTTATACTTGTTAAACCTTCACTCACTGTTGGATTGAATATCAAGAAAATCTACAGTTGGATGCCATTAATTTTGAAGGTGGTTAAATCAAGAGATAGGATAATTTGTGGAGGTAATTTTTTGGATTTCCTTTTTCAAGAGAAGTCATCGTCATTGAAGTTTTATGAACAGGGGTCATGAGTTGAATTTTTTTGTTTCGTTCTGTCTTTTCTTGTCATTATGTTTAAATGGATTTTGATTGTGGGTCAACTAATTAAGTAGATTGTGCCGTTTTTTGGGCCAACAGTCTTAAAACCACATGTGGCTTCAACAGTTTGATAAGAGGAAAGTGTTCGAAGGTATAGTATATGAATGAAACTATGAAAGTTTAGTCATTGGACCAGCGACTTGTAGCAAGGTCCATAGAAATCTCCTTTTCATTGGCCACCAAACTTGACTTTCTATTGATCTTTTTATTATTTAACATGTTAACTTTTGTGAAAAACATAGAACAATATTCAAAAGCTAAAGGAACCATAAGGGCCCATTTGTGTAAAATCATTTTCACGGAAAATTTTATGAAAAATATTTGATTTTATTGGGAAAAAAAACCCGTTTTTCAATTGTTTGATCATAGGGAGAGAAAGTCGAAAAGATGTTTCCACATAAAAAAAAAAAGCACAAGCTTACATTCCAATCCATAACTTTGGAGTTACCTACAAATTAAATGTGTTTGTATGTAGGCTGATATATACAATGAATGTATTGCGGTGCTGGCGAGAAGAAGTTTCCGATGTGTAGATCTTGAAAGAAAGTTGACAAGCAACTGCAAGTTTAGATGATTTAAAAAAATGAGTTCTTTCTACCGTCAAATTCCAAATAAGAAAAAGAGAGTTGTAGGGTGCTCGATTAAAAACATCACTACATTAATGTACCCTAAATGAAAATTGAATTTTCAAAAATGTATCTCCAACTTTTCAGTTTTTACATAAAAAGGAACTCACACCTTTAAGAAAAAAACAAAATTACCCAAAAAAATTAACTTGCAAAAAAAAAAAAAGAAAAAAATCTCCAAATGGGCAAAAAAAAAAAAAAAAACACTTAAAGAGTGGCAATAATATGGAATTTGGCCAAATAGCCAATACAAGTGGGCCTTATCTTCTACTAAGTGATTGGATTGGATTGGATTGCATTGGAGTGTTTCTTACAACCAGGCCCCTAGCATGGATCATACTGACTAAGCTTACACTGTGCCCATTCCAAAAATTATACTGATCATAACCTGAATGAACCATCAAACAGACAGCATCCTATGAGTTCCCATTTGATCCTCTCCATTACCTTAATAGGTGAGGACACTGTCAATGGCTCTCAAATCCAACAGTGGGTATGGGCCCAACTAGGTCGAGACTCGACCCGGCCATCAGTCACTCACCAACCTAAGAGGTGCATGAATCCGAATCCAATGATCTAGACTGGCACCTCATGATGTGGGGCCCACCCCCACATCAACAATGGGCCCCACTGACTGTCCTCTAGTAATATAAGGTGAGGTGCGGGACACCGTATGGCGGATCACCTAACCCGTGTGCGGTGTGCCCACGCCGCCACGCGGGACGCACCGAATACTATTTTTTCCGGAATTAGTTAGTAGCAGCTGTAGTGGCAATATCGTAATATCATAAAATATAGAGGTGCATTGCTGTAATATCACTTGGACATCGTAGTCCGTAGATACAGCGGGCAATGAAAACCACAAGTTCAAATCTCCAAGTACGCTAAAAGCCAATCATGAGTTAATAATTAGGTATGGATAAATATTAAACAATACTTAATTTTTAATTGAAATTTTCATTTGTATTTTCCCAAGAATATTTCAATTTTGGAATTTCAAGAAATATGAAAATGTCCAGAAAAACATCATAATATTAACATGATCCTAACACATACGGTGAGACGCATCAATTGAATATTTTGAGCTGGTCAAAATAAATGCCCTCTGAGTATGGGGTGTCTGCGAGTTTTATGAGCAGGTCCATTATAAAATGAATTATGTGATTAAAAGACTGATTAATATAATCTTATGTATATTCATTAATCGCATTTTTATAAAATGGTTAATCTAACTATGGGATAAGACAACTTCTATTAGGATTAAAATGAGGGTACTCCATACTTTAGGAGGACAATTATTTTGATAGCTTTGATTTTCAATAGACGAGTTCCACTACGGAACTTTACTCCTTAAACTCAAGTTTTTTCAAACTAAAAGGATATAGACTCCCCTTTGAAAGTCCAAATATCTTTAATTATTATTATTATCATTACTAAATTTGATATTCAAAATCATATACACCTATGTATCTAATTAGCTAAACTCATATATTCAAGTCCTAGAAAACTGAAGTCCAATCTACTTTCCACCGATTATCTTTCACCTATCGTTTTCTTAATTTTCTTTTATCAAAGCTCATTTGACCACGAATTCGTATATATTTGATTCCACGCAAACAATAAGACCCTATCACCTAATATGTATAAATTCTCACCATGCCGAATTTTCAACAAATTTAGTTAAAAACTACAAGTGCATTGAAACTACATTCTTGCCACTTTACATCAATTCTTCTTTTATTTTACTCTGACCTAAGCAGTCTAAAATAGTTTTAAATATAGATATCACAAATCTTTCTTTCTTCTAAATATTACTTATTTTAGAAGAAATGAACCTAAATAAAAAACAAATTATTAATAATAGAATCTACTGAATCACAAATGCTTTTGTCATTAGCTAATCATTATTCATTTTTATTTAAGATTTTAATATTTCTGTATTAAGCTCATTTGACAATAAATTCATATATATTCAATTCCATACAAACAATAAGATCGTATAACCTAATATGTATAAATCTCCACAGCGTGGAATTCTCAACAAATTTAGTTAAACACTACATTCTTGCCGTTTTACATCGATTCTTCTTTTATTTTTCACTCTAATACAGTAATTAAAAAAGAAGAAACCACAAATCTTTCATCTTCTTAATATTATTTATTTTAGAAAAAAATGATTATTGATCATAAGTTAATATATCGAATGATACATAAAGGTTTTTGTCATTAGCTAATCATTAGTCCAATCCGTAATTGAAAACTATGTTTCTTCCACCCAAAGATTCTTCAATCAATAGTCAAAGTAGGCACTTCCATTGACCTTCTCCACTGACGGTTCAGATTAAAATAGAAAGAAAGAAAATAAAGAGGAATAAATGAGAGGAGCAAGCGCCAGCTGTCCAGACACGGATTCCATGACTATGAGTGAGATGGAATGTGGGCCCCATATCTGACACCATTTCGTGGCATGCCCCACTCCATCCAATGGCTCCTCTCCTCTCTCCACCCATTCAATCACATTAAAATAATACCCTAATAACCCCACAAACCCCCAATTAAAGAAAATAAATCTCCAAATTCCCTTTTCTACCTATGGCCCACATATTGATTTATCAATCCAAATCCTCTACAACACTCAATCCCTCTCACTTTTACACTAAAACATGATTTTTTTTTTTATAAAAAGCATAGAAAATTTAAAAATTTTGGAGCGACTGTTTTTTTACGAAAAAAAGATAAAAAGTGATTCCGTATTTAAAATGTTCTTTATAACTAATTTTTTGCGCAAAATATAAGTATTGTAGAAATAATTTCCCGCACTATAATAAAATCTAGGTTTGTGCCACCTCTTCTCCTAGCATAAAAAGAAATGTAAAAATGGGCTAAACTTTTACAATTCAATAAAAAACAAATTTTTATATAGGGATCACCATTATCATGAAAAAATTTTCATCTATGTTGCATTAGATATCTAAATTCTATTTTTCCATTCCGATTAATCTTAAGCGAAATTTTAAGATAAGTTATACTTTTTTTTTATATTTCTATTTCCTAGGTAGGAATATGGATGAAAAAGAATTTCCTTAGAACTGATTGATTTTCCTTCTTATGGTACATAGAAAATTCTCCCCAGAATTGGGATTCCATAGGGCTATACAAAATGCCTTAACCCACTATGTAATAATCATCAAGTCAATCAAAAAAACAACAATTAAAGTGTTATGATCAGATCCAGGTGGGCCACCCAAACATGTGATAATTCCCCCAAATCAGTTGAAAAGAAATGAATAAATCCCTCCTTCTGTACATCAAAACGAACGAAGCAGAAACCGCTCTTTCTGTTCTCTTTTCTTTGATTGCAAGCAGAGAGAGAGAGAGAGAGAGGGAGAGAGAGAAATGAGGAAAGAAGAAGGAGAAGGAGAGAAGTGAGAGAGAGAGATTTCTGCAGATTTGTGTTTGGGGATGGCGAAATCGGGTGCAATGGAGACGGTGGATCCAGCGTCGGTGGCGAAGGCGACGGAGATGAAGAGGGAGTTGCAGAGATTGGTGAAATCGATCGTGGAAGACGAGGAATGCTCGATGGAGACCTTCGACAAGGCCTCGAAGACGATAGCTTCGTTGAAGGATCTCAAGTTGAAGCGATCTTTGTCACAGAAGCTCGACTCTGTTAACGTTCCGGAGCATTTCCTCTGCCCTATTTCTTCAGAGCTCATGAAAGATCCCGTTATTTTGGCGACTGGGCAGGTGAGGATTTGGGAATTTGAGTCTTGGGGTTGTTTTATTTTCTTCTGTTTTTGCTTCTCTCGTTTGGGTTTTAGGGTTTGTTTTCTTGTGTTGAATTTGTGTTTTTTTTTTTCCCCTTTTTTGGGTTCTTGGAGGGGTTGATTTTGGATTTTGTGATGAGAGTTTTGATGGGGTTTCTGGGTTTTGGTGGATTTGGGTTTTTGTTGTTTGGATTGGTTTCTTGGTTGGAGAGAATTATGATTTTGATGATGAAAGTATGCTACTTTGGTAAGTGTTTCTTAGTTTTTTTCCTCAATGATTGCAATCGTGACGAGGTTTCTTGGTTTTGTTAGATTTGGATGTATATCTATTTATATTTTCTTTCGGTTTGATCGTTTTCGTAGTTGGAGAGCATTACGGTCACCATGTTTTAAAGATTTTAATTTGGAAAGCGTTTTTTTTTTTCTTCTTTGTCTGTTGAATCGCAGTTTCCGTTGGAAATTCTTTCTCTCTTCCTGAATTTGATTTCTTTCACCTGATTGAAATTCTGAGTTGTTTTACCTTTTACGGTGATTTTAGTTTTACGTAGTATTTGATTCGGTGTAATTCATTGAGATTGGTAACACTTGCAAGGAATTCTTGTAATTGATTTCGGACGATTCTAGTTTCTTGTTACTATTTAATTCGGGTAAATATTCTTATTGAATATTTTAACATTTGCAATTTCGCATGCATGGATTTCGATTCTTCTTTCTCTAATAGTAAATATAAGATCTGCAAATCCATCCGCAATTTGGGTTTGAGCCCTTTTTTATGAATTCATCTGTTTCCTCTGTTTTCTTGTTTGAAAGATTTTGATTTTTTAGATCATGGTTCCTTTAATGGTCTTGAATTGTTCCCTTCTGCACCATTTTCCATGTGGATCTGACCATCTTTTTTTTTTTTCCCACTTGGATGTGAGGGAAATGAGGCTTTCTGTTTTCCATGCCACTCTAGAAACTGATAAAGATCTGTTTGACTATGTTTTGCAATTTGGGGTACATCCAAACAGTACTTTCAAATGAAATATAGTACCGAATTCATCTTTAAGGAAATGTTTTAGTATGAGAGATTTTTACTACGAAGTACTATGCACAGTGTTTATGTAAGTTATGTTGATTGTCTGTTTCTAATCTATATGCAGACATATGACCGACCGTTCATACAGGGGTGGCTCAACGCGGGCCACCGGACATGCCCTCGTACACTACAAGTGCTTTCGCATTTGATCCTCACCCCCAATCACCTGGTCAGGAACTTGATCTCACAGTGGTGTGAGAGCCAGGGGATCGAATTGCCATCTCCAGTCCATGATTCCCCTGGGGAAGGGATCACTCAAGGAGAGCGAACCCACCTCGATTCATTGCTTGATAAGATCTCATTCCCAGCTATATCTGAACAGAAAGAGGCTGCTAGAGAGCTGAGATTGCTCACCAAGAGGATGCCCTCCTTCCGGGCTCTTCTTGGGGAGACCCCGGACGCCATCCCCCAATTGCTCTCACTGCTGTCGCGCACTGATCTCAACCGCCATTCAGACATCCAAGAAGACATTGTGACCATAATTTTGAATCTCTCCATACATGACAGCAACAAGAAGATTGTGGCTGATCATCCCGAAGCGATACCTCTGCTTATAGACTCCTTAAAATCAGGGACCATGGAGACTAGGAGCAATGCTGCTGCGGCGCTCTTCACATTATCTGCTCTAGATTCGAACAAAGTCAAGATTGGCGAGTTGGGTGCATTGCAACCGCTCATCAAACTTCTAGAACAGGGCACTCCCATTGCCAAGAAGGATGCTGCCACTGCAATTTTCAACCTATGTATAATCCATGAGAACAAAACGCGTGCTGTCAAAGATGGAGCAGTCAGGGTGATTATGAAGACGATCATGGATCAGATGCTTGTGGATGAGTCGCTGGCGATCCTTGCGATGTTGTCAAGTAATCAGCAGGCAGTGGAGGAGATGGGTGATAATGGTGCAGTGACTTTCCTGCTGAGCATTATCAGGGAAAGCACTTGTGGGCGCAACGGGGAGAATTCAGCTGCGATTCTATATTCCATCTGTATGAATGATCGTACCAAGTTGAGGGAGATTAGAGGGGAAGAGAACTCAAACGGCACCATCTCTAAGCTTGCACAGAATGGTACTTCAAGGGCTCGAAGAAAGGCGAATGGCATCCTTGATAGACTGAGGAGGACCACCACCAACACTGCCTGATCTTTATGGGTGTTTGAAGCTCAAATGTCAGAACAACCTTGTAAATACTTCATTTTCAATCGGCGCATGTATAGTAACATCACACACCTGTTCAAATTTCATCATCCTCGACTTACCGCCTTGTTGCAGCGGGTGTATTTCCGGTGTAAAGATAATGTTGTTGAGTTGTTTCTCCTATCTCAATCCAAAAAAGAGTTTTTCTTTCTTCATCAATATTGCACTTAGCTCATGTGCCTACTACTGTCTTCATCTTTTTCTGCTTAATGAATACTACACAAGCTTTTGTGCTTTATGTGAATACAAGTGAAAAATAAAATAAAATCTACATTGATATTTTTTCAGCTTTTATTGCATGGTTTCTTACATGGGACCTTATAAAATATGTGAATTGAATAAAATAGCTTTTAGAGCATTTGATGATATACCAGCAAAATGGGCATGGATCAGGGGGGGTGGGGGAGGAACAAGAACAGTTGCTGGTGGGTTGTTGTAAATGAGAGCAAAGTGAGAACTGTTTTCTTATGTTGTTTTATTACTACATGAGCATGAGCAACATTTTAATTGGGTGAAATAGTTTTTGATGACCAAGAATGAGAATTTTGTGGTATGTTGAATCTAATGATCATCATTTGAACATTATTATATGGTGATGTTGGTGATGGGATGTGGGCCATGTGGCCCAAACATGTCTTTTTTACTCCTTTTGAAGTGGTGGGTGGAGAGTCGGCCGTCGACCCACTTAACCTGATTACCCAATCATCCGACCCAAAATATCGTATATATATTACACGCATTGGATTCGACTCGAACTGACCTCAGTACATTTTTTTTTTAATGTTTGGTAATGGAACCCAGCTAAGTTATGGCACTACCTGTGGATTGCCATACAACTTCATCTCATCTCATCAATTTAATACAATGTTGAAGCTTTTATAGCCACTCTGCAAATTTCCCTCTTATCTGAGCTTGAAACCTTAACCAACCTGTCTACTACCATGGGATTGGGGTTCTTCTTATTTCACTTGCAACAAGCAGACCTTTTGACAAGCAATTCACAATGCCAGGTGCTTATATGAATTTAACATTAGAGAAACGGCAAAAGACACTTGTCCTTCACGTGGCATGAGGCATATACACACCTTGCAAGTGTCCTGTCTTCGGTTCAAAAGTCATGGAGGTCCATTCATCAGGTGGGCCGCACGTCTCAGACAGCCAACACCTTGTGGTTCCCAGGAGTGTCGGTGAAGATGCTGCTCCTACTAACTACACAAAAGCTTGGGTCTTGGGCTGTGGGGATCATTCGCCAATACATGGCTGTTTGGACCCTTTTACACGTGGTGCAAGGTGGTCTTAGTTGACTATAAGCTCTCTCAGTAGTTCTTTTGCCACCATTAAATTGACTGAGATGAAACGTCCTGACTACATAGAAATGGCCCTATTGGGCAAATTAAATACCTGATTTCAGAGCTTTCCAGCAGAGGAGTTAATTTTCATTAAATGGGCATCTAAACTGAAGAAATGTTGCCATCTGGGTCTGGGTGGGAGCTGAACTTTAATAGAATGGGTACAGCTCAGTCCATTTCAATGTAGGTGGCAATGTATAAGTTTTGTGGGCTATCATTTTCAAATTATCAGTTTTCTAACAGTTCAGCTAGAAATGCTAATGGCTGTGTGTAAAAGTTGAAGTCAGTTCAGTTTGGGTTGATGAGTTTTCATGATCTAACTCAAGGCACCAACATAATGATAGGTGCTGTTTGCACGGACAAATAGACAGTTGAACAAGTGACTTATCTTTAATTTATTCATACAAGTCAGTGGTGGTGGTTAGGTGTCGGGCATTTGGCTACTGTCCTATCAGCCTGATATGTAAATATGCAGTCTAAATCAAAGGCCTTGTGTGAGATGTTCCTATGAAGACAAGGGGACGGGGGTATAGTTTTATTAGGAAGTTTGATTGTAGTAGTAATGTATATATACCACAAGTTTTAGAGGTGGCCATGATTAAGTAATCCAAGAGGTGCTTGGGCCCCTTAGTCCTTTAAACATTAAAAGGTCATGTTTGGCGACCATAATTTAGGAGAAAAGATTTTTGCTTTTTACAAAGTCATGGAATATTTATAGTTGAAAATCTCACGGCCACAATAGGTTTGTTGAGGATTTTCAGGTCCAACCCTCGTCCCATGAATTCTAAGAATTCATAAATTTAATGGAGCAAGATAGACCCGTGCTCTGTTCTGACCCGATACGGGTCAGGAAAATGTGACACTTTTTTAAATGGGTCATATTAGGTTCTGCATAACCTTTATAAATTGGTTTGGTTTTGGTGGTTTATTCTTTTGAAACTCAGAAAAGTTTATTTTTTATGAAATGGGTTAAGCTTGTGTTGGATTTTTATTTTCTTTTTTCTTTTGGCCTGCTACTAAGCTCAAATATGGCCAAATTGTTTGAAATGGTTATGAATATTATGGGCAGTGGTGGAACCAGAGGAGGGCTGGCAGGGGACATGACCCCCCCAAAATTTCAAAAACCACCCTTTTCTTTACAATATTTTTATAAATTTTTACATATAGCCCCCCCAAAATAAAATTAAAAAAAAAACCCTATATGTTTTAAAAACTATATTTATTTTTTAATTGTGGCCCTCTTAAAACAATTTACCTACATAGTGACCCCCCAATGAAGAATTTCTGGGTTCGCCCCTGATTATTGGGGTTAGGTTCAGTTGACTTTGGATCTTCAAAGTCCGGATCTATAGAGGTTTTTCACTATATGGTTCTCCATTTTGGGGCGCTTACTTATTTGGTATCTAAACCTTTGTATTCAACAAAATTACTCATATTGTAACACCCAACTTATGTGGTGGGATTTTTTTCGGGTAAATTAGCCAAAAGTCCCTGCGCACGGTCTTCTAAGACATCAAGGATAACAACTTTTTCTCTAATGTCTCTAGTCCAGACAGCTGGAGATACTTTAGTGAAAGGTCCCTAATATGCCACGTCATATATTTTTATGACTAATTTGCCCCTTTCAACCCTCATTCGAACTCCTGCCTTCTTCTTCTCTCTCATTTTTCATTTTTCATTCCTTTCCATGGTTTGGAGTATCGTTGCAGAGCACCTTTCGTCGCCACCATGCCATGACTTCTGATTCTCTCTATTTCATTTCTTCAAAGATAGAATCGGTTTTGAAATCTCTCTCTATCCAAATCTCTATCTGTACAACTGATTTAAAAGATAGTAGTTTGCTTTTTTGCTTGTTTTCCCTTTCTCTTTTCTCGATTGGATCATAGTCATCAAGTGTTCTTGTTTTGGATTTCAATTTTTATTAGGATCTGATTTTTCGTATTCTGATTTTCGGTGTCGCCGAGCTCAGATAAATTTCCCAGAAAATCTGATAAACTGGACAAAAACTCAGACAAATTTGCCAAAACTCAAATAAATTTATCTGAGTTTTAACAAATTTATTTGAGTTTCTAGCAAAACTCAGACAAATTTATCTGAGTTTTGAACAACTTTTCTGAATGTGAGCCTGTGTGTCTGGGAAGAACTCTGTGCTTGGAAGCTCTGTGACATCTCCATCACTAGTGACTCTAACTGGGTAACTGAGCAGGTGACCAGGTAAGTCGCGATCAAGGGTCTCACTCACGTAAAGGCCCCAGTACTTGTCAGCTATCTTGTTCACCTTCTGGCTACACTCGATGCTCTTTGGCTGGATGAAGGAGTCATCAAGCATGCCAAGGTGTTCATACCACAATGCCATCCGGAAACCTTGGACCTTTCTGCGGGCTGGCTGCCTGGTTGCCAGGTGATGTGGTTGGTATCCTCCCATGGCTATCTCTGAGTCCCTCGCACCGTCCATTGACCTTTGATTGATGTTTGCTGACCCAATGATGATGTATTCATCATCAACTGTAACAGTTAAAAGCAAGAGTGAAAATTCTTGTTTTATAGTAGCAATACTTCCATTCATTTATAGCACTATCAATTTTGGATCATTCACTTGACTGTCTTGAATCAAAATAATCTCTCCATTTCAACACATGACCTTCCTGTTGCCATCGATCCATCACATGGCCCTGACAAAGATAAATTTACAAAACTCTGATAAAGATAAATTTGCCAAAACTCAGATAATTTATCTGAGAAAAAAACTCAGATAAATTATCTGAGTTTTGGCAAATTTATCTGAGTTTCTGGCAAAACTCAGATAAATTTATCTGAATTTCTGACAAAACTCAGACAAATTTATTTGAGTCTGTGCCCAATTTATGAGGTATTTTTCTATGATATAACGATGGAATCTTGACTTGGTCTCTTCATGAAAGTTGTAGCCCTAGATGTGTAGATGATTTTAGGTTTTTGAATCACCCGATTTGGACTTCGGAAACTCAAGTTATGGCCCATTGAAGTTTACTGGTAAAAATAGAAATTTTGGATCAGTTTTTCCGGCCTTATTTTGAAGCAACGCTTGGAGGCCCAAACGAACTTGAATTTTTGCGAACCAGACCTTTCTGAAAAGCTTAAGACGTCCTCTAAAAACTTCATGAAGACCACTTTGTCGTTCTGAAATTCTAACGCCATCCAAACCTCAATGGAAGGAGAGAAGTTCATTTGAATTATTGCTGAGCTTTGCCAAAACTCAGATAAATTGTCTGATTCTGCTTTTGCTGACGTGTACAAGGGTGTTTTTGTCTTTTTCAATGAGTTACTTTTACAAAAGGACTGCCGTCAGTACGATAAAATGTTGTGGACCGTTTGCAATAAAAATCACAGTTGAGGGACCTCCGCCCAAATGCCCCATTTTTTTCTTGGTGGGTTTACTTCAGCAGTTTTTTTTTTATTTGACAATTTATGTAATTGGTATTCACGAAGTAGATTTTCCTACAGTGGGAAGAATTCCTGGAGCTTCTATATTAGGATTTTATGAAGTAGTTGACTTTTTGTAGTGGGGTTTCTTTATTGGGTTTCAGTATAGTGGAATTTTATGTAGTGAGCATTTCCACAGTTGGTATTTCTGTAATGTGCTGTGAGTTTTGGCTTTTCTCTTCGAGAACTGATATTGGCACTCTTTGTTTTTTATGGAGGCACTCCTTTCCTTCACAAAATTTTAAAGAAGTGCCTCCATAAAAAAAAAAAAAAGAAAGGAAGAAAGGGAGTGCCAATATCAATTACCTTCTCTTATTGGAGTATTTTTGTGGTGAACATTTGCCTAGTGTGTCCTTCTATAATGGGCTTTCAGTTTTGGCCTTTCTCTTATTGGGGTATTTTTGTGGTGAACATTGGGTGCACTTCTGTAATGGGCTTTCAGTTTTGGCATTTCTCTTATTGGGGTATTTTTGTGGTGAACATTTGCCTAGCGTGTACTTCTGTAATGGGATTTATGCAATGATCATTGGGAAATCCAGTAGTCAGAATGGTTCTTATGAGTGTGAAATCAAATCAACAACTGAAATAAATTAAATGCGTGAGATCCAATAGTGGTGGATCCCACAGATTCGATGTAGCAGTGAACATCATTCCAATCAATATGATTTTTGACCCTATTACGTGTCAAGGGAAGAGGTTGATGTTGTATGGTTTCTTTCCACTGAGCCTCATTGCCTACCTTTAGACATATATGGATAAAAAAGAAGGGTTTCTATGAATTCCAAATTCTTGATTTTTTTTTTCCTATGGGTGTTTTTTATTATTATTTTCAATTTTTTTTATATAGAGAGGACATGATTGAAAGAAATATGTATAGCACTTATATATTTTTTTTAAAATATTCAACTCCTCATGTACTTTTTGAAAATCATCAAAATTTCTCAAAAAAGATAAAAATAAGAAAAGAAATAAAAAAGATAACATGGTTTAGCCAACTACACCAAATACAATGGGCTGGACTCATGAAAGCATACACCCAAGCCCATTTACTTATCTAAAACCTTGGCCCTTGTATGACCCCAACCAGCTTTTAGGCCCTGGCAGGAGTCTGCCCATTAGCTCATTTATATCCAAGCTCATGCGTGGGCTTGGGCTTGGTGATCAGCCCATTTAGAGAACTAGTCTCAACCAATATGAAATTCAGGGGATTAGGACATTCGATTGATGGGTTTTAATTCAAATAAACAATATATCAATATTTTTATTTATATGTATGTATATGAAATTAATTATCATGGACAGAAAGCAGGCCATATAGTCTGTCAGGCCTCATAGCTTGCGAAAGTCTGGCCCATTTAATAAAGGGTCTTATTTAAAAGCCCACATCAGGCCCGTGGGACGTTTCTACGCCAAAGGTTGCCGCAATTGGGCCGGGTGTGGGCCGGTGCTTATTTAAGCTCATTTCTAATCTAATACAATGAATGTGGAGTGGCAAATGTGCACAATACTTGCATGCAAAGTGTCACTGTGTGTCATGATGAATAATTCACAGAGGAATTAGAGGGTGACAGAAGAAGGCCTTACAAGTTACAAGTGAAGTTCATGTCTTTGAGGAGCTAGGAATCTCTGCAAAAGCACCAATGCAGTTCTTTTCACAATCCCATGGCTGACATGAGTTCCCCAGTGGAAGTTCTCTCTTACAGTACTGCTTGGAAGTATTGAATGACAAGACCCTTGCGGTCACATATGCATGGTTCATAACCATCATCTCCCCAGCTCATTTTGTCTCCTTTCTAACTCAGATACTTGTGCTCAATTGAACTCATTATCTTGGACTAGGGAGAAAATGGAGATTTTCACTTATATATGGTATAGATGATGGAAAGGTCTCATTATCGATAAATTAACTCCATTAAATATCTTAAACCTTAATATAATAGTCTTTTAAAATATTTTTAAGATTCAACCCAAGGGTGATTAATTATCAGAAGAGTCAGTGTTGTCTGATTAGGCCTAATGATAGATCTAGGAGGTAATGAGTGAAGAGGATATACTGGTCAAAGGTGAACTAGATTGGGCCCATAGAGACTAGGTTGTGGGCCGGCCCGACCCCCATCCTACATTAAGCCTGGCACTGTTGACAGTTCGAACAAATGGACCATGATATTTTTCACAAACAGGCTTTGCGGGGAACTTTTGGGCCTGTGGGTAGAGTCCAACTTGAAATAGAGCCCATGCATTTCAGCTAGAGCTCTGCTTGGACATGCCTTATCTGGGCCAAGTCTGCCCATGACCAACCATTTATGCTGCTCGACAATTAGTGCTTGCAACAGGGCTCAAGTCTGATGTGAATGAGTCCAACCAGATTAATGGTCTGATGAAGAGGAGATGGGTCCAATGAAGCCAAATCCAAATGTGGTTGCCATGGCAATATGTTATGTACCGACACACTAATATTGTACAACATAAAACATAACATATTGCCATGGCATTGGGTGTTTGGGTTCTTGGGTATGAAATCCATAGGCCCTAGCCCAGACCCAATTTCAATCAGGGTCAGTTCCAAATATTGGACCAAAGCCTGGATTTCCCTTCTCAAATCTCAATACATTATAGACCATACCCTAAACCAACTCATTTTCATCTTTGAAATGTGACTTGACCCAATTGGAATTCCAAACTAGTTGATAAGAACTGAAAGAACTGGTGAGGTTGACATGATGCCCAAATTCACAAAGGAAACAGAAGTTAAAGAGAATTTAAAAGTGCACAAGTTCTTGTCTGTGATAAGGAAGTAGGAATCACACCAAAAGAACCATTCTTTCTTACATTCTCTTCTCATGGCCGACATGTATTCCCCAAGAGAAGTTCTCTCTTTATAGTCTCTCATAGTGCTTTGAAGGATTGAATGACAAGCCCTTGTGATCACACATCATCCCTTTTTGGGTCTATCCAATACCTTTCCATCTAGACATTTCCTGCTCTGCTGAGATTCTTATCATTGAGAACAGGGAGAAAATGGGCACCAAATGCCCAACCCAACCAATACAAGGCATATGGCAGTGCATTTTCTCATTATGGGACAAGCCCATGAGTCAAAAGAAGGTGAGGACCAATTTACATTTACTGTTAGCTTAAAAAAAAATGCTAAACCAGGGCCTACCTCAATGGTATATTGTCTCATGACAGTATGACACTAATATAAAGAATGAGAGAAAACTTTTGGCTAGGCCTATAGATCCACCAGTGGAGTGATGATAGGCTCAAAATAAACTTTGGTATACTAGTTGTGTTGGGTTATGCTTGTATTCCAGGTTAATCATATCAGTCGTCTAGGTAAGCCATGACTTAGGTTAAGGGTTTAAGGGTATTTTGATAATTTAAATAGGCCTTTTTTATGGTTTACAAAGGATGCATTATAAATATGATGCAGTTATTACTCTAACCCAAGTGAAAGTAATAGATATAATTTCATTCCATGGACACAGACATATCGCCGGAATCATATAAAATAATTGATGTGTTCTTTGAATATTAAAGGCCACCCAATTTATACAGAACAGGCTTGTATGGGCCTATTAAGTCCATATTTAGGTTGAATCTAGACTAGAAACTTGGGTCCAAAACAAAAATAACAGAAACTGTTTACACAGATCAATGAAAAGCCACTCGCCCTAAAAAAAATCTTCTTCATTTTCAAGGAAATTGCTCCACAGGAACATATTAAAGTCCGTGGGGTATTTGATTCTGTACTCAGCAGAGTACCATCCTTTGCCTACAATTGAATCCATGGATCAGCATCTTTGCTATCTTCCTATGAACTGATGACAAAGGCTTGAAAAGGCACATCAACTTTGAATTATTTGTGTTGGCTTATTCATGGATCACGTCTTTGAGGATGACCCAGATGAGAGCTGTGGTAGCCTCACAAAGAGGTTATCCAGCATCAAGACATGCAAGGGTCCTACTACATGTGTTTCTTTTCTCATTGCCTGGCATGCATGTATGAGATGTTGGATTTCCCTTTTTTTCCTCTCTGCAGACTTACTCTTTTATCATCCCATTAAAGGAAAAAGGAGAGGAGATTTCATGCAATAAAGGTGGTTAGTGTTAAGCAAATATGTCAAATTAATGGGATTTCAGACCTGGTTGGCCCATTACAGTTGTTGGGATTATCCAGTCTACCTGACTGGATAATAGTGAAGGGCTTAATAGTGAATTGCTCTTTGTGGATACTTGACTGAAGTTTCCTGTAAGATCTCTCAGTGTAGAGAGACAAATTGAACAGGAAGGACTACAAGTTGGGCTAAAGTCACTGAGCTTCTCTCTTGATTACTTCTATTGTGAAAATGATTTTTATGCAAAACGAAGAAAGAGGCACTTAAACTCAACAAATGAGTAATACAAGGATTTACATGGTTTGGCGATATGCCTAATCCTTCGGCAACATGGAGCCTTCACTATATTTTAAGAAAATAGAATAAACAAAGCTTCTTGGGATTTTCCTCTCACATTTCACAGAGAGAATCCTGTGATGTATAAAGATTACATCAATTACCCATAATGCACTCAAAGTTTGTATTGTACAAGGATTAAATAAAATTTTCAGATTTACGATGGACAAGACTTAGGTTTGATTAGGGTTATGATGCTGTTAGGATAATATGAACAGTGTTATATTTAGACTAGATTATACTCTGTAAATACCCACATTATTCTCTATGAAAACACCACAGAGATTTTGCTCAAAGATGTAGTCCATAAATTTCTGCAAGATATCCAGATTCATCATGAATTTGTTGAAGCATTCTATTCTACTTTACTACTTTGTCAATTCCTGTGGGTGGTAGAAGTAGGACATGTAGAAATTCTTCAACCCTCCTCAGATTTCCTACCATGATTTAGAGTGCCAAATGAGAGATGTACTCAACAACTTATTTGTCACCATCACTCATGGTTGGCATAAATAATGTGCAGCCATATTAGAAAGTGAGGAGGGAAGTTCTTAGTCCAAAAATAGAGCTTCAACAAAGTTGTGCAGATCAACAAGGACCAACTAACTTGGTACTCATTTCTCATTGAACCATCTTTTTCTACTCATGTCAATCATTGGGTAACAACAGTCAAATTGGGTTTTCCAAGAAAATGGTCTTCATCAATAAGATATAGGGAGGGTTGGATCAATAAAATAATGCTTTCTTTGAGTTGATAGAGATTTTCACGTCCGATCATAGCATTGTCGTGAGGCTGATTATCTTCAATAAAACTTATCTTCTTAAAGCATATTAGTACTTTTCAGAGTCATGTTGAACTCAAGCATTTAGTCATGTTTTGTGACAACAGCTCTCCATCATGCATGGTAGTATGAGTAATCCAAGGGTCAGTTACAAATATTTATGTTGACTAGGTAAAAAAAGAGTTGTTGAGGGGGGATCTTTTCTAGCTACATGTGTGGGTCCTACATGGCCCACATGCCAGCATCTTCTGCTGGGCCAAAAAGGGCTGAAACTATGTCATAAGATTTGCGCCTACTTTGTTGTGGCTTAAACACTAGTAATAAATATTGCTCCTCCTTTCCAGAGATTAGTTTTTAATTAACATGAGTTGTTTTTATGCTTTTGTGGATATAGTTCTTAAGATTTTACCTAGCTCTGATTTCTTTGATTTTCTTTTAGGTCAAGGATTTTTGCTCTTTTTCGATCATGAGTTTCAAGATCTTACATCATCATCATGAGGTAGTTTTGCCTTAGTTTTTTTGCTAGAACAAAAATTCCGGATCTTCAACACTGGAAACTAATGACATGATGTGCATTTAATGATGTTCGATCATCCTAAAAAAACCTCACAGATATCTCATAGTTATCATAAAGATACTAAAATTTAGACATTTATAACATTTGTCAAATCAATATATGACATGGGGTTTTCTCACACATTTTTATAGATTTTACTCTTTGCAGCCATTACCATGACTTAGGAATATAATCCATCTTCTGTGGCATCATAATTAATGATCTTTTAGAGTGGACAAAGCAAACAAGTAGGACTCAAAATGCCAACCCCAGATGGATGGATAATGCGACGCCAATTTTTTAAGTTTTTTTTTATTGGTATTGTATCAATGATGATAATGGTGATGGTGAAGATGATCATATATGTTCGCCATTTTTCTTATTTCAGATGTTGGTATTTAATGTGTCTCATTTACAATGTTCACTTTACAGAAGAACACAAATATTGTTACACAACTAAGTCCTCACAAACCATATATGCAGACCTCTTTACTTAGTACCATCTTGCCCAAAACAAGTAGTTTATGAAATTTAGAAAATTAAGAACTGAGAGGGTTACATAGAAGAGTTCCAAACGACTCTCATTCAAATCATTGCCTCCCAACCACTCGCCCGAGTGAAACCGCCGACTCACTGAGTTAGCAAGTGAGACAAGAAGAGAACTAAGGAAATACCCCATAGCAGTTGAGCACCAGGAGAGTGCGGTGCACACACTCCTCATTGTATTTGGAGCCTCAGAATAGAAGAACTCAAGCATCCCAGCTAAAGTAAACATATCAGAGATGCCTAGTAACAAGTATTGCCATCCAAGCCAGAAAACACTTGTTCTAGTGTGCTCCTCAGCGGCGCATCGCCTCTTAACTTCGACAGTTGCAGCCACCAACATTGACAAAGATGCCAATAAGAGGCCCAGCCCGATCCGTTGGAGTGGTGGGAACACATTATCCTTTTGCAAGAGTTTCCTGAGGAAGGAGACGATGAGGCGGTCGTATAAGGGAACCAAGACAAGCATGATAATGAGAGGGATTGCCGAGAGGGAAGCTGATGAGATGTGGAAACTGCGGAAGAGTGTTCGATCCATTGTCATTCCTTGATGAACTGAGAAAGTTTGCAACTGGGCTAGACAGCAGTTCATCATGATGGTGCTTGCGAAGATGGGAAGTAGGCGAAGGAATGCTCTTGTTTCCTCCACTTGTGCTTTTCCTATACCATCATTTGCCATAGCCTTGTCCAAGAACCTATAAACATGGAATCTTATTGGCAAATATATGTTTAAATGTGCAATTTTTCCACAACTCTAGTTATCCAATAAATGTGATCACCTGGATCATAATCACATAGTTTGAGCATGTACAGCACAGGTTAACAATGACACTGGTGAGAAATTAATGTTTTTCTACATACGTTGATGGACTGAAAAGAAAAGGGATAGGCTAAAGAGAACATGGATGGAAAAAGTATGAGAATTCGGAACAAGATAGACTGAAATGGCGAAATAAGATTCATATAGCTGAACTCAACGTAGTTGGGACAAGGTTTTGATGACGATGAAGAGTAGTGTAAGCAAAGTTTATTGTTATGATCCTCCTATAAATCCAATTCCTAGAGCGAATACACTCATGGTCAAGTGGTGTTGGAACCTTAGTATCACACACATCACAAGCGATGGACCCCTATCTCTCCAAGTCTAACGTATCACGTGTGACTAGTGGTCCAACTTAGCAGAAATCTATTTCCTAGAGAGTTCCTGGCTTTTCCCTACATATTCTCGCACACCCAAGTTTTTTTTTAATCCTTTTGGTTAAAAAAAAAAACACAAAGTCATGGCTTTACTAGTCTTTCCTTCTAGTTTTGCAGGAACCCTTCAAGTTGTTGTACTACCCGCAATTCAGTAATGCTACATGAACAAACTTTTTGGCTAGAATTTTGGACAACCCCTGTGATATCCCAATATTCAAGGGATATCATACGGGTAGTCCAAAATTCTGGTAAAAAAGTTTGTCCATGCACATAGACTTTTTGCTCAGAATTATATAATCTCTTTACATCCCCCATGATGTGTATAAATTACTCTAAGACCATTTACATCCTTCATCCCTATCCATAGTAGGGCTCATTTGATTTATGGGTTAGTGGGCTCAACCTGACTTGCCTAGATTTGAACCCGACTGAGATTCCAAGAGGACCAATGTTCACCAAACTTGAGCTAACATTTGAGATACCAGACCTAAACACATCTGAATTCAAATCAGGTTTTGATTTTTAGCCCGAGCCCAACCTGAACCGAAAATGACCAACCCAAATATTGGTTCTCATCATATCAAGTCAGTTGGGCTTTTGTCTGGCCAGCCCAAGTTGCACCATAGCCTCATCTAATCAATAATGTATATCATTTGGGCATTGATCCAATTACTTGTACAAATGGTGCGCCTTTACTGCTGAACCTTCTGCAGATCCTAATAGATAATGTGAATTTTGTGGATTTTGCATTTGACAACCTATCGCAAATGGAAGCAATCTTGTTGCAAGCAGTATTAAATTTAGAAATCCTCTGTGGAACCATTGAAACCTCATAATGATGAAAAGGGGAAAAAAGAAGTAAAAATCTTGCCTGAACTTTATTGTAGATCTCCCTCCAGTTCCATCCCAATTTGGTGCAGGTGGTGAAACATTCCAATTCCTTATTGTAAATACAAATACCTAAAACCAAGATATGTCATTATATGAATCATATTTTATTTTAATTTTCTTAGTGTAGTGTGAATTTGGTGTGGTCCAAAGAATGCTTATAGACCCACCTCACCCAACATGGTTGAGCCGAAGGAAGATAATATTTCCCTAGCAGCCTGGATCCAAACATAAATTTCAGGTGTGTGGACTGGGTCCAAGCCTAACTGTTAGCACAAAACTAAATGATCCGGTCTTAGATATGCATCTGCCAGGACTAACCTGGCAGATGAATATAGGGATGACAACAGGTTGTGTTTGGGCCTGATCCATATTTTACCCAGATCCAAACCCGAACTAGTTGTCGGACTATTACCCGAATACAGTCCAGATTACAGGACCTGTACACAAAACCGAATTCAGATGAAAAGGCCCGAACCTAGACCTAAGTAAAGAGCTTGGGTCCAGGCCCAAAGTAATATGGCATTGGGTGTTCGGCTCCTCAGGTATGAAATCCATGGACCTGAATGCAGGCCCAAATAGTGGATCCTTGCCCAGCATTTTCAGTATGAGCCTGGATATTTGTGTACTGCTTAATACCCCCATAGTTTCTAATTGGAAAGGCCCATGATTACCTTGAAAATTCTGATGAATGGGCTTCCATTAGGAAATTTGTGCCTGTGGAATGGTGACCCCCCGGCGAAAATGCAGAGGGCCAAAAACAGTGTAACAGCCGAGATTGCGAAGGCCCATTGCCATCCTTTGTTCTCCTGGACCCAGACCAGTAGGGTAACCGCTAACAGGCCGCCGGTGCATAGAGAGAAGAAGTACCAGTTAAAAAAGGAGGAGATGGCTCGCTTGTTGGAGCGATCGAACTGGTCGGCCCCATGGGTCGGCAAGGAGGCCTTGACGCCGCCAACTCCAATGGCCATGGCATAGAGCCCAGCATATAACATGGCTGCCTGTGAAGGTGATGGGCCTTTTCCTGGGCCTGGCTGGAAGGACTTATAATGGGCTTGAATTGTCAAGATGACAAGTCCCTGTACATAACTAGAGTTTTTAATCATTTTGAGTTCAATGTGGAGATAGAATGAAAAAAAGGGAACTGGACAAGGCAGCATTCAAGTGGACTGATTTGTATCAGTATCGTGACCATTCATCCTGTGGGCCTCACATTGTTTGTGTCCTGGCCCAGAAATCTCAATGGTGTTGACAGTGTTGACAGTGTTGTGTTTCTCTCACTTCAGAATCTAGATCCTCATTCTCTAAGTCAGCCCTATAAATCCATCAGTTGGGGTCATCTAATATTGATACTGCTTGATCCCAGCTCCGGGCCAAATTTCACTCCAATGGGAGTAGTGCTCGTCAGATTATGATGAACATGTAAAATATGTGATCTGACAGTGGGCCTAACTTTAGTTGAAGTGAAATTTGGCCCATAGCCAATGCATGAGATTTTTTTAACATGAATAATTACACCACACGTCACAAAGGAACCATAGGTATTGAAATGCAATTTTTTAAAAATATCTTTGAAATTATCATATCCTATTATTGAAGGCAAACTTTGTCTTCAGAATGGAAATCAAGGGATGAGTGTGACTCTTACAATGAGTTCTATGACACCAAAGAGAGTTGTAGTAGAGAACTTGGTGAGGAAAGTGTCAGAGATGAAACCACCAAGTAAGGTAAGGAGGAAAGATGTAGCCATGTAATTTGTGAGCATGTTGGCAGATCTTCCCAGAGAATAGTGCATTGAAGAATGAAAATATGTGACCAAGTTTGAGGCATTTGATATGAACACCATATTTTCCAACACCTCAACCACTGCAAGCAAACAAAACAAACCCAAAAGAAGAACTGTTACTAGTGAGCCCACTATGGATTATCATTGGATTCAATCATAAAACAAACTCACTTGCAGAAATTATTAAGGATTTAAGATTGAATGGTAAGATTATCTGATGGGACTGATGTTTAGCCTGTATCATATCTTTCATTTCCTCTACTGCTCTACACCTTCAACTTCAAAGGTTGTAATAATTGTTGTGGTGCAGCGGAATAAACACAACAAGAACACCATTTTAAATATCAACCAGCTGGCTTGAACTCATGTTTGGGCTCAAATTTTAACCTTGGATTGGGTTAGGCCCTTTAAGGTTGGCTTCCAATTCTAATAACCTTACCAAATTATACTCACCATCGTTAACACAAACAGATTAAGTTAATTTATATGCTAGTTTTGCTAAATAGTTGTTTGTGCAGTTTTCCAATTGATTTTGGGATTACTGATTAACAACTCTGTCAAGTTTGTACTATACATATGTTGATATATATAATTCCATATAAACGATATATGTATAAACTATATAGAGGAGAATTCAGCCACAAACTAGGACACAACTTTAAACGTTGCAAATGTGTCAGCTGGGCCCACCTCGAGACATGCCAATCCTTAGATGAGAGGGAGTAAAAGGTCTCATCCTGGATTAGGTGTGGGCCCCACATGGGTGAACTTCTGATAGTAAACTAAGAACTAAATGTAAACTCCAACAAAATGGCATACCACAGACAAGAGCTGCACCCATCCTTCCACCACCTTTTGCTTGGTTCATTCTCCTGCCTTTCCAGTCAACATACTCATCTGTCTCCAAGTCCAAGCTCATGTCTTCCTTCTTGAAAAGAAAAAAAAAAAGAAACTAATTAATTAATTTACTTAATGAAAGATACCATAGATAACATAAGGATCCCGATTTCAACAAATTTACAAAAAGGCCCTTAATTCTCTTAATATACATGTCCGTAACACTAACATGGGCATTTTCATATGAGCCTTATCCGATCAATTTGGGGTAATAAAATCCTCAATCATACCAAATAGTAAAGAAAATAAATTAAATAAGGATATGTCTACTTGTTGTAAAAACAACTTTTCAATATGAATGGCATAGAAGGAGTGTTATTTCTTTTGGCTCATTTTACCTTTCTGAAACTAGAAAAAATGTCCACAAGTGTAAACAATAAACTACATAAAAGCCCTTACAAGAGGCTTATTCTTGCAATGAGAAGATTTCAGGTCTGCGGATTTCTGTTTCCAAAGGAGAGTGAAATCTTGCATTATTACCGCTTTCCACAAGGAATGTGTCAAACTAAGAGAATAGTGGGCCACACGTAAAACAAAATGATTTTCTTCTCCATTGTAGAAAGAGACATGCTGAATGCACCGAAAAAAAGGCCTGAAAAAGGGCCTGAAAGGCCCTGGGCCCTAGGATCACAGGCCTTGGACCCTTGGATCAAATGTGATCCTAAGGATCCTAAGGCCCAGGGCCTTTCAGGCCCTTTTTCAGGCCATATTTTCGGTGCATTCAGACTTTCACTTGTAGAAAACCAAAGGGGAAATAACATCTTTGGAATTCCCTTTGGGCCTATTTCTTTCATGGGAATTGAATTTCTTGAAAAAGAGCTTGAAGAATACATGAATCACATGATTCCAGGACAACTTTCTCGTGAAATCAGGTTTCTCTCAAAGGACAGGATTTTCAAATTTAGAAGACCTGTCCTTTATTATCCATATCATCCGTCTAGGTATTCATGGTGGACCACACTATGATAAAACAAAGCCAAGTGCAAAGAATCCTAACCATCTGATCCTGGTGATCCATAGAAGAAATATAAAGAGACTTCATCCTACAAAAAAGGCCTATATCAGTTGTGCATTCTTCTGACAGAATTAGTACTTGTCCAAATTTCACCTTGAATCAGTACATGTCCAAATTTCAATCCAAGAAAAGTAGTGACATCTACTGTTGGCATTTTTTTTTTCTTTTGGTGCCCAGCCCGCAAGGGGGTTGGGACCTATGAGAGCACTCGCACACACGAGGAGGGAGCACTCGTAGATGTCAGAGGACACCTGCGTGCACTAAGAGCGAAGACTCACACATGCAAGGAGAGGAAACTTACAATTGTTGGGTTGATCATGTGAAAAAATAAAATACGAAAGGTCATTGCAGTGAAGTTTAGCATAGATCTAAATGAACTAAACCGTCAAAAGTAAAATAACTTTCTGGCCTTGTGTAAGATATGGCCCATAGTTCCAATCACAGTCAATTTTGACTCAGATCTAATAGAAGATGAGAAAGTGATTTTGAGTGGTTTAGATTTCAAAAATGGGCCCCCACTAATTATAGCCCTGCTCTCATAATTTTAAGATATGGAGACAACCACCTAAAGGAACTTCATAAAATTGTAAAACAAAATCAAGAATCTTCATTTTACCATAAAGATGATGCACTGAAAGCAAGGATTTCGAAATGTTGAAAGAAGAGAAAAGATGCTGAGGCTAAATGAGAGATGAGGGACAGAGGTGTTCTTTTTATAAGCTTGATCACCCCAGGTGCTAGAATCACTTGTATATATATAGGGCTGAAAAGGTGGAATTGGGAAAGTAAATGCAAGAGAAATGTGTTATGATGAACCCAACAAACACCCCACAAGTGGACCAAACAGGTTGAGACTGTAGCCACCAGTCTCATCACTTAGTGCATCCTAATCCCAAGCAGGCAAAATATCAGTCATGTTTGGACGCTTTGCATGGAAGATGCCATGCAGTGGAAAATATCTCTCCACTCATTTTCTTTGTCATTATCCTTTTCTACTTCATGTCCAACTTGTTATTTAGTAAATTCCTATTATTTCCAATTATAACTTGTTAGGTGCATTGGAATTCCTTTTTGTTCCATTCTATTGAAGATAATCAGTTTGTTAGGATTTTAGGGATATTAGTAGGTTATTATTATCCTTTGAATATGGTTGGTTAGTATTTTTTTATAAATGTAATCTTTTCTGTCAATGAATCTTACAGTAAAATTATGGGAAATATGTGATTCTTTGAAAGTCTTTACATTCAACCTTTTCATTTTATGATAATTTCTAACAATTAATACACCTTCCATTAGGAGAAGTTAGTTCTTAAAATTGCTCCACGCTAGTGAAAGTGAAACTCAAAGGGGGAAATCACACTAGAGAGTTAGGTGGTTCGACGGTAAGCTTACATCCACGAACAAAGAGGAAATTCTTTCTCCTAGTGTCTAGAATTTACTGAAGCCCTAATAAACTTGATACAATCACCAAAATATCCATAAACCCAGAATTACAACTTGGCTAACCCAATAGACTAATTCTAGAATTTTTTTGCCAAAAGGCTGCTTGGGGGTACCACTTGCCGCATATCCAAAAGCTTTTTCGATCCATTGCAGGAATTGAACCTTAGCCTGTACAATGACAAGGCATGTGCCTTATTACGGATCCAACAGTGGATTGGCCACTATTTGTTTCTTAGATTAATAAATTAGAAATTAGCAATGACAATTGATATTTACAATAACCTTTTGCATAAACCAAGAGAGTAAAACTAACTTCAATTCAGATTTGGTACACCCCCATTTTTATCTTGTACAATGATATGAGGCTCTGTATCTGTATGGTTAATCCATATCCCCCAATTAGCACTTGCCCCAAATGCTGACACTGATTTGGCCATATCCACTATCCAGTGTTTGATTGAGTAAATAATCTTTTTTGGACTCATTACATTATGAAAGTTTAAAGCCCCAAATCAAATTTTGGGTTCATTTGATCAAAGGAGCATCTTACTAAAGGTTTAGTCCATGACTTACTGATTTTCACATATCCTTTGTATTCCTTTTTTTTTTTTTTTTTACATTCAAACGCACGATAAGAAATCGATATGAAGGTTTGCAGTTTTTATTTTCTTCTTTTTTTTCAAATTATTTTCTTCAAAGAAGGGCCCAAAAGACCTAAGTGGGATTTCAGACAAATATATCAGCCAATGTGCTAAAGTGTGCAAAAGATAACCTATGTGTTTAGTGCATACCTTCTTTTTAGTAGGAGCGTATACCTTGTTATAAATGCCTGACCTCAAGTGAATATGACATTCCATTCTAATGCAGATATCACTCATGTTGCCATGTTTATAAGTAGGAAATTATGGCTTATGTTGACATGTAAAAAGAAAAAAATAGATGGATGTAGTTTAAGGAGACCACCAGAGGATGCAATGCAGCATCTAGTTCCATTGTCCTTAACCACAGCTTACACAACAAAAGCAAAGATAAAAGCTTAAGAAGCAACTTGGGAAAGAGTCCTGTAGCCCACTTGTGCTCTCTTTTGAAATGAAAATCTAACCTTTATTGGGTGATGGGAGTGCTCAATAACAAAACTTTGGTGGGTCATTTGCATGATATGTACTCATGGAAGAGGCATATTAATCTATGGTTATCCTTTTTACCAAAAAAAATAAATAAAAAATCTATGGCTATCCTGTTGGTGACTCATGTGTCATGTGACATCCTGATTGATGGGAGAGGCATCTACCAACTTGCAAGAAAAACACAAGTTCAAGAGTTAAAAAGAATTGCTTTTAGAAAAGGAAACGCACAAGTACAGTAGTACACTGAATGCATCCACCAAATGGCAATATGATTGAAGGATGCCCCCTGATTTGAGCAATGTATTGTTGTTTAGTAGCTATTGAAAACAGAAGTACTCTCCATCCTTTTTTTAAGAGGATTTTACCAAAAAATTGAGTAATGTATTGTGGTGTAGTAGCTATTGAAAACAGAAGTACTCTCCATCCTTTTTTTTTAGAGGATTAAAAAAAAAAAATTAGTTGACCAATGGCCTCAAAAGATTATTTTTGACCGACCTTGCACTAGATCAGTCATTTTGCCCAAAAGGGTGTCTTTTTTAGTACTTTCTACTAGCGTCCCTAGGGACTTTAGTTTTATAACGTTAAGGGTCCCTAGGGACCGTGATACGCTTATAAATGAATGGAACTCATCCTCATTCCGTGTTCTTGGTGAAAAAACCATGACATTTGACTTGCGTCCCCTCCATAGATCATTCTCACCTCTTGAAGGCCTATAAGCACTTTTACTCAACCTAAGAAAAGTAACAACCTTAGGCTTCTTCTCATGAACCAAAGCCCCAAACCCATAAAAAAAACAGGGAGTTAGAGAGAATTGAAGAAGACCCATTTGAGCTGAGGGTCTAAAGCCATCTGAAATTGAGGGAAAAGCAACCAAACCCGGATAGAAGATAGAAAGAATTAGTGGGTTCTTGAGTTACTGCTGAAGTTTGCATTGTGTTTAGAGAAATCAGTCCATGGGGGGTCGTTTTCAATGAAAAAAAAGATAGGTTATTCTAAGGGGAATATGAGAAAGGAGAATGGAAGAAAACAACAAGGCGTGGATAAAATTGAAGTACAAAGATGGATAAATGGAAATCAAAGACACCCAGATGAAGATAAGAGGAAGAAGTGTGAGTTTAAATAGAAGAAAATCGAGAGAGGCTGTTTAGGAGGGACGAATAGCGCAGAGAGAGAGAGAGAGAGGAAATCTGGAGATTACAATGGAAGCCACAAAAAACGAGATTGCTAAGAGGGAGCTTCCCCTCCATAGGTCATTCCCACATCTTGAAGATCATTAAAGCCACATGCAAGTCGAGTGTCATTGGTTATAGAAGATATGGGTCTTCCAAGATCAAAGATGAGAAAACAAATTTTAAATTCATTGGTTATAGAAATTTACATGTGATAAGAGCTTGGGACAATCTGGTGTCAAGTCCTACTAGCATTGGATCTTAAGAACCAATCTGCTTAAACTAAACATCAATATCCCCTCTCAAACGGGAGGAGGTGGTTTGAATGGGGGAATAATGTCTCCCTGGAGTTTGAACTCTCTGATTTAGCATTGGATCTTATACCATGTTAAATCTGATTAGCCAACACATCCCAAATTCTTAAGCTGTAAGGAAGCGGAAAACTAATATACTTAACATGTGGATTGGTATATTCACTATTACGATATAAAAATTATGGGTTCATGTCACCTTACCAATAAAAAGCAAAATTTCACAAGTGAGAAATGTAAATAAAAGATTGATCATTGGATGGAACAAGTGAAAATGGAACTAAATTATGTTTGTCCAATTCTTTGGAATATGGGCCTTGAGTTTCCTCAAAAAATTAAGGATTAGTAATCAGTTTTAATTGAATAGATTTGGCCTTGTACATTCTTGGGAAGGGTCAGTTTTCCTTTTTTTTTTTTTTTTTATCACTGGAGCTGTGCAAGATAAAAGTCCGAATCTGATCCACAATTTTGAATGATAGAAAGAAATAAGTAATCTCTAGGAAGTGACTCTAAAAACTAAAGGCTCATATAATATCAAGTCCGATTGTATTTTGACAGTGCTAAAATTTGTCCTTTGATAAGCAATTGTCAATATGTCTTATAAGAATCCCAAACTTTCTTGTTTAGGGGCCAAGTTCAATTAAGGCCCAAGTCAAACTAATGTCCAAGCCCGTCTGATGGCTTGTTTTCAGTCCAAGAGCTCTCTCTTTTTTAAATAGACACATGTATTTTAAAAATACGTAAGTGTGTATATATATAGGAAAATATTCACATGTACATGCTCCTGCTATTTGCGATCCTCTGCATCTAGGCCGTACATCACGTCTAACTCATGGAGGTTAGAGGTGGGCCCCACCTCTTAGGACGGTTCAGATGCACTCGAGCATACTGGAAAAGAATAATTTCCTATACATGTACATACATATATGTTCATATATATATATATATACACGTACACTTAGAAAATTCTAAAAATATGTTCCCTTTTAAAAAAAGGCCCAAATTTTTGCTCCATTTTTTAGGGTGTAGGGTCCACTTTCACTTAATTTAATCCATTCCTCTCACAAACACTACCTCATTGAATTTGCCCAGTCCAAATTTCACAATGTTCTAGAAATTATTCACTATTGATCCATTTCTTTTCAAATTCACAATACATAGGGCCTATTTATGAAAGGGTCAAATTTACTATTCAGCGGTGGGTCCGACTCCTATTGGTGTGAGACTTGGTGATGACCAATGAGATCAGATAAAGCCATCTAATTTGAATGGATTGTACTTCTCATGAGTGGTCCTCACTAATGGGTTCTCGAAACTGCCCACTTTGAAACTGAGGTTTTAAACTAGCAATCCATAGGAGTCACTTGTCAAAATTCTAAAATTTTATAATGATCTATCTGATGGTGGGCCCAACTCTATTGGTGTGAGATTTGGAGAGGCCCGATAAAAGACGAGGCACTTCGGTTTGAATGGATTTGGCCCCACTAATGGGTTAAATCTTGCATAATTCAAATTCATAATTGTTGGACTCAAGCTCGTTCGGATTCGGTCTGGACCTGGGTCCATATCCAGCCCTAAAAAACTGCCCAACCTGTACTCCCAGGCCCAGCTCCATCAACTTTTCCGTTTTATCTTTCCCGGGGAAATTTAACCCTACAGACAAACAAGATATCATCCTTATTCAAAATTTCCGTGGAATTCGATTTCCCGCCAAGAATAGTTACGAACCAAAACGTCGATTGCGGACAGTTTGTTGGTCTTCTTTCTCTCAAAAATCCGCGAAAACAATCTATGGGGGAAATGGAATTCCATATTCTCCACCGCTCTTTTCCGACATTTCCGTGAATGCGTTGAAATCCTTCTTTTCGAGGGGGAAGACTTCAGATTTTCAGAGGAATCCTCCATTTGAGATCAGTGAAAAAAAAAAAAAACAGGGAATTTGATTTCTAGGGTTTTCGCCTTCTCTTTCGCTCGAAGGCCATGGGATTCTCCAGATGCATTCTATTATTCCTTGTCCTCTTACATTTCTCTTTCGCAGACGACGCAACCCGAAACGACGCCTCCGTAACGCCGAAATCCCCTTCCTGCAGTATGGAGTTCGTGTCGGTAATCCCCTAAATCTTCTTTATCTGTTCTTATCTTATTGGTTTTGTTTGGGTGTTTTCTCTTTTTGTTCTTATTTGTTGTGGTTGTGTTGGGGGCGCTGGGGTTGTTTTCAATTTTGTGTTCTTATACATTGATTTTCCAATCTACATTCATTAACCTTTTGCTGAGCGGATAATTTACTTTGTATAATCTTCACTTCCATGGGTATCTAATTTCATCTTGTTCTTCTCATTTCTCTTCTAGATTTTTGTTTTCATCTATGGCCAAGAGTTTTATTTTCAATGTAACATGAAATGTTTGTTATCCTTTACATTAAGGTGCTCGTTGTCGCAACCACGAGGTTGTAGATTTAGAGTCATGTTCCAGATTTTACATAAAAAAATAATAATATAGGAATGAGAATTATGGATACCATAGAGTAGAAAAGGTTAGGAACCATGACATTGAAGTTATCTTTTTACTGTTTGTTGTTTCATATGTATTGATTGGGAGAGCTTTCAGGTTAAGGTGAAGAACTGGGTGAATGGGGTGGAAGGTGAAACTGTGGTTGGATTAACTGCTAGCTTTGGTGCTTCAGTGCCAAGTCAAGAAACTGAAGCCCTCAGGTTGCCTGCGGTTATGGCAGATCCTTTCAGTTGCTGTTCTAAATCTTCTTCAAAGGTCAATATTTTCCTATATCTAAACTGCACTTAGGTTACCTTCATAATGATTAGGCTTAAGAAATTGCAAAGAGATTTGCATTTATTTTTCGTTATTTTGTTTCTAATTGGTTGTTCATTGCACTATGGATGGGTTAGAGAAAAATGTAATGCTTTATAGATTAGATGAGATATTACATATGAATAAATGAGTATGTGTAGGCCTCAATCTAGAACAACTATGGGTCATGCTCGCTTCTCATGTTGATTCCAATGCCCACTTCAAAAAAACCATATTTCTTGCAATGGTCCTGTTTGGTTGTTTTCTTTATTGTCGTCGTATTCACTCCCATACTTCTTTGGTGCTTTTTTATCTTAAATTAGTCATCTCTGATGCAGTTATCTAATTCAATTGCCCTGTCAATGCGTGGGGATTGTGACTTCACAGTCAAGGCCCAAGTAGCACAGTCAGGAGGTGCAGCTGGTTTACTGGTTATAAATAATGAAGAAGGTAGTCATTTAAGAACTATGATTTAGCCTAATTTATGTGATCATTAGGTCAGAAGCTGGTGGGTTGCATGTCCTTGAGTATGTTGTGGTTTTAACATATCAGCTTTTCCAGGGATGAGAGACATGAGAGGGGTGTTGTGTCTGTCTCAAGTCTGTTCAATACATAGTGCTGCATTTCTTTTTCTAATTTCTGGGTGGAGATCGCGTCAATTTCACTATCCTGTGCAGATATTTTCAGGATGGAGTGTAGTGAAAACGATACCTCCCAAGAGATCAAAATTCCAGTTGTAGCAATCCCAAAGTCAGAAGGGGATATAATGCAGAAATCCATCGGTAATGGCGGGAAGGGTAAGTCCCATCTTTATGTTTCATGGTCTGATGTGTTGATCATTGTTTATAAGCAGCTAGTTGAGTCTTATTTTAAACCTTGAAACTACTGTTAAGTATTGACACAGTTGACAATGCAAAGAAAGCCTATGGTTCATGCCTTCCTAAAATCTTTGCATATATTTCTTTCTGCTGGTGTAGATGTTTTAGCAATTTTTTTATTATAATTCTATCAAGGTGTCTTGGTACTGCGATATGTCAGTGTAGTTTTCCACCTTTTCACATTTTTGACATTTACACCGGTTAATGCAGTTAGATTACAGAGTTTTGTCTGATGCATATTGTGGAGGAACATTTTCATGTATTATTTAATTTCACGCTTCCAAACATGCTCTGAAATATCACTGTTTTGTTTCATGCCTTCAAAATTTTAACCATGTTGGATTCATTTGTGGACAATTCGTTGTTTGAATCATGATTTTCCTTGTTACGATTAGTTTAATCTGACATTTTCTTCTGTTTGAGATACAGTTTCATGTGATTTAACCATTATGTATTTCATTCGTAGAACAAATCTCTATGGAGTAAGATTCACAGCTGAATCGAATCGTAACATTATGTATCGTGACTTTATGATTTTTAATTTTTCTTATAAAAATGAAAATATAATTTAAAAGAAGTAGATCTCCATACCCGTCGGCCTGTCCATTTTCAATCCATAGCAGCATAAATTCAGTGACAAATAAGACTATGATATCATCATATGAAGAACATCATTCATATATATTAATATATCATAAATGATATGTGTAAATAGTTATAATGCATTTAAGATGTCAATGTTGCTAGGAAAAATAAGCAAGTTGCAATATTTTTTTTATCCTCTTCAAGTAAAGAAAAAAGAAAGTAATACCAAATCATCAATCTTACTTGTTAGGAAAATTAAACAAGTTGCAATATTGTTTTTTTTTTTAATTAAAATGTAAAACTCAAATAAAATAATCAATACCTTTTCAAATTCTTTAGGATTTCTTGTTCTGACTCTGTTTGGTACTTTGATATTATGCATGCATATACTATTTGATCCCTCCCTTTAGTGATGTGAGCATCATGTCCTTTCCATTACATGTTAAAGAAGTTCTGCCTTTCTCATAATTTAGTAGTGCATGCCAAGTGTCGGTAAATCATGTCTATATACATTGTGGAGTTACTTTCTGTTAAAAGGTATCTCTCACGGATTGTGTGAGAAGTAAAACTCTAAGCCGCTTGTGGGACCCACTTGGATGCATGCCAATCATGGGAGGATAGTGTGATAGAAAGGTCTCATTATAGATATGATTTTAGGTAAAAGTCGTATCAATCAGATCATCACAACCATTGATTTACGGGCCTTAAATTTTAACGGTGTCTTAACTTACATTCTTCATGAAATTTAATCCAATGGTGAGTATAATTCAGATTAGTGTCAAATTAGGGTAAGTGCCAATTCATGGGGGATTAGTGAGTGAGAGGGTTGGATGTATAATGGGGGGTCCCATCTGGTGGTAAAAAAGTTACCTCTTAGCAGAATGTATCCCATAGATTGCTTTTACTTTTTAGTTTTATTAATGCTAAGCATATCTATGATATTTCTTATTCTAGTGGAGCTCCTCCTATATTCTCCAAAACGACCTGTTGTGGACTTTGCTGTGGTCTTCTTGTGGTTGATGGCTGTTGGGACCCTCATTTGTGCTTGTTTGTGGGCCGACTTTGTTGCTTGCAAGCAGACTGATAATTACAATCAACTGGTGAGAGATTTTTGTTTAACATTTCCTCATCAATTGGAAACCCAAGTGGATTTAATTACATACTGTCATGTGATGCCTATGTAGCTGAGTGTCCCTCACTAAGATCTAGAATTTATAGATGTAAGGGAACTTGACTATTTTATAGAATATTAACAAGGTTACATGTTGATATGTGATATCCTTGTAACTAATTGTGTTTATTGGGATGATCTAGCATTTGTAGAAGGGAACTTGATTATTGTAAAGAAATATTAATATGGTCTTGTCAAATGGTAACTATTTTATTGTCATCAATTTCAAGTTCATTTCAGACTTCCTAATATTATAGATTTTGAAGGATGACTTTTTAGTTCACTCTTTTTTCCCCTTTATGAAAGAAGAGAAGATCCTCATTTCTATTAAAGAAAAGGGATGTGGTGTTTTTGGTGGGGGCATTGAGATTTCAGCATTTCACCCATAAAAGCCCCATATTACATCAAAGAATAGCAGTAGATTCACTAGGGATATAAACGGGCATATGAGTCTTAAATGTTGCAAACTGTAGCTTAAAATCAACTCTGGTTGGATATTTAATATTTTAATCCCGGAGGTAGTAGACTTGATGCACTATTATAAGTTAAATGTCAATGATATCCTTATTTTAAGGAAAAAAATAAAAAATAAAAAACATGAAAAGAAGTCAGAACCGGTTTTAGAACTTGATCCCGATCCTCTAGTCAGAACCGGTTATTGGTCCTCTTATCGGAACTAGGTTTGAAACTAACAAAATAAGTTCCAAGTGGGAACTGGATCCTGAATCCGAATCGTCATTTAGAAACGGTTCCGGTTTTGGGTTCAGTATGGCTCCTGCCCGGACCCGTTTGCATCCCTAAGATTGACTCTAGTAGAGCCAGATGGGATTCTCTCCCAGAAAAGACCCCATAGATAGATCAATGGGTTGTGGTAAGCATATTGGGTATTTGATGGGAATGAAATTTCACCCACAAAAGCCTCTTATCTAGATCAATGAATCCCAACAGAATAGTAGATTGATGACCACGTACATCATATGTGTGTGTGTGAGAGAGAGCGCATGGATTTTGTGGATTGTTGATTTTGAATTATTTTTTCATATTAGTAGGCTTGCTAATTTTTTCATATTAGTATTCTTATACCCATATACAAGAACAAAGGAGATATTCAAAACTGTGCGAACTACCGCGGGATTAAATTGATGAGCCAAACGATGAAATTATGGGAGAGAGTTATTGAGAGAAGACTAAGAAGAATAATAAATGTTTCAGATAATCAATTGGTTTCATGCCTGGGAGATCAACCATGGAGGCTATCTTTCTCCTGAGAAGGTTAATGGAACAGTATAGAGAAGTTCAGAGAGATTTACATATGGTGTTCATTGACTTGGAGAAGGCCTATGACTGGGTTCCTAGGGAGATTCTTTGGAGAGTTCTGGAAAAGAAAAGAGTATGTGTCGCATATATTGAGGCGATAAAGGATATGTATGATAGAGTTGTGACATCTATAAGGACGACTGGTGGTGAAACTAAGGAGTTTCCTATCACGATTGGTCTACACCAAGGCTCAGCGTTAAGCCCGTACTTGTTTGCCCTAGTTATGGATGAGATTACAAGACATATCCAGGATGAGGTGTCATGGTGTATGTAATTTGCAGATGACATTGTTTTAGTGGATGAGACGAGAGGAGTGAATGCTAAACTAGAATTGTGGCGGAAAACATTAGAGACAAAAGGGTTTAGGCTAAGTCGATGCAAAACAGAATATATGGAATGCAAATTTAGTCAATGTAGGACACCTGGTAACATAGAAGTAAGTTTGGGCACACAAAAGATTGTAGAGAAAGAAAACTTTAGGTACTTTGGTTCTATGGTGCAACAGGATGGAGGGATTGATACTGATGTAAGTCACAGGGTTCAGGCCGGGTGGACCAAATGGAGGAGTGCTTCGGGGTCTTGTGTGATCGGAAAGTCCCCCTCAAGGTTAAAGGAAAGTATTATAAGGTGGCAGTACGACCAGCGTTATTATATGGATCAGAGTGTTGGGCAGTAAAGCATAATCATGTTAAAAAGATGGAAGTTGCGGAGATGAGAATGCTAAGATGGATGTGCGGAATCACAAGGAGAGATAGGATTAGGAATGAGGAGATTAGGGTCAAAGTAGGAATAGCACCGATTGGAGATAAAATGAGAGAAAATCGACTAAGATGGTTCGGCCATGTTAGAAGGCGTCCAACAGAGGCACCTATTAAAAGGTGTGAAAGCATGGAGATTGCCAGGAGTAGGAGAGGGAGAGGGAGACCCAAGAGAAGTTGGAAAGAAACTATTAAACATGACCTTGCCTACATGGATCTAACGGAGGACATGGCCCTAAACAGATTTGATTGGCATCGTCAAATCCATATAGCCGACCCCACCTAGTGGGAAAAGGCTTGGTTTGGTTTGGTTTGGTTAGTAGGCTTGCTAATAAGGAAGTGATGATTTGTTTGATGATAAGGTGGTGGAACTTAAAACGAGAAAAGTTAACAACATTTAAGTGAAAGTTAATGAGTCCAGTCTATTAGAATTGGCCTAAGAACTAATGAATTGTTAAATAGGTACTCACCAAAAATATACCGAAGTAGTGAGTCTATGGGGTTAGAAGAGTTATACACATAAGCTAACTTGGTTATATAATGTAAGTACAAAAGGGCTTTTGATGGGAAGATGACATTATTTAATGAATGGCAGAATCCAATAAATATAAAAGAAAAAAAGGTACAATTTGCAAAAAAGTGATGCTAAGAGATACATAAGGCCAAACTAATATGAATCTCATGGTCATTAGAGAAAAAGAAAACTAACTATAATTGGGCAATGGTGTTTCATTGAAATATAGGGACAAATATTAAGTGCTTAAAGTTAAGGGTTACAATCATCTAGTCAAAGTGATATTTGGTCAATCTATTATTCACTTCATACCCACTTCAGTCCCTTTATCTCTTGGCATGCATCTAGTGGACTCCACTAAATGGGGTGCATCCATTCAAACTTTTTTCAAGAATCTAGACTCTTTGAGGGCTGGCCTTAGAGAGTTCTTCAAGTCCACCCCAGAAATATGTCAGGGGTCCCGTGTCTGAAATCCAACCTGCTAAAATTAACTACCCCTTGTTTTAGCGTAGTATGAAATTTAGCTTCAATCTAAGTTAGGCCCACCATTTAGATTGAATATGTAGAAGCACATAATTAACACTTTTGTTATTTATTTCAATCGTGTTCTTTATGCTTGATCATTTGATATTGGGCCCAATTTTGTTTCAAGAGAAGTTTGGTGCAAAGATAATACACAGGGTGATAGTGATTTTGAGAGGTTGAATTTTCATGTGGTCCCCATTGATGAATTTATAAAGATGAGTGTGGAGACTTCTCTAAAAGCATCTGTGAAAGGGCATCGTGTCCCTTTTAAAAGGGATCTGGATCCTCTGCTTCCCAGGCCATGCAATGGACAGTTGGTGGAATAAAGGAGAATTCTTATTTCAACCGTTTATTTCATGATCTTAGATTGAACAATTGGCAATATCTATCGAATGGACCTTTTTTTATACTTTTATTCTTTGCAAATAGCTAGACCCCGAAGCCATTTTACATCTAGTAGGGCTAGTAGGCTCCATTGCCCGTGTTCTCTCTAAAGAAAAGGAGCAGGGACCCTACGAAAGCATAACAAGCACAATTAAGGCTAACAAACAGTAATTAAGTGAGTTGCTACACCTCAGGAGGTCGCCAAATCACACTCATTTAAGTTCTTGTTTTTTTGAGAAAAAAGACAAAGGACGTTTTGGCATTTAAAGCATTATCTTGGACTTTAATGTGTTTTTTTTTTATTTGTGCTGTAGTTGCAATTTTAAATATCTATCAGCTATTTTTTGTTTGTACTCCTTTCATGTGCAGTTAATCAGAAGTTTTTACTTGTCTTTACTTTTCATATATAACAGGTGCAACTTGTGTTTTATGATGTGTGGACTTTCATTGGCTAGGAACCCCCTATTAGTGGAACCAACAGTGAAGATAACACGGAGAATGAAGTTGTAGATATTAATGCAAAGGGAGCTGTAATTTTTGTCATAGCTGCATCCGCTTTCCTGTTGGTCCTATACTTTCTTATGTCTGCTTGGTTCATATGGGTACTTATTGTGATGTTCTGCATCGGTGGTTCTCAGGTATACGATATTCTTTGGCATATTTATTGACTATATTATGTTGTTGAAATTTAAAATTTCATAGGATGCATTTTTTTTCTAACTCATTCATATAGATTAGTATTCAAAGACTGAATGTACGGACTTACGGAGTTCAATTTCCATTTCGATATTTTATATATTCATACATACATACATACATACACATATATATGTATATATATCTCAAAGACTGAAGAGGGATTTTTTCAGAGGTTGAGGCATTAAACCTCATAGACATGTTTTTTGGTGTGTTTGGTACTGAATTTTGTGTGCAAGGGATTCACTAATATTTTAGTGCTCTTCCTCTTCCTGAGTAAAAGGTCTGTAAGCCTATATTTTGTTTTTTGGGTTTTAAGTCAGGGAAGAGGGTTCAATTGGAGCCCCAATTTTGAGAACTTTAATCCAAACAATAGGATTACAGTAACTTGTTTAGTGGAAAAAGTTATACAGATTGACAATTTAAGCAACCATCCACACTACCTCCAACTCAGTTTTCCTTAAAAGGAGTGAGCATATTGAGGTAAACTGCAGACCTCATTTCATTCTAAATAATCTAGTTAGAAACCTGATAGTCTTTAATGGTACTATTTATTTACTGAATACTCATTCTCACGACTAATCCAGAACAACCTGGTGTAATGGTGTTATGACTGAAAAGACTACACTATAGATTTATTATTTGAAAATCACCAGATTACAAACATGTGAAAAATGACTTATCAGTGTTGCAGACTCTGTAGTTTGTTGTGATGTATCTGTGCAACAGGTTTACTTCAATGCTCATCTAAGTTGTCCCTGTTTTCCAGGGAATGCTTGCTTGCTTAGTGGCACTGATTTTAAGGTATATTTGATTGAATATGTTGTTGTTAGAAGCAGTAGCATTCAATTTTCTTGGTTCCTCTGTTTTAAATGTTTTGTACTGTGCCCTTCCTACCAGAATGTGCAGGGGTTGTGGACGGAAGACAATAAAACTTCCCGTTCTTGGGGATGTTTCACTTCTATCTTGTTTTGTTTTCCCATTCTGTGTAGCATTTGCCATTTTTTGGGCTGCAAATCAGAATGCCTCATATGCTTGGATAGGACAAGACATTCTTGTAAGTTACCTTCTAATATCCCTCTTTATTTTTAGTGTTGCTCTACTTTGTTCATAATGTTATTCTGTGGTAAATACATCATAAGATGTTCTGGGCTGTGCCAACTTCTTTCATCGCTTGCAGATAATATAATTATACATATATATAATATTCAAACATGTTATAGGGGAGTGATTATAAGGATGACCGCAATGTGTGGTCAAGGAAGGCCAAATAAATTCTATACATATGTGGTCCACCTTCCAAGGATATGGACCATTCACGTTATGACCTGTTCACTCATATCAGGCTTGATATTTTCTCCAAAGAAAATGGTATTAACTGTTGGATTGAGAAAACATGATTTGAGCACTAATTAGTAATGATTGTTGGTAACTTTCTTTCCTCAGCGCAATGGTGCCCATATTTTAGCAATCTGGACTGTTCAGAAGATGCATAGTTTCCTCTTATCATAACAGTATGAAATCTCAGTCACAGTTGGAGTTACATTCACCATTAGATTAACAATCAGAATTAAGGCATGTTTTTCATTTGTCCAATCCAATGCCAATATTATTTAATTGACTTGAAATTTGGGACCTGCACAGATGAATGGAGCGAGCATTGAATTGGTGGTTTTAATTCATGGTATGTAGGGCCAATGATATGGAAAACATGGTTTTATTAAAAAAATCTGATTTAACTACATTTCTTGAAAAACTTCCCACCCAAATGGTGATTGTTGCAGAGAGTATCTCTGTTATTCTCTGATACCAAAGGCAAGTATAAGCCAGCTATGATAAGGAGATGATATTGGTGAGAATGGAGTATAGTGCCCCTTGGATGATCGCCTCTCCTTTTTATACAATCCTCAATTCCCATGATTAGGTTATTACAATCAATTTACAATTAATCAAGAATCAATGAGCTCTCTCATTAGTATGGTGCTCCTAAGTCTTAACTCCTAAGGTTTATGTTTTAAAGTATACACTATTTTTCAATGCAATGCTCTTTGATAGCACTATTCTTCAGTGTACACATAAATATAATGCATGAAACTCTTTCCTTTTCTTCTTCTATGTATTCATGTTGTGTAAAGGAATGACCAAAGTACTTAAAGACAACATATCTTCAAGTTGTTGGTTTTTTTAACCCAGAATATGGAACTGTATGTGCACAGATTGTGATTTAGCCATTTAGGATCCTCTACTTCTTTTGGGAACTATGTTACACTTCTTTAGGATGAAGAAAGTCTAGGACAAGTGATGTCAGTCTGTTGAGCATCTTGCAGTTCTTCCTAGTAGATCTGCTTTAGCTAATATAGTTGATGGTGAAGACTGTGGTGATGTAGATTGGGGTTGGGGTGTGGTCATGGTCAACCATCTACTATAGAAAAATAAATGGTTTGCTATATATGTTGTGGAAGATATCATTATATTGGAGATTCGGATTGCTCCTCTCAATCTACTTCCTAATTAGTTCATGTTGTCGCTTGATGTTTTCAGCCAAGTTTTCACTAGGATTTGCTCCACTTGTGATTTTGAATGGACTTTATTGTGTGACCATATTCTTAGATAGGCTATAGGCAAATTTGCTTGAGGCCACTCCAAATACCATTGTTTTAGTCACCATTACGTCAACTCATTTTGACATTAACTGAGCCTAGCAGCAGCCAGAGCCCTAAAACCAACTCAAAATGAGTCTCACTCAAGATTCTAATACAACTTCGCTGAGTCAGTGCCAACTAAACAAGTCCAATAGGACTCACCCAAATTTTATAGGACTCGATGAGAACTATATAAATATGAATATCCAGATTGAAGAGTGATCAATTCTATACTTGTTGAGTCAAGTAGAATCAGCCAAGTCAACCCAATGTTAATTAATGTTTAAAGCCATGGAGGAATCCTAGGTCACTATTTTCATGTGCTATAATACCATATAGGGACACAAACTTGACTAAGGAAAAGATTTAATGTATTACTCCCCATAAACACATTTAAGACAACATGATACGGCTCACTACTACAAAGATATCTACTTTCCAACCAATCTAAATGAAACTAAAAATGTGTTGGGTATTGTTACCTCATTGCCCTTCTTAAAACCATGATAATTTGCGGAGGCTCAGAGAGTAGTGTTTGACTAGCAACTATCTACTCTTAGCGCACCTTGGACATAGCACCCACTTGGATGCATTCATATCACTAGTGTAGGTGTAGGGGTATCAGATGGTCCTGTCATCCATTAGTGAATGGGCCCCACATGGGCATAATTTGTTGATGGTAACCATTTAATTAAGGGCCCTAGAGTTTAATCATGATATTCATTTATGCAAATCATCATCATCATCAAGTTGTGCCTGTGTGGGACCTATCCACCAATCCATGACTAGACCCTTTGTCCCCTTGTGGACCCTCACTTTGATTTGAATATTATAAATTAGAGTATATGTTATCTATTTATACTAATTAATAGGGATTAGAAAGGGTAGATAGGTATTTTCCTAGTATCTTAGCCTATTCTCTAGGAATTAGTCTCCTTTTGTGTTTTATAGGTTCTATAGGGTGTCTATTGTCATTGTAGGAGTTTGTTAGTTAGTTAGAGGCCCTAGCTAGTAATTAGAATTAATAAGAGGGGTTTCCACTTGAGAATATTCCAACTTTCCCTAAAAAGACCCAATTACCCATGTACTTATCTTCAATTTCTATTAAAATAGGAGGGACACTTTGGTAATCAGCCACCTAACACAACCTGTAAAACTACCCTCCCTCATGCCAAACTAATCCCATCTCTCTCACTCTCATTTCCCTCTCTTTTCCCTCTTCTTTCTTCTCTCTCATTTTCCCTCCAATTCCCTCATTTCCCTCCCTTTCTCTCTAGAAACCTAGCTACAAGAGGAAGAAGACTTACTATAAGCTTCAGCTATCATCTCTTCTAAGGAGCTATTCTATATTATAGATCTCTCATCTCTCTTCTAATCAAGGTATTTCTCTTCTTCTAGTTCAATTTCCTTAGAATTCTCTCTTTCTCTCTCTAGATTCCTTTCCTTATTGCAATTCTCTTATGGATCTGGGATTAGGTGCTATAGATCTACTTAGATCTGGTTTTTGGGATTGGAAGACCCTAGAAGAGTGAATTTCTATTTGGAGCTTGGATCTCTCTATTTTCTTCTATTCCCTTTGATGCATACATCCTATGTTACTTGTATACTGTGCCTTGCTAGATCCTTCGATCTGACCCATCTTTGGTGCTTAGGTTCTGACCCCTGAGATCGAGGATGACACGCTCGTCGAGGAGCCCGTAGCTAGAGACTATGGATGGGGACCGGCTGACCCAGTGGTCCAGCTGGGGGTTGGAGTGCATGCACAGGGGGTTTGAGTGCAGTTCATTTTGGGGTTTTGAGTGACTATTGTTGGGAGCAAGGGTTTCATTCATCTGATATGTACAGACTATATTTCTTACTTTGAGATTCGTAGATAGGTGCCCTGCTACATTTGCTTTATGACAGTTTCAATACCTTATTGCTTCCACTATTATATGATTTTGCTTCTGCTATTCTTTATGCTTCCTCAATTAACCGTTAATCATTATATTTTTTCAAAAAGTTTTAAATTGGACCTCACTGCGGACTATGATCTTGGAAGTTCTCGAATTTTCCAAGAAGTAGCGCGCCAATTTCGGGTACCTTAGCGGTAACCTCGGCATTCGGAATTGGGGCGTTACACCCTTCAATCCTTGGCCCCTAGTGATCTGCATGCATCCAGGTGGACCCCACATTTAGGGTTAATATTTCTCAAAGCTTAGATGCTTGATGGCCTTCAACTTCAACTTATGAATGGAGTCTTTCTACCCCATGTTTTTGCGGCTGCTCTTGTCAATGGTCATATGGCAGGTTTTTTACTGTAGTTGGTATCGAAGATTAGCCAATCTTCATAATTCATAATTTCTGCTGTGACTATATAAAAATAATGGTTAGTAATTTCCCTTTCCAAAACTAGTTTCTTTCAATCCTACAAATTTATTTGTTCATAATTCTCGAATATCAAAATATGTAGCTTGAAATTAGTTCCGTTCTTGTCTTCAATTAAAATTATGAATTGTTGCTTTTATGTGTGTCTTTTGATTAACTTTTCTGTAGAATTCTACCTAATATTTCATATTGTTGTCATATTACTATATAATCTAATGCTTTTACCTGTGGGCAGGGCATCTCTTTGATGATAAATGTCTTGCAACTAGCTCGGTTGCCAAATATCAAGGTGCATTGGAATAGTTAGATTGTTGTTTTTCTATTATTAATGTTTCTCAGATTTAATTATTATTAGTTTTCAGGTTGCTTCAGTTCTTCTTTGCTGCGCATTTTGCTATGATATATTTTGGGTCTTCATATCACCATTAATTTTCCATGAAAGTGTTATGATTGCGGTGAGTGTATTTGCTTTTTTGTCTATCACTCTTTTGCATATTCTAGAAAATATAGATGTTCTTTTTTTTTTCTTTTTAAATTGGGCAATTGATTTGATGCAAGGTCTCAGTGGATTGGCATGATTTGGGAGAAAGAAATCAAACAATCAAATCAATGGACCGGATTTCTTTTGTACTAACTAAGGCAGTCCTGATTGACAAATTGGACTATTGTGCGATGTTGAGACACAAACTATGGAAATTCCAGATAATTTAAAAGAAAGAAACTGAATATAAATTATCAACACTAATCTCTAATTGTTGGATTAATGCTGAATAATCCTCAATTCAATGGGGAATGCTCAATTAAAGGGAGAGAATTCCATGGTTGCATGTTAAAGTTAATGTGCAAATGAAAACAGCTAAAGGTATCCCTAGACACTTGTTTTTTAAACATCTAAGCTCCTTGTGGATCTAAAAAATAAACACCATTGACTACTGTTGCATTAAGTTTGAGAATTAAGAATGCCCGACATAAACATCACTAGGTATCGCAGTGAAGAAGTTAATTTTATCTAACACTTTTTTTTTTTCTTTTTTCCTCTGTTTGAAGGTTGCTCGTGGTGATAATAGTGGTGGTGCAGCCATTCCTATGCTTTTGAGAATCCCTCGCTTTTTTGATCCTTGGGGTGGGTATGACATGATTGGCTTTGGAGACATTCTCTTCCCAGGACTGCTTGTTTCTTTTTCGTATAGGTAATATTGCAACATTTTTATAGTTAACATGCAATTTTTGTAATAAAACATCTAAAATGTTTAATTTATTTTCATATAAGAACCTGTATGTTTGATGATTGAAAATGTTGCGGAGTCCAAGAAACGAAATTATATATTTTGGCCTAGTAGATATATATGCACCAGCTTGAGAGGAAGGAAGGGTGGGGTGGGGGTGCGGGGGTGGTTTGGTGTTGGATAAAATGGCATTTTTTTATTATAAAAAAATAGTTATCTTATCTGATGTATTATGCATGCTGGGCCAAGTAGATATGTGCACCAGCTTGGGGATGGGGAGAAAGGTTGGGAGATGTTTAGGGATTATTTGTGACTTAACAGAAGTTTAGGTACTATTTTGTGATTTTGTACAGTGAAAATCTTTTTGGTGAATATTGGAAGTTTCATCAATATACCATGCTGGTCAATTTGGGACTATTCTATAACTAATATAGAGTTTTTCGGTAAATACTAGAAATTTCATTAATATACCATACTGGTAATTTTGGGACTATTCTGTAATTATGAGAAATAAAGAGATTTTTTTTAATACTGAAATATCATTAATTTAAATACACCATGTTGGTTGCCTAGCCCTACTAGAACAACCGGCAACCTTAATTTCAATTCTTTCTTTCCTTTTTCTCTCTAAAGCCTCTTCTTCTTTGTATCTTTCTTCTTCAAATCCATCTTCTTCCTCATTGTTTTGATTTTTATAGTAAATCAGAGGTTACAACTCAATGGTGAGACACTACATTGAAGATACGTTTGGTCATGCATCCATGCCATTCTCACTACAATTCATCGATGATTAATCTTGGAACATTAGTTTAAGATACATTGGATGGATGTGAATACATGAATTTTGCACATATACAATGTGCCAACAAGTTCAAAGGCAAAAAAATTCTACAAGAATTCTAGAGGTGTAATTAATTCCTCTCTATCCTTGATACGTAAATTCTTTTTCAAGAAGGAAAGAATGATGCGACCCAAGAGGACATCTGCCATTGAGGCACATGCCCAAGACTAGTAAGACTTTGATCCTTTGATACCAAATTTTTTCCTATGAGTATTCTTGAGTTTATGAATGGATGTTTGATCATCGCTAGTTACCGTACTGCAAAAAGAGAAAGTGATGTTCAGGATGAAGTACATGATTGTCATGACCGTACTTATTATAATTCCTATTCAATCATTTAGCTATGAGCCTATTACCACCTTGAGGATGCTCACAGGCATATATATGGTGACTAACTTTTATTTTAAGCTCTTCATTTTGAGTATCATTTCAACGCTTCGAGTAGAACGTTGTAGTTTTATTATACATCTTGTTATAATTTCTAACTATGGTTTTTTGACAACGGTAGTCATCTATGATCATTTAATCTACGGTAGTCATCTATGATCATTTAATCTTTCTTACTCATTGTAAACCAAAGCTAGTCTCTCTTTTTCGTTTCTTGTACTCTTTCTCATTTCCGATTATACAGATGGATATTCCCTCTTTTTCATAGCTTTTATCGTACATCATGTCTTGACTTTAGTTATAAAATTTCCAGCTTCTATGGCTGGGCCTCTTATGGTGATATAGTTATGTGCTCTTCATTTTCATTTGTCTTGGGCTTTACTTTGTTAACACAGATATGACAAAGCAAATAAGAAGGGCGTTTTAAGTGGATATTTCCTTTGGTTGGTATTTGGCTATGGATTTGGTAGGTGTTAACACATCCCTTTATCTCATTATGTAGTTATTAGTTTCACTTGGAGTTACTTTGACCAATGGTGTTTATGCAAACAATTAAGTAGCTGATATTTGTAATGGTTATAGCTATTGAGATTGTAATTGTGAAATGAATCTTGAAATTCTTCATATCTGGGAGACTTTTGTCATTTTCCTACGTTTTATGTAGGAAAGTGGCATTGATCTAGGGGATGAAAAGTGAAAGGTCAGTGACCGATATATACAAGCAATCATAAAAAAAAAAAAAAATTGAATGGTAACGATGAATTATATAAAAAGAAGAAAGAATACAAGCAGCCACAAAACAAGAACAAAAAGGGGGCACAATGGTATATATACCAAGGAGAAACAAAAAAAAAAAAAACACACCGAAAGCTACCAAGTTAGAAGACCTATCCACCCCTTGCTTTGCTAACGAGTCAGCAGAACCATTGGCCGACCTCCTAACATGCTGAATAGACACTTGAATTGAAGATGATAAACTCTATTCTCATTCATATAGAACTGAACTCTACGGATAAGACACCCAGGAGATGGCATTAAGAGAATCACTGTCCACCACTAACCTTGACAAAAAGAGGAGGAGATGTTCATCCCAATCATTTCTAGAATAGCTAACACCTCCGTCTTGTTGGATTCCATACTCCATACTCCCCATATGCTTGGAGAACATTGCCAAAATAATTCTTTCACTGTTACAAAGCACCCCACCAACGCCTGCTGGACTGGACTCCCCCCTAGCTGCCCCATCCACTAGGGCTGTCAAAATTAATCGTGAAAACCGAACCGCCCGGCCGAACCGACCGTTTGGCCGGTTTATAGATTTTTTTAAAAATAAAACCAACCGAACGGTTTTTGTAAGTTTTTTTTTTTTTTTTCAACAGTCGGTTTTTATAATTATGTAGAAACTGTTCGGTTAAAACCGAACCGACCGAACAAAGTATTTAGATGCATTAGATTTCCGAGCTAGGCACTATGAGTCTATGATCAAGATATTGCTGGCTGACTTCAAGTTCAAAGGCTCTAATAAAATAGAATATTTATACAGATTCCAGCTGCTAATTATCAAAAAATGGCTAGAGAGTCTGGTTTTTTTTTTTTTTTTTTCATTTAAAAATGTTTATCTGCATGTGCACATTGCAATCACTAACATATCATAATGTGCCCAGGTCACAAGCCAAAAAGGAATATGCACATATATAAGTACATTCTCACTGAGAGAGAGAGAGAGAGAGAGAGAGAGAGAGAGAGAGAGAGAGAGAGCACAAATTATTTTGTATTTAACACTATTGTCAGTTATTAAGAGAGAGCACGAATTAGGCCCAGTTCATTAACCGAAGACCGACCGAACCGAAATGTCGGTTTCCAATGTCCAGTATATGTACTTTGGTCGGTTTTGGTTATTGCAAAATTGTAAAACCGAAAGTTTCGGCCCAGGTGTCATATGTTGTAAAACCGACCGAAAACCGACCGCTTACAGCCCTACCATCCACATTGAACTTTAACACACCTACAAAGTGGGGAACCCAAGACACCGCCTTTTTCACCTTCTTGACCCCACAAGATACAAGCAATCATCAATATCACTCCCTTCACAAAAAATAGTTCCTCCGCTATTGAAATTAAATCTCAAAACATGTGGGAAATTTTACGATCTTCACTTCCTGGCCATACAACTTTGGCCCTCATCCTTTACTGTTCACCCTTTTTAACCCCTCCACTTCTCTATGTAAATAATGGGAAAATGGAAATAGTCTCAGAATAGAGAAATGGAAGCAGAGCCATTCACAAATCTTTTTTTTATGGAAGGCATGTACAAAATAATAGATGTGAAGGGTTATGGTTAATTTAAAACACAATTGAGCATTGCTTGTGGCCTTGTGTGGAGGATTCATGCGAATCAGTTTATATGAGCTATATGTGTAACATATATATAGAGATATTATTAGGAGTTATGTAATGGAGAGAGATGATTAATGGGTATCCAAGGTTTGATTAGATTATTATACACAATAGATTACAAAGGCAAATTGGGTTGTTGACTAATGCTATCATTTGCTTTCATTTATATCTTCTGCATTGGGTCAGGGGCTACTTCATAGTGGAGTAAGAACCAAGTGATGATGACTATCAAAAGTTTTAAGGTTGATAAACATACTGAAGTTCAACATAATTTTATTTGGGATACAATTGTGCTACACATCTGATCAAAAGTTTGTATCTCATCATGCTTTATCTCCTTCTGGAAGGCCTTTATTACTAGCATATCTTCCGCTTCTCCTAGATATTTCTGAGAGGCATTGGATCATCCTACCTAGAACAGTGCTTGGAAGATGAGGAGCATTCCTGAACGGAATCACACTTGGACATGGTTGAGTCACCTGTCAGTAATGATGGAAACTGGTTGTGTTTGGGTTGATCCATATTACTCCGGACCCAAACCCGAATTACCAAAAGAGACTCGCACCTGACCAAGGTACTACGTTATGTGGTCTGTAACCATACCCGAATTTAGATAAAAGGAATGAACCTAGACCTAAATAGAATAAAGGGCTTGTGCTTTCTTTTCTTTTTCTTTTTGTATTTCATTTATTACCACTCTTTTGGTCTCTTTTCTTTTTGTTCGTGTATTTCTTTAATATCCCTTTTTTAAGTATACATTATTTACGCAGAACGGCATCTTTGCAATTTCACTAATGTTATGCAATAAGAGAGGTCACCCATGATCATCTGGATCTTTAATTACCCCTCTGCATCACTATGCTCGCAGGAGAACATTCCCCTCCCAAATGATGGGGCACAGATGTTCTGATCTGGATATAACAAAATGCAGTCCTTCACAATATTGCCAACAAAAACCTCCTTCACATAATCTCTAGTTTCGATGTTAGATTGCTATAAACTGCTTTTACGTACTAACAATCTTAAACTATAAATGCCGGTCTTAGAAGCTACCTCATCTCCTTCACTTTCCTTCTGAACACATGGCACTCTTTAAGACTAATTTGAACAATTGATCTAATAAGCAAACTTCCCAAAAGGGGTGTTCTAAAGTCACTGCGGTGGGATGACATTTCACCATTGTAATAGTGACCACAATTGTTGGATAAAAGAAGACGACTACGACAGTAAAACAAGCGCACTGTTCCACAGGCAACAGATGGATATCGCACAAAAATGTTAATAGTTACAATCTTCAAATCATGTGTTTATGACCTGCTCACACTCATGAGGTTAATCATTCTGGTTGCTCTACATATGCATACGTCCATGCATTAGAAGAGTTATGTCACAGCCCACTATAAACATGCACACATCTCAGAGACTACTCCATGGATTAGAACCTTAAAAGCCACAGTTCCTTTTTTTCCTTCTTTTTCTAACAAGGGATGAGCTTTCGTGTTATCTTTGCAGGGCTCTTCGTCACTTATCTGGGTTTGTACCTGATGGATGGGCATGGCCAACCTGCATTGTTGTACCTTGTTCCATGTACGCTAGGTAAAGACTTTCATTAACCATGGTGCGTTAACACAAAAGGGTAATGTGTCTGCATCTTCTAATTCTCATCATGTTACTCAGGGCTCACTGTTATATTGGGTTGTGTGAGAGGTGAGCTGAAAGACTTGTGGAACTATGGTGAAGAACTATCTTCTAATAGATCTGATAAAGCTTAAAGAGTTCTCTATGATGTTTCTAATATGATAGTGGGAGCTTTATGAATCTGCTGAATACGCCTGCAGATAGAATGGGGTAAATCAAGCCGGTTCTGCCCCCTAACACAGATGGGATAGTAACTTATGAAGCCTTTCTGAATGAAAGAAGCCAAAACTTGTATGCATGAGCAGAGCTAAATCTAAGAGGTGAATACATGACTCAATATCCTTCTGTATTTATTGTCATTTGATACTGCATTTACCTCCTTTGTTCGGGCTGCAAAATTTGATACAGATCAAGCTACTACTTTCAGGAAAATTCAGTTTATTGTAAGATCATTTACAAAGTTAAGGTATTGTCATATTGCACACGTCCCCTTGGAAATGTACGAGCCCAAGTATCACTAAAATCAGAGTGACTTAACACCATTATTTTGATCATTCTGTGAAGAATGCAATAAACTGTTGCATCCATCTTTATACATTGATTAATCCAATCGTGTGCATCACTCTGGGATGGGATGGAATATTGATTGATTGCATACTTACGAGTGGTAATTTTAAATGAATGGCTTGGATCAAACAAAAGTGGGCCCACATGAGGCTAACATAACTAGTTGGCATGAAAATTCCCATGCAGACTTCAGCATATACTATCATTTAGCAGATACATAAGATTTGTGATAGCCCAATAACAAGTTGAGTAATTTTGCTTTGACTCTGATTTAGTATTTTGACTTAGCTTGCGTTGGAGCATCCTACCGTTTCTATGGCCCCACCAAACTCATGTCAATGAAGTCAAACTGCTTATCACATGGGTTCTTTTGGTCAGACATTAAACAAAAGTTGCAGTAGTTGGAAAATCATAAATATCCAATCAATAGACATTTCATAAGTCATTTGATAAGGAGGCAACGTTATGGTCTCAGGATTTTTACTGCCTCCATAAATGCATCTTATAGATATGTAAATGCTTCAATCTCACAACCATATGGTCCATAACCTGTCTTATCTGGTCAGATCCATTGGGTGATCAGGTTAATGGGACCCAGCCCACTGTCATCCAAAGGGATGCAAACATGTCAGTTTTTTGGGCCAATTGGGTAATCAGGGGTCCATGCCATCAATTCATCCCTTGGACATCTTGAACATTTTACACAGCAAAGATGAAAGATCGGACCCTCAAAGTGACATTAGGAAAATAGAGAATGAAAAAGGTCACAAACACTAATCGGTCATCCCATCTTTTTATGGCAATGACTTCAAAATATGTTATTTCAAAGGTTGAAAGTGGAAGATTAGTTTCAAACCAAGTTTGTTCCTGAAGATTTAAAGCTCATCCCTTTTATCAGATGATTAGAAATGCTTGATGTAATTGGCTCTTTATACATATCTAATTCATAATCTCCTCTTGTATTTTATGGATTTAGCGTGTATAGGGGTGTGCAGTATCCACCCTTGTGGACTCCAGAATTTTAAGTCCATAGATCATCTTAACTCATTAATCTTTTCTTATGGCCTTAATAGTGTTCAAAGTGATCACGTTTTTAGGATTTCAATCTAATGATGAGTGTGAGACAGTAGGTGTGAAAAAATTGGATTGATCATGGAGTCCAACTTGCCTGAATAAGGGTGTCGGCCAATTTGCTCCCACGAGCATCATCCAAATTCAATGTTGTCATCTTTTTTTTTTTTTCCAATTTTGTTGTATGTTCTTTTGAAGTTTCGATCAGCCATGGGACCACGAGAAACACACTGTTATTGTTCCCATCCTACAAAAAGAAGCTTTAAACAAATTGGGGTTGGTGATGGTTTTTCAACAAAGAAAGAGAAACAGACAATGGAGCAGTCCTTGTCCTATCCCATCTTCCACTTAAATAGGAGTCTCAAAAGTTTGAATTTTTGCAATTGAAACAGCCTTTTTTTCCTTTGTCTTGAGACCCTTTACAGCATATTCCACCGAGTCATAACCTCACTCAATCGTCACCATTAATCTATTAAAGAAGAAAGTGGGGCCCACCATTGAAAAAATTAGAGCATGATTTATCACATGTCTTATCTGCTATCTGTGGAAGCTGAAAAAATAAAGAATCCAAATTGCAATAGGGCCATCTTAATTGGGTTGGCTAAGGCAATGCCCATTTGGTTACGAGGCCCGGTATTATCCCATGGGCCCATGAATTCAGCCCAATGCAAACGGGACACCGGTCTGGCCCATATTGACTCCTTAATTACCAGTTATTGCCCTAGTAAATCAAATCTTGTGAACATGAAAACCTCATTTACATCTTCAGCTTGTATTCTTCACTAATCCCCGCCACTACTCATTTGTAAGAAATAAGAACCCACTCTACCAAAAATTCCAAGGATTTCAATATTTAACAAACAAACGGGTCAGTTTCACATTGGACCATATTTCACGCCTATGAAACTCTTTCCACACTTCGGATGCTTCTTCTATTTTGGTCTTAGGCCCTTTCATGATTATTACATCCATAGAAATGAATTTAATAGAGCAGATTAGGGTAGACCCTAAAACCCCCTTTTTAACTCTCATGATTCCCTTCCTATCATAGAATCTTTTCCTTACTGGGTTTAAGATTCCACTCCTGTGTTAGCCAATGAAAATAGTATAATTTATTGTTTCAATTAGGAATGAAGAATCTCACCAAAATGATCATCCAAGTGGGGCCCACTAGAGTTTGGTGTGTGGTCATGCTGACCATACCCAATATGTCTTAAAATCATCATCTCATTATCAAACCCTGTTACCATACCCAATACGTCCTTTGCAAGTTCTTGTTACCCTAATTTTGGATTAACTACAACCAAGCATGAGTAAAACTATCTATTTCTCACAATCAGGTGTCTTACATGAGCATTGCATTTAGAATTATCTTGATTAACGCTTGTCCACTTCCCCTACTAAACTAGATTTTTCAAAACCTTTCATACATCTAGTTTGACCAGTGAACCCCACCAAGATGCTATGTGTCTTTGTGTCATATGAATGCATGACAAATGTTAAAATAAAATTCTTCCCTTTGGGTCACGTACATAAAATTCCACTTTATTTGATCATCATCAAACATCAAACTTCTTCGGTTGATGTTTTGAATTCCAGGTTAATCAGATTGGTTCATTGGGTTAGTTAGAGATTAGATTCTCGGTCAAAAGAAAGTATTTTAACAATTGCATCCGGCTTTCTTATAGCGTAAGAGAAAGTTAAACTTAGTGAGAGTAGTTAAACTTAGTGAGAGTTTCTCTTACCGTGGAAATAGGCATGTCAGTCGAATCACGTAAATCCCTTATTTGATTTCTCCCTTCATGTGTTGCTTTGTGTATTTGATTATCGATCCAAGTTCTTTTTGCTTTCACTCGTATAACAAAACTAATCATCATTCTTGATTCACATCCTTCAAACTTATTTCATGCTGGATTCTAATTGCATTTATCAACTATCAATGGGAAATTCAAAGTATCACCCAATTAAGAGTTAAAACTGACATTTGACCAATCATATGAGGAGACCCATTGACTTTTGGTTAATTTGTAATCTTGGAAGGTCAGGAGTCTTAATCTCATTAGGATGTGGAGAACACAACTGTGAGGTCTAATATATTAGTAGTTTCTATTGAGAAAAGAGTATTCGGAGGATTCTAAGTGCTAGAAGCTTACTTTGGATTGTTGTCATCTCGATCAAACGTCAACTTCGGTTTACATCCACAGTATACCCATCCAAATAGATCATTGACCCTAAATATGTTTTGTGGAATTGCACCACATCTTGTTATGCTTATAATATCTCTATTTGACCACTTCTCAATCAAATTATTATGATGACGATTATGATGATGATGATGATGAACGACTATGATTAGCATTAAAATGAGTACTGTCCAACTTTGCAAAAAAAGAAGTTACTTGAAATGACCATCAATTGTGTTAAAAAAAGTAAAAAGATAATTTTGCCCATTAAACCCGGAAGACCTAAAATCAAAGGCTATATAAAATCATCCAAATGGCTTGATGTCACCCGTTTTTCTAATCTACATCCAACCCTTTCCATCACCATTGCCTTCATCGGTCGTCATGCAACCATATGGACTCCACCAAAAGTCCACTTGAGTTATGAGATTTGCTAAGCAAAAGTCCAAAATAACCAAAAGTTGGGTGTTATACAGTCAAATCGGGAAACATTGTCCCAAAAATGCAAAATATGTGAATCGGGATCTTCTGAGTGTGTCCACGCAGGGTGACATGGCAGACCGTGAATGGTCCATTTACTGTCACTGTGTGGTTTTTTCTTCGGCTCAAAACATATATGGACCTTTCCTTTTAAGTTATCTAAAATAGAGGAGACTTTTATATATATTTGGGCCTTTTTTAGGTTGTAGTTAGGGCTATTAAAATGTGAAAATCGAACCGCCCGACCGAACCGACCGTTTGGTCGGTTTATAATTTTTTTTAAAACAAACCGACCGAACGGTTTTTGTAAGTTTTTTTTTTTTAACAGTCGGTTTTTATAATTATATAGAATTTGTTCGGTTAAAATCGAACCGACCGAATAAATTACTAAATATTATATATATTTTATATGACATAATACATATATGTATCTGTGTAAGTATAAAACTTACATGTAAGAGTTAAGACTTAAACGTATGTAAGTCTTAGTGTCTTACACAGTCAGATACACATACATTACAAATATTGTAAAAAGTAAAAACTAAAAAGAAAAACATAAACAAATAAGAAGGAAAACTCAAAAATGAAAACCTAAATCACTAGTAAACCTAGATCCATTGTATGTGGCTATGTAGCTTGGTATGTAATTGTATGTAATGACTTTATAGTTTATAGGCTGAATTTGGTATGTATGATTTTGGCCCAAAAATAGTATTTGGATTTAATGATTTAGGCCCAAAAAAGTATAAATTTTATTGTTTAAGCCCAACAAAATTAGGCCCAGCCCATTAACCGAAGACCGACCGAACTGAAATGTCGGTTTTCAATGTCCAGTATATGTACTTTGGTCGATTTCGGTTATTGCAAAATTATAAAATCGAAAGTTTCGGTCCGAGTGTCATATGTCGTAAAACCGATCGAAAACCGACCGCTTACGGCCTTAGTTGTAGTGAAAAAACTTAATTAAAAAAGAAGAAGAAGAAAGAAAGAGAAAAATAGTATGGGTATTTTGAAAAGGAAAGTAAAGGATGCAGGTATTGAGTGTGGGCGAGAGAGAAAATGATTCACAAGGGAAAGGTGGGAAAGTGAGGGCAGATTACAGTGGGCATTTTAGACGCTCCTGTAGTGGAGGGTGGGGACCAAGGGATCTTGTGTTGCTCCTTCCATTAAGGAGTTGTGTAGGGACCACTTCTCCCAGTTTTCATCCAACAACAACGAGTCCCCTCTAACCCACACATTTCAAAGATTAAAAAAAAAACATAAAGTTTACATGACGTACGGCAACTTTTGTTTTGATCTAACATCATAATTATTATTTTAAAGGCAAGCACTTCCGACCCAACTCCTACACATTCGTCAAAGTTTCTCACCATCAACACTATAGCCGGAAATTCATCATTGATTGTTTATTTCCGAGGAAGAAAAGTGCCACACTATCAACCAACATTTGATCCTAGCAGAGTGGTGTGTGAAAAGATAGGGGAAAATGGAAATTAAGGCAAATATCAACCTCCATTTATAAGTTATATAGATCATTGAGTCCACAAACTTTGTCACATGTCGCATTTGCACAAATCCTAATATCACAGATTTGAGGATCCTTGTTCATGGACGTGGCAATGGGTCCCTATTTATCGTCACTCAAGCTATAAATTGCTTGATTTTATTTTATCTTTTGTTAAAAATCGGAGTATGTGACTATAGAGTTGGAGAGGACTCAATCAAAAATGAGTTTTTTTATATTAACTTCATCATCATCACCATTAAAGTTTTGTCCCAATTATATTAGGGTTGGTTATATGAATTATATTTCTCCATTCCGATCTATATTAATTTTATCATATAAGAAACTTATATTAATTTATTATATAAAAAACTCTTTAAAATAGTGGAATTCTCTAAAAGAAAGTGTTTTCCTTATTTGAAACAATAAAAAATGAACTTGCCATATATTCCATATTCCATATTCCATAAAAAAATATAAGATTTAAATTGAATTTGACCTAAGAAATAGCAAATTGTCCCCCTTCAAATCCTTAAAATCTTGTTAAATTTCTCACTTCACTTAATTTGCATTGATGATAGTGAAATGAAAATCACAATCCCTTGCCTACAATTTGGTAAGATTTTGACCATTTAATCAAGGGAGGACAAGTGTACGTTGTGGATTCATTGTCTACTTAAATTGTCTTAAGTCCCCAAAACACACGCCTCCTCAATGCATGGGTTTATCTTTCTATACAGTGTGAGTTTGGCATAATCCATTAAATGGAATAAATTCTATCACGGTCCACGAAAGACCGCATTCAATGTCCAACTACTTTGTTCAAAATGATGGTAAACTAGCACGGGGATGCGATAAGACTTTTATTACGACGACTTCAAGGAGACGAGGGACGTATGCTTTACTTGTAAGGGCATGGGAAACGGAGAGATTAACGCAAAGATGTCCAAAAATATTGATTTAATCTTCAAAGGGAGAGATTTTATAACAAAACTGTTTCCATGAATATAGAGGAATCCATTGACCCACCCATTTCACGCCTCCTTTTCCGTATATTTTGACCCTTGTGAGTTGTGATTCGTGCCCATTCCTTTTCTTTCTCCTTCACACATTAACATGCATTCGATATTTTAAATTGTTCCACTTATTATTAGATTTTATTTAACAATCGTCCTACATGGCATGATGTTTATTACCTGAACATGCCTCCTAGGATTTCATTTTTAAAATGATATTCTAGGGTCCAAGGACATGTTTAGGACCATTTTTCAGGTCATGAATATCAGGCCATTTAGACTTTTTATTTATTTAAAATGAACTTAGACAAATATTTTTGGTTTGGTATTGATAGTTACATTCTCATTAATCTTTTTTAAGTTTTTGATTTAATAGATACTACAGTACTACGCCCTCCATGTCCATGTTACAACCTTTTCATTCTCTTGTGGTTCATTTGAACATGCATGTTGCATTAAAACTAAGCATTTCTTCTAAAAAAAATAAAAGGAAAACGCCCCATTCTAAAAGAAAAAAAGAAAAACACCCCAATGGTATATGTCATGTAACAATAAAATAATATATTATAAATTTTTTCTTTACAAAATTGTTAAATAATAAGTCCGTCTATCCGGCTTGAATCCTGCTTCGGCGGGATCGCATAGGGTGATGACCTTTTGTAGACCAGATACAACCATATCCAACCCAAACCTGATGTGCTACAATTTTACAATATAAACCAGCAAGGGCTTTCTGTTTTCAACCTTTAGAGGATCCGAAATTGGACTCATCAACCCAGGAAATTTCTCCCCTTTGCCAAAATCGCCTTTTTAAGTCTCCTTTCCTTGTCCATCTTCACACCTATACACACACCACACGCCTTTCCTCCCTCTCTCTCTCTATAAAACGCATTTCTCCTACACCTTTCACGCGCACTTCCCTTCCTCCTCTCTCTCTCTCTCTCTCTCCATTACTATTATATAAACAAACTCCTCACAAGCCCATTTTCACAAACACCTTGAAGACAAGAAGGAAGAAGAAGAGAGAGAGAGAGAGTCATGGCTTCTTCTTCTTCTTCTTTTTATCTCTTCGTCTTTTCTGCTTCGCTCTTGCTCTTCGATCCAACGCTGCAAACTGCTCTTCTCAGTCCTTCTCCAAGAACAGAGTTTTCGCTCTCTGCAGCGATCTCTCGCATCTCAACGCCTCCCTCCATTGGAACTACAATGCTTCGAATTCTTCCTTGGATCTCGCTTTCGTCGCTCCTCCCGCCAAATCCGACGGCTGGATCGCCTGGGGAATCAATCCAACGGCCGAGGGTATGGTCGGCGCCCAGGCCTTGATCGCCTTCCGCGGATCCAACGGATCCATGGCCGTCCACACCTACAACATCACCTCCTACCAAGGCGTCTTTCCGTCGCCGATCGCCTTCCATGTCTGGTCCACATCGGCGGAGCACTCCCACGGAGCGATGCTGATCTTCGCGTCCATGGCCCTGCCGGAGAAGACGACGACTGTAAACCACGTCTGGCAGGTCGGAGCTTCTGTCAACGGGACGTTGCCGGCGAAGCACAATTTCGCGCCGGAGAATCTGAATGCGAAGGGGAAGCTTGATCTGACGAGTGGAGGCGGCTCTAGTGGCGGAGCTCCGGCTCCCAGCGGTGGCGGGGCCGCTCCGTCGCCCAGCGGCGGAGGATCGACTTCGTCGGTTTCGTCTCTCTTGTCTCATTCTCTTTCGTTCTCCTCTGCTGCTATTATTATTATTATATTCTCTATGGCTTTTGCTTCTCTCGTATAGCATGTAATGAGGGTGCAGGCTAACATGCGCGGTGCTCACGTTAAGAGATCCGGTGGGCTCCACTTGAATGGGATGGGACATGCAGTAGATTCTGTTGATGATTGATCTAACGGTTGATATTGTTTTTATTATAATTCTTCATGATCATGGAATTGTCGGTCGGATCATCTTAACGGAGCTCTCTGTGCTCTTGATAGATTTTGGAATTATAGTATGGTTTCTAGTTTGAGTTTTTTTTGGTTACTGAAGTTTGAAATTAGTTAAGTTTGGAAGGTTGTTTTTGCAAATTGAGTCTTTAATGCATTTTTTATGCTTTCTAAGGTAATTAAAACTTAGGTAACTGGTTTTCAGCGGTTTAGATTTCATAATTTATAGCATTTCCCTCACAACTAATCACTCTCTTTTATGGTGCAACTTGGCAATTTCATTCCATCAAAGTTGGGGGCCTTCTTTTGATCATATTACTTAAAAAATTTGATCCATGAGGAGAGTGATTTTGTATAGTGCTGATTTAGTGTTGAGAAATGTAGAGAGCTTTTTTACACTTGTATATTTTGAGGACCACATTATCTCTTTAATTGGAGTAATGTTCTTCATTAAGATCAGGAAGATTTTCACCTAAACTGGATCTGGTTTGAATTCAATGCCCTCCATTTGTGCTTGGGTCCAGGTCTTTAAATTGAGTTGAGGTATGGGTATGGGGTCTGTCATAAGGCCAGCCTTCATCAGGGTGATTTGAGTTATGTATTTACCTGCTGTTCACCCCAGTAACTAGCTAGCCAGAGTGGGCCTTTTCCTGCCTTTACTTAAAAAAGTACTGATTATTGGATGGATGGGACCCAGGCCAAAAATTTAACCCAATTAGGGGTGGTCCGAAAAGAGGGCGAGCCTTGGCGCAATGGTAGAGTTGCTCCTTTGGTGACCTCGAGGTCACGGGTTCGAGGCGTGGAAACAGCCTCTTTGCAAAAATACAAGGGTAAGGTTGCGTACACATGCGCCCACCCTCCCCCTACCCCCGCTTAGCCGGGGAGCACTTTGTGCACCGTGTGAGCCCTTGAGGGGTGGTCCGAAAAGTGGCTTATCTAGAGAATTCCTGATGGATTGGGTTGGTTTAAGTTTAGTTTAAAAACAGTAAAGCAAAATGTGTGTTCAGCTAATGATGGATTTTGTGGCACCAAATGTGTTTGGAAGAAAAAGGAAAACAAAATATTCCTTCCTCTCCCACTGCTCAGTCTCCAACCCAGTGACCCACTGATGCTAACAATTTGGTAATGATTTCCTAACTTCAACAACGTGTTTACCTTACTAGACGCCCATATGCTTTAAATGAAAGACAGATGGGACGTCTCCACTTTTATCAACGAGTGTCGGCCTAATCACCCAATTTCATATTTTGATTAATGGTATGTTTCTAATGATGCTGTTGAACAAGAATCTGAGTTTGGGGTAGATTACCTTACTTTTGTCAAGAAGCATATGCTTACTTTACTCATAATAGAATCTTTCTTTGTGCTTTGTGGAGAACACATGGGATGGGATGCTCCACCTTTTGCAACTTATTTTAGGCATGAGTGGATCAAATGCCCCACCAAAAGTTCCAGCCAAGGAAAAAAAAAAACCTCACCAAGGATACACTCACGGGACTCTACAACTCATTTATAAACTATGCTGAAGTTCTATTTATGTTATGTGATCTATATATCATTAGGAACCCTCTAAGGAGGCATTTTTTCAATTTTCACTCACGATGGATTGATGACACTGTTGCACACATGTTGGATTGCTTATTTGTGGAAAAACATTACTAATGTTTCACGGATAATCAATCAAATGATTCATATCGCTTCAAATGAGATTGGGATTCATATCGCCCAAATCACGTCAAGCATTCAACAGCATATGATACCCTGCTTGCATCTATGCTGCCTTGACTGACGCATTGTTTGCCCCAATTGATTTTTTTTTCATAATTTACCTCATGATGATATTTATAGTTATATTGTGTTATTAGGTGTTATAATTATATTAGGAATAATACAAGCATGTGAGGCAGGTTTAATTCTAACCACAACCCGGCCCATTTAAATGCGGAAAAAATTGACTTGACCCACACAACAAACCCATATACATTACTAGTTGGGGAGGAGTTGAACCAGTCCATATACCATTTGGGTTAGGAGAAAGTCTCCTTAAAGATAATGAGGATAAAAATATATAAATGGCATGGGTTGGGTCAACAATAAATAAATACCCACAGGTTGAAGAAGGGCCTGCTTGGTGCCTAATGGGTTGCAGATAGACCAAAAAATAAAGAATTGATGCCCCCATGCAGGATCGAACTACAGACCTTCAGTTTTCAGATGTGGTGGATCAGACCATATTTGACCATTGATGGCAAAATACTTGATCTATATATATATAGGGATGTGATCCACTGGGGGGCCCTATTTTAGAATGGGACCGGTGGGGATTGAAAGATCTATATGGGACCACTACGAATATCAAGTTTGGCCTCAATTCTATGCTTCTAACCCCTTCATTCATGGCCGACAAGTCCAATCCATTCGTATGCATATATACTCGATCCAACGGTCCAGTTCATTCGCATTGGTGGCAAACCTTGGGGTGTGTGAGTATTAAAGGGGTCTATGTCCATTGCAAGGTCTGGATTAAGTGATAGGTGGCCCCACCCCATAGTTCTCACCTCATTATTTCTCATATATATATATATATATATATATGAAGGACCATCATGGATTCAGATCAATGTAGGGGGTGGGGTTAAGGCCCAAGCACAAGTTGTGCTTGGACTGGGCGATGATGGCGAAGGCACACATGGTTCTGGGAGGTATGCGTGTAACTGATGCCCAAATATCAGATGATAAAATGAAACAATAGAGAGGGGAGAATGGACCAAAAAATCTAGAAAATTTAGAGGATAATGAAGGTGCATGCGCTCTGTGACTGTCTACGAGAGATCAGTCACATATGAGTCACTCTTTAAAATCCAAGGGCAATGATCGACACCCTGGAGAAGATGATGATAGAGGATGGACACCCTGAATGCAGAAGATGATGATAGACGATGGACACCCTGAATGCAGAAGATGATGATGGAGAATTGGATATCTAGTGGAAGGAAGACGATGGACACCCTGAATGCAGAAGATGATGATGGAGAATTGGATATCTAGTGGAAGGAAGATGAATTCTTTAAAGTTGTTCGGGTGATAAGATTTTTATTCAAATTCGAATTGAGAGATGATTAGATCAATTTCTCTTAATTTGAATTTGAATGTAGATATAGAGTTGGATAAAACTCAAGCTATCCTTATCCATATCACCATACTCTTTTTTAGGGGTGTATATTTGTGAGTGGGGTCCAACCACATATAAACACAAGTGGGCCCATCATAAATGCCAACATGTTGTATCCCCACATGTTGTATGCCCACTAGGCCTTAACGGCACGATTTGCATAATCGAAGGGCCACTTCCAGCTTTGGTGGGTAAATCCGTTCTCTAAGTGTGATATATGTATGGATGATGAGATCCATGAACTAAATAGAAAAACACATACAATTTAGAGATTTGGAGAAGAACCTCTGTCGGTCATCGCCAGCGTCACTTCCAAGTTGCAACTCTTTTTTACAGAGGTTATTACATTTCTCCTTTTCCTTTTTATTATTTCCATTCTACTATCATTGGTTGGGTGTCTCGTACTTAAGACCGGTCAATTTTCTTCCCACACATTCCATGTTCTATCCTTACCTAGACAACTTCTACAGCTACACACTTTATAGCCACGCAATGGAAAGTTGCCACTGATTTTCAAAAGTAAGATCCAAAGTTTATGGACCCGTTAGCTTGTAGGATCTGAAGAAGCTTTCATCTAAATGAAAAAAAAATAATTTATTTTCATCATCTCATCTAATACCATAAATTGGACATTAACCAAGTTTCTATTTTGAACTATTCGTTTTTATGATTTTAATTTAGACAGCTCATAACACAACTAGGTTTGTGCAGGTTCCGTGGAGCAAAATCTGATTTATTCGCTTTCATAACACCTATATTCTTACCTTTTACGTGAGAAAAAATTGAGAATCTTGCTGACGCAGAAAAACTCCCATCTTTTTTTTTTCCTCCCATTTCCCCACCGACAACTATGGTTGCATTTTCTTGCGCAGAAAACCATCATCTTTTATCTCTACTCTAAGGACGTGTTTGTACACTGTCCGCAAAGGAGCAAACAATATTTCCTCTTCTATGATGACACAAATCTGTTCTCACACGTGAACTCCAATATCTCCTCTTCACACGAAAGCACGTTTTAAAAATAACAGAGTTAGCCTAACTATTCCTTTTACACCAAAAGGCTAGGCGAAGAAGCCCCGGAAACATAGGCGTGGTTTCACTTTCTTTTACCGCTGCATCAGGTGTGCACAATCACACTAAAAGTAGGTGATGAACAAAAATGCCCTAAAATGTCCTAATAAACCCGACAATGCAATGAGCCATACGAACTCTACACGTTCCCAATAACATATATAGGAAGCAATAGACGACCCACATTTTCCATCAAATAAGTATACAAGTGATGATAGTATGATACCGATCTCTTTCTAATATGCTTCATCAATAAATGACATAGTGCATGTTTGCGAAGTCTAATTTTACATTCTATTTTTCTAAAATGGATAGAGGTTTGAAAAAATAGAGTGTTTGGCACGACCTTTTACCCTCTACATATTTTAGAGAAGTAGAGGCAATGACTCTACTTTCCATAGCCCCTTTGATGAGGTAGTTGAGAAATAGAGGGAAAAAAAAAGAAGCGGAGCTACAGTGTTTATGCATAATCACGCCCAGTCCCCTTTTTTTAATTTTTCTCCAAATCTGAGAGTCCCAATTAAAACCGTTGAAAATGTTCATAAGGGGATACATGGCCATGTGTCTAAATTTCAGCCGTTGAATCATCACCAATCTCGATATATGTGCCACAAATCGTGAGCCATTAAATATAATTTGTTATGATCTGTGGGCCTTAAACACAATATCAAAACCGTTGGATATGTTTTGGGAGGCTAAAAACTGATATATGGTCAATTTTGATCACATAATACTTTGTGAATCTCGAGATATGTGCAAAACAAAAATAACCATTGATGTATTATGCTCAATATTGTATTTGTCCATGAGCAGTAAACTGTTTCAATTTTTTTATTATTTAGAGGCGTGTAAAATAAGATCTAAACCGTTAGTAATTTTCAAAATATCAAAAATGATCATGAGACCAAATTTCACACATTGGATCATTACCAATCTCTAGATATGTGCAAAAAAGTGAGCCATTAGGTATAATTTTGTGGATTATGTGGGCCCCAAACACAATATCCAAACCGTGAGATCTCTTTGGAAGGCTGAGCACGTCCTTACGGTTAATTTTCATGGCCTAATGCCTTGTGAATCTTAAGAAATATGTGGAAAAACTCTCAACCAATAATATAAAAATATATATTTAGCATAGATCCTTGGATTATAAAATGAGCAAGGCTCCCCTAAGCTCGAGCTTAGGGAGTAAATCTCGTAAGCTCGTGCTTGTGGGGCCCACCTTTGGTCCATCCAAATGGACCAAACACATGACTCCCTTAAATTGGACATGTCCACCAACTTTCGATAAGATCCGAATTTATTTGACCATTTTTTTTTTGTGAGCGATAACGGTAAATTAAATTAAGGATAAGGCAACAGTACAAGAAAATTTCCAACAAAAAAAGAGTTGGTACAAAAGCCTTATACCAACACCAAAAACAACAAAACTAAGCAATAGGGGCCACAAGCTGAACAACTCTATGCACTCCTTGTTTGGCTAGAGAGTCTGCCATACCATTTGCTGACCGATAAATATGAGAAAAAGAAACTTTAATCGAAGAAGATAAAGCCTTAATCTCATTGAGATAATATTGAAATCTCTAAGGACGCCTCTCCACCTTAGACACCCACCTAATAGCATTCGAAGAATTACTTTCCACAATTAAGCTTTCCTTGAAAGTAGAAGAAAAAATCCTTAAAGCTTCCAAAATAACAAGCACTTCCGCTTCATTAGATTCTTTTATATCAACATTTTTGGAGAATATAAACAACACTTCACCCTTATCATTCCTAAGAACTCCACCAATACCTGCTGGCCCGGGCTTGCCTTTAGCTGCACCATCAACATTAAATTTTAACCAATCCGATGGAGGAGGACACCAACAGGCCACTTTCATATTCTTCGACGGACCACATGACATGCAAGCTTCCCAATTCTGAAGAATACAATCTAAATTCCTTCCAATAAATTCCTTTCTTAAAAGAGCCCATTCTGCTACTCTAACCTCCACAAGCAAAACAATATCTTCCAGCATCGAAGGAGATCTCCTAACAATCTGTCATTTCTTTCCTTCCAAAGAGATCATAAAATCACAAAGGGAATGATCCTCCACAAAATTAAGCCACAACCATGAAAAGGACTAGCCCTCCACTCTTCCACCAACTGATATAGGGAGGGTGGGAGGCACCAAAGCAGACCACACCTCCTCAAGAAATGACTCTAAAGATAGGTTTCATAATCACAATGCAAGAAGATATGATTAATAGATTCACCATCCTTCCCACACAAAGAGCAGCAGTCCACCAAGTCATCTGACATCATTCCTCTCCTGCGAAGGTTATCAACCGTAGCCAATTTACCGAAAACAGCCAGCCAACAAAAAGCCTCTACTCTAGGAGGCACCAAACCAAGCCAAACCTGCAAAAAAGGAGCTTGAGCCTCCATCGAAGAGTCCAAAGCCTTATAACAAGACTTTGGAGAAAACTGACCAGAGGGATGAGGCTTCCAAATGCGGACGTCTGGCTCATCTCTGCAGATAAAAGTGTAAGATCCCGACCCCCAGTTCTTTTATTTAGTATTGTTTTAATCGTGGTTTAGCTTTTTAAGCGAGATTTGATTTAGTTTGACCGTGTTTTTGAGTTTGACTAGATTTTTCCATAACCTTGGAGATTTTGAAGACCATTGACTTTGGTTTGACCCGGTCCATATGATTTGTATTTTTATGAGAAATTACTTTTGATTTCTAAAAATTCTGGATTTGGTGTATTTTGACTCATTTTATGAAGTTCAACAACTTTCATGTTTTGATCATTTTGATTTGATACTCAGAAATCACGTTTTTCAAGGAAAATGGGCAAAAATGACATTTTCACTAAATCTGTCCATGAATTTCGAAAATTTCAGAAATTGGGGAAAATATATTTTTTGGAAAGTAGAAATTTCACTGATCGTTTTTTGTCTTCTTCGTCGTTTTCGTTCGGGGTCCGCAATTGTTAGTTTCAGCCTTGTGAAGTTTGGGGCCCATGGGGCCCAGCCCATTGTTCTCTTTATAAGAGGCCTTAGGCTCTTGTCTTCCCCATTCTTCTTCATTTTCGTTTCCAGCAACTTTTGGCTGAGGGAGAGTGCTCCTTCCTTTCCAGCCATCTCTCTCTCTCTCCTTTTTGCAAGCTTCTTTCTTGTGTGCCAAGTGAGGATTGATCCCACCTTCTTCTTCCTCATCTCTCAAGCTTTCCAAAGACCCTATTTTCAAGATTTTTGAGCTAGGAGAGACCTCTCATCCAAGCTTCTCTTCTTCGTTTGGGCTTTTCTAGATTTGCAATATCATTTCTTTCTTGAGATCCTTGTTTTTCAACCCATTTGGAGTATTTTCCTTTTTTATGCAATGGGTTTTCATGGAGATTTGAAAATGGATTTGTTTTCTAGGGTTTATTCATGAGCTATTTTGGGGGTTTTGTGATTTGGAGCTTGAGACCCTAAAGCATGGTTTGAAGAGCATCTTAGCTTTCATTGTGGCTTGAGGCAAGTGGAATTTTCAATTAATATGATGGTTTCATTTCTCTTGTTTGGTTTCATGGTTTTTTTTTTCTTATTTTGTTCTAATTCTTCATGATTTATGGAATTGCTTTGAATGAATGGACCAATGTTATATGGATTTCCATTTATGTTATGGTCTTACAATGTATTAGAAGTTTGCTTTCATCTTGGTCGTTTAGAAAATTTGATTTCTTTGTGTTAAGAGTTGGTGTTCAAAGAAATGGGGAAAAAGGCTTGATTTAAAAGTGTTTGTTTGGCTAATTAGATTGCTAATGGTTGGGGATTTGATGAGTTTGGAAGGTCAAGGAAGGGCCCAAATGATTTAGGGAATTTGTATGAAGGATTAGGAATAAAAAAGAATAAAAAAAGATGGAAAAAAGGGGAGAAAACACCCCACGGGCCGGACTGGACAGAGCCCAGTCCGCTCGAGCGACCCAGTGGGCCGCTCGAGCGGACCAGGTTCTGCCTGGCTCGCTCGAGCGACCCACTGGGTAGCTCGCGCGACCCAGGCTCTGTCTGGGCTTCGCTCGAGCGGGCCTGGGTTCGCTCGAGCGAGCCCAGTCCAGCCTGGGGGCCTGTTTCAGGTGGAATTCTGGGCCCGTTTTAAGACAGTTTTTTGGCCTGTTCTTGGGGTTTCTTTGGGCCTATTTCTTGGACCATTCAAGTCAGTTTTTGGGCCATTTCAAGACCTGATATTGGGTCATTTTAGGGCCTGATATTGGACTGTTTTAAGCCATGTTTTGTGGGCCTGTTCAAGGTTAGTTTTGGGCTGATTTAAAACCTGTTTTGTGGGCCTGTTCAAAGTTAGTTTTGGGCTGATTTAAAACCTGTTTTGTGGGCCTGTTCAAAGTTAGTTTTGGGCTGATTTAAAACCTGTTTTGTGGGCCTGTTCAAAGTTAGTTTTGGGCTGATTTAAAACCTGTTTTGTGGGCCTGTTCAAGGTTAGTTTTGGGCTGATTTAAAACCTGTTTTGTGGGCCTGTTCAAGGTTAGATTTTGGGCTGATTTAAAACCTGTTTTGTGGGCCATTCAAGGTTAGCTTTTGGGCTGTTTTAAAACCTGTTTTGTGGGCCATTCAAAGTTAGTTTTGGGCTGTTTTTAAGGGCTGTTTGGGCCATGTTTAAAGGGCTGTTTTGGATAAATGAGTGCACTGTTTTGGGCTCGGTTCAAGGCCAGCTATAGGCCTGTTTTAAAGAGATTTGGGATTACTTGTGATGTTTGGAAAATTGTGAAATGGGAATGGGAATGAGGTGAGAATGAGCATATGTGAAATTATCCGGGAACCCTTCAAGTCTCAATACGCACTTTATCATTTAAATATTATGGATTTTCATTGGCATCAAACGCACTCTTTACTAATCAATGTTTAAAGGTTAAATGTGTATTGGGATGGTTCTTTGGTAAGTCATTAAGTCATTCTCCACTATCCATTACATTTCAAGTCATAGAATGTATTTGCATTTGTATTCTTTGGTAAACTAATTTAAATAGCATCGGTGATTTGTTATAAAATCATGTGGTTTCCCATGTTCGAAAGGGTTGATCGTATGATTTTTATACAAATCACTTTGATGTGTATTTGAACGGTTTACCATGGATATTCGTATGTTTTCTCCGATTCGATTTGAAAAGAGATTGGAGTGGTTTGTCACATTCGGGATTTCTTCGATGAGACTATTATTTTGATAAGACTGGTATTTTGAAAATAAAACCTCGAGGCAAGACGGGGCCAGAGCTATGTGGTGTGAGCCCCTGAGCCAAAGGGATTAGTATTATGGTTTGATTCGTATCGGTTCGAGTTTTGAAAACTAAAGGCACCACTAGGCTTAGGTCACCTTGTCGGGCTGATCACCCGGCTTGGGATCTTTAATTTGTCCGCCAGCTGCAGCTTGGATTCTGTCTGTACCGACCATGGCAACGGTTTTATCTGCCGGTCCCATTTGTATGGCTACGGTTCTGATTTTTGATCTGCCGGTCCCATTTGTATGGCTACGGTTCTGATCCTATTTCTAGTACCACGTTCAGTGGTTACGTTTCTGTCTGCTCTTATTACTTCGGTAATAGGAGGATTTAGCTATTTGTGGTCGCCAAGGTTTTATCTGCATATTACTTTATTTTATGATTCTTGTGGGTTATACTCTTTATGCGTTGATTTGGTTAACGTTTACGATATCGATCATTTATCTTATTGTCGCTATTACTCAGGATTTGAAATGTATTTCCGACTATTAAATGTTTTATTAGACTGTTCCTTTATTTGTTTTGATACTTATGTTCGGTCCTTCGAGCGTTTTAGCATGCTTTATTGTCATTATTGTTTAGACTATTTATTCGGTTTTACGATGATTTCATCAGGTTTTACGAAGGTTCTTTTGTTTCATATTACTTGTTTATTTACTTGCCAGACCGTCGTGTCTGACCCTGTTTGTTTGGTGCCAGTCTCTTCTTTTCTGTTTTTAGGTGTTTGATCAGAGGAGGTGGTGGGACCGCCGGTCTGACGTGAGAGGCTGCCCACTGATATCATCCAGATGTCAAGTTTGGCACCGGAGTTCGTATCTAACACTTGGGGTAGTATGACACTAGTTGGATATTTGTATGGCTTTGTTAGCCTTTTTCTTTTGGGTTTGTAATTAAGACATTTGTTAATTGTAATTTGAATATGTGGGAAATAATAGATTTGTTACTACCAGCTCAGTGTTCTATGATTGACAATTTATGCTAGTCTGTTTATTTGATGGCTTTATGATATTGGTTGCGTGCGACACGGAACCCGATGGCCACGGATTCCGAGTCGTAACACCATGTTTAGCTTCCGCGAAAATATACTCTGATCGTGGTGGAATTTGATTATCCTCATTCACGCGGATCTTGGGAACTATAACAAAAAGTTTCAATTTATCCCAAAATTTCGCACCCCGAGGTCGGATCACTGCAGGGCCCGGTTTCGGGGCGTGACAAAAAGTGTTAGAAAGAAGACTCAATAATGACTCATACTGAGACAACTCAGACGGACGCAACACTCTCGAAAACAACACAGACCAAGACACATTATTCTCCTCCCAACTATGACAATCTTTAACAAAAGACTCTTTATTAGAAGCCACCCGAAAGAGTCTAGCAAATAAAAGACACAAAGGACCCCCGCCCAACCAATCGTCCAACCAAAATCGGACACGACTCCCCTCCCCCACATTGAAACCCACCCCTTTGTTAAGGACTTTACCCCTCTCACTAAACTCGTCCCCCAAACTGGAAATGACTCTCCACAACCCAGAGACACGATACAAAGGAACTTTAGAAGGAACCCACCTCCAAGGATCGTCACCATATATAGACACAATGACTTTCCTCCATAGAGCATCTCTCTCTTCACCAAACCTCCACCACCATTTAGCTAAAAGAGCCCAATTCTTTAGCCTAAGATCACCAAGGCCCAAACCCCCCGCCCACTTTGGTTTCACTACTTCACTCCATCTTACAAGATGCATTTTTTTTATTGGTTTGGCCTCCCCACAAGAAATTCCTTCTTAAACGGTCTTGGGCCCATTGGATTGACTATATATCAATCCGAATGGATTGTTGACCATTAAACTCTTGGGCCCATATGGAGATGATAGAAATTACGGTTGGGGCTGATTTTTTTCAGGGAGGAAGATCCTAGGGAGTCCTTGAAATCCCCCCCCCCCCCCCCCCCCCCTCCCCGCTTGGGTTTCCAAGTTGGCCCCACCCCGCACTTGAGCTTACCTTATCCTTAGCTTGAGCTTAGAGGAGCCTTGCTCTTATAAAATACCTCCTTTTATTTTAGTCTATTTTTTCTATGGCTCTTTGGTCTTTAAGAAATAGACTAGTGGTCCCAAACATGGCCATAGTCTTATATTGCCACACACTATATTCCCAAGCAATTGGAATGTCTACAAACTTCCAAAATGATATCAAATTTTACCAACTCACTTGTCAAATACAAAACAACTTTGAAAACGCACCATCTAATAATAGTTTCATCGGATATTTTCAGCCATCCATTTTTCGATCTTAAATCAAATAAATAATTACATTTATAATTATTTTCTATTTAAATGATTCGATCAAAGTGTTGTCACCAATCCGAGAATTTACTGAAATAGACCGAAAATGGCTAAACCATATTCATGCAGCCAATCCTAACCTGGTCGGGCCAAGGCTGGCTGGTTCGATCCCAAATCCCAAATCCCAAATCCCAAATCCCAAATCTTTATTTATATCTGTGCAGTGGGCCCCCACAAACTCTTCTCAAGCTTCAAACCAAATCCAACATGGGAAGAAATGGATGGTCCAGATCCTCCCCCACGTTAGTATAAATAGGTGACGCCGACTATCATTCTCTTTCGAATAGAGAATCTCGATACCGCGGCATATGCTTCTTCGATAAGCATCACTTCGCTTTCTTCCTCTTCTTCAATCCAAACGGAAAAAAGAGAGAAAGAGGAAGCAGAAAGTTCGTATCTTTATTTGGATTTCTTCTTCTTCTCCTTCTTCTTCTTCAATCCGAACGCAAAAGAGAGAGAAAGAGAAAAATCGATCGATAGATCGATTGATTGGCGAGGATGGTGTCGTTGCAGAGGCGAGTGGAGTCATGGATCCAAGATCAGAGGAGCAAGATCATGCAAGTACAATGGCCGCCTCGGCTGAGGTGGCCGTGGAAGGACGAGAGAGAACAGAGGAAGAGGCTTCAGGAAGATTACGAGAGGCGGAAGAAGCAGATCCAACATCTCTGTCAAGCCGTCAAGGCCGATTCCGTCTCCGACTTACAAGATATTCTCTGCTCTATGGTCCTCTCCGAGTGCGTCTACAAGGTATTCTTTAATAATCCCCCAAATCTCTGTTCATTGAAATCTGGATCTTTGTTCTTCTGTTTTTTTCCCGTTTTTTGTGTTTTGGGTTAGAATCATGGAAGTTGAATTTTAATGTGGGATTAGGTTTGAAGCATTGGAGAGGGGCAGTATCAGTTTGATTTTTGATGGGTCTCTTTTTACGGCGCCAAAGATGAGATTTTTAGTTCGTGTGTTACGTGGGAAACTTGTCGATTGTTGAGCTGATGTTTGAATTTGAAATAGTATAGTTTGCTATACTTGTAAAATTAAGGGAATAGGTAGATGGAAATAGACGATTGTATTCTTGTTGTGTACGGTCTAGTCTAGACTATAATCATAGGTTTTAGGGATGAAATGGATAGTGCTATGGATATGATCTTCTAAAGTTACAGAGATTTACTGGAGATGTGGCTACATGGTCAGTTGTTTAAATGCTTATAATGACAAGCCTAATTGAGGGGCCAAACCAAACATGAAGATGGGAAAGGAGGCCAATGGTCGAATTGAATTGCGAGGGTTGAGGAGGGTGAACCAGGAACAGAGGATAGATGTATGCAAAGGGATGATTGCACGGAAGCCAAAGAAGTTGAGTGATCTACCAAACCAAATTTTATGCAATGCAATGTGAGAAAAAAGAATTGATGAGCTGCGGTAAAATATAATTTAGGTTTTCATTGGGCCATGAAATATAATGTCAATGGGGTTACAAAACGTAAGTTGGGATTGGCAGGTGTTGGAAGAGTGCTACATGAGACAAGCTATCGGAACCGATGTGGGAGATGGAATATGATGACTCCATGACGGTGCCATTACTGCGGCGCTCACATTTTCAATAGACATCATTTGGAACCAGTGTTTATAGAAGGTGATTTATTAAATGCAATTAAATGAGCAACAGGTGGTAGTAAGTAGCGATGGAATGTGCACATTAAGAGAGAGATCGAGAATTTTATTGCACCTTTACTGGCTACTTTTTTGTATACTAAAAGTGACGCTGTAATTCAAATGTAGATTTCGTAGGGAAGTCTGGCATGTATGGAGATACATCGTTCACAGCATAGATTGTTTTTTTGGGATACATTGTTGTAATTTTGTGCAAAAAAGTATGTGACTTTGATACTGTAATTTTTCTCTTCTTCTTATACCTTTATCTCAATATTTAAATCCTAAAATTAAACTCCATTTGGATAAGTCACCTTGCATGGAGGGTTATACATGTGCTTTTCTCGTATCTTTAAGCTGCCAGCTAATATAATGATCAAATCGGCCATTTTTTCCATGGCTATAGCTGGCATCAGGAGTGAGTGTGTGTGGGTGCACAAAAAAATCCGCCGATTCGTAAAACCTATCCAATCCGATCAGATCCGCGGGTTTTTAATCGATTGAAGGTAAACGGATTGGTGACAGTTTGAAAATCTTGTAATTTGTTAGCAACGGATTTCGCCCTCAATCCGCGGATTCAGTCCGATCCGATCCGTTGACATTAAATATAAATAAAAAAAAAAACTTAAGGGGTCTAAATATAAGTTGCAGTTCTTTTTGTGGTTGTTTGTTGTTTGTTAGTTATCATTGATTACATCCCACTTTGGTAGGAATTCAAGGTTTCAATAGATGGAGTGTGATTTTTATGAATTTAACAACATGTTTGCCTTTATTTGTTGATTAGATCTCTTTTGGTTGTAATGTAGATAAAACAACTCTTTGTATTGATCAATTGGGTAGCTTCCAGGACAAAAAAAACATATTTGCAATTTGTATTTTTTGTGTGGATTGTTAGCTTGTATGCTGAAATTCTTTACAACATGTTTGATTTCTTTCTTTAGCATTAGATTCAACGGATTGAACAGCTTAAACTTCCGATTTGTGTACACCCCTCTGTGTGTGTTTGTGTTTTTTAGGAGGGATTTTATCAAACAGTCGTGGTGCAGGCTTAGAAAATCTTCTGATATCAATTATGAGCCAGGTCAATGGTCTGGTGATGACACTTAATTGCGTCAGCGATGGGCTTGGTCCAAGTGTCTACATTGTTGATCCTTGAACTAAATTAATGAACCACCCACAAGCTCTAAGGGTCCAGCCAAATTGCTGTAGCAGTTTAAGTTAATTGGGAGTCTTAGTTAGGAATTTTGAGTCAATTAAGAATCTTTAATTAGGAGTTTTATTTGATTCAGATAATTACGCAACTTTCTAATTTTTAAGAGAGAATTTAGGAATCAAATTAGGAAGTTTAGTTGGAATACCTAGGAAGGAACATCCCATCCCACCCTTGTATATTTGTAACCCTTCCACTGGGAGGATCAGTTTTCGTAATTGATTAAAAAATTGTTTGGTTGGTTGAGTTGCTTATGACTTTGAGTGTTCTTTTTGATTGAAGATGAAGAGCGCTCATGTGTGTTGAATCCGTTGAGGGCTCAGCCAACGCCCATTGTGGAGTTGGTCCTTGCTTCAAATCTGTCCAGGATTCAGTGTGAAGTTTGTCTACATTCATTCAACAATCGTTCGATGATCCGGGACTGTGTCATTTAATCAATCAGCATTTAAGAGAAGGTTTAAAATTGTGATATAGCACATGTGACCATTTATAGGACACATCACTTTAGTATGAAGGAGGTCTTCCCTTTGGGCATTCGTATTTCAATATTTTATTATTAGGGCCTGACACATGACAGCACGTACATTGTTCATGTGGTCCAAGCTTCAGAAGACAAAAGAAGGTGTAATTCATTTTCTCATGAGAAGTTTAACTTCTCACAATGGATTTGACCCTAAAATATGATTGAGAAAAGATTACCTATAATCACATGAAAACCAGAAAAGCCGGTTGCTGAGGAAAAGGTGAAACCATATCCATAAATACTATCCCAAATCATAAATCACGATCTCGTGTTTTTCGATATCCCTCAAACAGCTCTATAAATCTATCAAAATACAGGGAATGTTCCCCAAATTCCTGAAGACTTCTTAGAACACTTGAAAGATACATGACATTGTGCGAGTCCAGAGCCCATCGACTATATGCCTCCAAAGAGAATTTTTTTTTAGGTTACTTTAAATTGTCAAGTCACAAGAATTTAGTGTATATCTCAGAATTCAGAAGAAGTGATGCGATAATGTAAATTAAATATTTCATGGCATATGAAATTAGTTTCCCCCTCAGGATTGATTTCAAGTTAATAAAATTTAAGTTTGTTGTGACACGAATACTATATTTTAATGAATATGCATATAAGAAATGTTAACGACTTAACAATGTTTATTAAGTCAACAAAATCTTTCTTAGAAGATATTTACCTTAAACTTCTAGAGGCAGGAAAGGAAAGGGAATAAATGTAGGATTTGCCACGGGATTTGGAATGTAATAATAGAATACAGAGAAAGAAAAAAGTTGTCTGTGTCATTCACAATTTAAAACAGGAAAAGAAGGGTCAAGATCTTATTATTGGACCAAAGAGGTAGAGGAACAACTGATGAAGGGGATTAGTCTTGGACTCTTGGGCAAGAGTCCGATGATAGGGAACATGGAAGGTAAATCTTTCATGCAATAGAAATGGCACATGAGCTTGTAGTACAGTTGGAAAGTGCTCATTGTCGCAACCATCAACTAATGTTTTAACTTTTTAAGTACAGTTGATTTGAGAACCATGTTCTATATGATGGTGTGATTTAGATTTACTAAGATGTCACTGTTGTGAGGGATGCAGGGGGTTATTTATAATTTCCATAATTGTGGACTATTTGTAATCTTGAAAAACATTGGTGAGAAGGTTTTTTTTTTTTGTAATTTATGGAAATAGTTAATAATGTAAATAATGTTTTAGGGCTGGTTGTCCAGTCTCATTGGACAACTAACCCTTCCACTTTCTCTCCAGTTCTTCTTCTTCTCTTGTACCCCGCTTTTCTCCCTCTACTTTCTCCAATCCTTCGTGTTTCATCGTAAATTTCTTGTGGATTAAAAGCTCCAACTATTGCAACTAAATGGTGCAAACAAGGAGGTGGAAATGATCCCCTTTTTTCCATTAATTCCAAGTGGAATTATTTTATTGCTCACCCTTGCACGGACACTTGTGACACCTTGTGATTGAGGCCGCTAACACAAGCGCGCACAAACACAAACTCGTTCTGATATAGGTCATTCATTTGCCATTAAAAAAAAAAAAAGATATAGGTCATTCATTTTGTTGACCCCACCATTGAGATGTCATTGTATACAATTAATGAATGAGATAATCTTCATTCTTCATCATCCAAATGGTGGCTTGCATTTGGACAATTGGAAAGAAAGAGTAGAAAGTCCTACATGGCTGTGTCATCTGTAGGCTACAGCAGCTTTACATTGGGATTCATTTAGATGATCAATCTTCATCTTACTGGAATCATGTAGTGATAGGCCTTTCATGTCTCATTGACTTCGTCTCCCAGTTCTTCACGAATAGATGTCTCATAGCATCACTCCTTTAAATCATTGAATTCTTAATTTCCAATAAAATTATTGAATTTATAAGCTTTCCTTTTGTTGCTGATGATCCTTTGTATATGACAGAGGCATGGTACTGCCCTCCTTTAAATCATTTGAATACTAGATTTCAATAAAACATTGAATTTATTAGCCTTTCTTGTGTTGTTTGTTGATGATCCTTTTTATATGACAGAGGCCTGCTACTGAAATGGTTCGATTTGTCAACAAGTTCAAGGCAGATTTTGGAGGCCAAATTGTTTCTCTAGAGCGTGTGCAACCCTCTTTAGATCACGTCCCTCACAGGTTTTACCACACTATCTCTCAATGGAATAGTTTTTTTCCCCTTAATTTCAGTTTTAAGAACTATAGAAAGTATTTGTTATAAATCTTTGACTCATTGCTGAAAATACATATGAAATAGAAGAAAAGGAAGGGGGAATCTGTTTTTCGTATAAGTTGCATCAGCTAATAGATATCCTTTAGAAAATTGTTTATGACGGCGCCATTGTTGGTAAAACATCATCATGATCATTGAAATTGTGCTCGATCTATTTGAGGTTGTAGGAATTGTAGAATTGAATATATTGATGAACTAAGGAATGAAGACACCCTGCTTGGTGGTCAAAGTATCATGGTTCAGAAGTTCGCCGAGCTTGAATCATCATGGAGGGTTCATATCAGACTTGGTCCCAAATGACAGGACTCTTCTGAGTCTTGTGCGTATCGCCCGAGGCAATGTTGTAATGGACTCGGTGTCGTCACGTCGGTTTCTAAAACCAAGTTTTGAGACCATGTATATAATTGTGTGTGTGAGAGGGAGGGAGCCATGCAGGTTGTCGTGGCATGACTTTTTTGTCCCCAAAAAATCTGAAAAATATCCAAATAATCCAGAATATTGAAAAATGCTAGAATCCAAAACTTCCTTTTCCATTTAGTGCACATTATAAACATATCGATCTCCTAAAATCATTAACAATTTTTTTTTTCATTTTTTAATAATTCATAACATTTTTCATTTCTGTTGTTAATAGCTCTGCATCTTTTGCCTTTATGTTTGTAGGTATCTACTAGCGGAAGCTGGTGATACATTATTTGCTTCATTCATTGGAACTAAGCAATACAAGTGAGCATCTAACTATGACCGAAACCTTTTCTTTGGCTTTTCTCAAGCTTGGCTTTTCTCAAGCTTTGGCTTTATCAACATATCATATCACCATTTTTTATAGGGATGTTATAGCTGATGCAAATATATTTCAAGGAGCTATATTTCATGAGGATGCCTTGGAAGAAATTGAAGGAAATGAAGTCCTCAAACATGATCCAGCTGGTGGTCAAAATCAGAAGGGGCAAAATGTTGGAAAGCCACTTCAAGCAAAATCTGATCAACTAAAGAATAAACCAAAACCTGCTGCTCATCGGGTGAGATTGTTGATTTATGTTTCCAGAAGATTGCTTATATCACCATTGAAAAGAAAAACGGAAAGTAAAGATTTCTTGTGTTAGGGTGCATGTGGATGTACTCCAAATCACATTTCCTTTGTATGTTTTGGCAGAATGTATGGTTATTGATTCCATCATGTATTTTGTGCAGTGCAGAAATCTGAAATATATGTTGGATATATTTTTGTCATTTACTCCAAATCAATATCAAGGACTGCCTCCTAAAAAATTTTGGACAGATACAAGCTAGAAGTAGGGTGAGACAAGGAAAATTCCTTGTAATCCATGGTGCGTAGATTTGGGATGAATAAGGCAGGTCACCCTGGCATAGTTATGGATTTTATGCTTAAAAAATTAAGTATCAGATATGAAACGATAAGATACATTGACTACTTTTAAGTATCTAGGTATCGTCGCTTGTAATGTGGTCTCTGGTTTCTGTAGTATGGTGAATGCATATTGGAATGGGTAATCAATCATATGTGCTGCCAAATATTAAAACAAGTTGCTATTTTGGGTACATAAAAATGAACCTTTATTCTGGTTGGACTTTATCTACTTCATTATCTGCTATCTTATTTGAAAACCTAAAGCCCAGGTTTAATGATATGTGCTTACAAGATTGTTCTTTTGTTTGTTTGTTTCTCAAATTATTCTCCAGGGATTTTTGGCTCGAGCTAAAGGAATACCAGCATTGGAGTTGTATAGGCTTGCTCAGAAAAAGAAGCGGAAGCTTGTTCTTTGCGGACATTCACTTGGTGGTGCAGTAAGTATACGGGAATTCTTCTATACTGCATGCTTACCTGTTCAGGCAAGTTCTCCCGTTTATCCTAAGTCTGAATCATGGCTTCTATTTGCAGGTAGCAGTATTGGCAACTTTAGCCATATTGAGGGTTATCGCATCTACAGTGAAAGAAAATGACAAGGTCCAGGTCAAGTGTATCACTTTCTCTCAGCCACCAGTGGGAAATGCTGCTTTAAGAGAGTAGGTTTTTCTTGTTATCTTGCTACCACATGCCATCTTTTTGTTTTTTGGTTTTATTTAGACTAAAAAGTTAGCAGGCAGTGAGTGCTGAAATATCAGCTTTAGGTGTTTTCTCTCACAAAAATAATTCTCAACTTTTCCCTGATATTTATGTTTGTTTGTGCTTCCAGTTATGTTCATAGAAAAGGATGGCAGCATTATTTCAAGACTTACTGCATCCCAGAAGATTTAGTGCCCCGAATCTTGTCTCCTGCTTATTTTCATCACTACAATGCTCAACCTTTGCAAGCTTCTCCTGACACAGGAATTACCGGTTCATCTTCATTGAAACCTGTAGATGGTGCTGAGAGATCAAGAGCGGTGAAACGCAAGGAAAATAATGGGGAGCAGCTTGTACTGGGCTTGGGCCCTGTTCAGAACTCTTTCTGGAGACTTTCTAAGCTTGTGCCTTTAGGCATTGTTAGTAAACAGTTGGATAGATTTAAAGGAAAAGGCAATGAACTGGGAGATTCATCTTCAGTTGCTGATTCAGGCATAACATCAACACTTGAAGAAGTGGAAGCTGGGCCACAGTTACTTGAAATACAAGAGAATTCTGATGGCATATCTCTTACTCCATTACCAGATATGGATAAAGGATCACCTGATGACACAAAGGTTGGCCATGTGCCAGGAAAAGGCGGCAGTAAAAATGGGGATTCGAGGCGATGGCGCAGAGTTCCTTATTTGCCTTCATATGTGCCTTTTGGACAGGTAGATTTGTCATTATATATATATATTTTGGTCTATCTATACCTTCTTTAAATGATTTGATGTTTGGGTTCAATATGACTTAACTGCTTTAAATGGGAAATACAGCTTCTTTTATTTTGGAGGCTTTTGAGATCTCAGAGCATATTTTTTTGAGTGTGCATCTGAAATTCTGGTTGTTTTGATTCATAATTTGTCTGGCAGTGTTGTATTCTCTCTTACATATTGGATTTCATAGATTATGAGAAAATGATTGTTATTTTCAGTTAAAAAAAATTTATAATATTTATTGTATGAATGACTCCTCATATAAAAGTAAGATCTGACACTCATAGTTAGACCAATCCTAATAATACAATTATTTAAACAACCATAAAAAGACAGGTTGAATATTATCCTCTTTTCTTTCTTTCTTTCTTTTTTAATATCGGCAACGGGTGAACTTTTATTTAAGATTTGAAGAGAGCATATGACTTCCAACAAAAGAGGGTACAAGAGTGGAGAGCCTTATACCCATTAAAATTACATAATAGCAGCAACAAAAGGAGAAACCCTATCCACCCCTTGCTTTGCCAAAGCATCCACTGTAGAATTTGCCGATCTGAGTACATGCGAGGAAATTGCGCCTGAAGATGAGCAGATTGTGCTTTAATCTCATTAAACAAAAACTAATGGTTCCACAGGCGTAAATATTACCATAATTATCTTACCATAAACATATACTAACTATTCCTGTTTGGTAGAAGAGAGGGAAACTTGAGTTTAGACCAAGGTTCTAAATCCTGGTGCTGGCCTCCAGGCTGATTGGGATTGGGACGAGTCATGCCTTCTTTGCTGCTCAGGAAGACAAAACTTGAACCTTCCCAAGCCCAACCTGGTCGAAAACTCATTGTTGTATGAATAGTTATAGAGATGGAAACAAACCCCCTGACCCCTGTTTAGCTGCGTTGTCCGCTAACCCATTAGCTGATCTAACTTCGTGAGGAAAAACCACATGAAATTTAGAAGCCAAAGCTTTGATCTCGTTAAAATTGTATAAGCTCTTTTTTGAAGGTTTTCCAAACATACTTTTGTGAAATAGAACTTCTCTTTAGTATTTTTCCATATGGACTAAATGTAAATTAGGACTTAAAAGTTGGCTCTGTTCGACTTTGTTCTAGGCATAATCTAACTAGCTCTATAAGTTTAGACTGGAGTTTTAAAACTGTCCTTTAGACTCCTTTTAACTTATTTGATTCTTTCTTCTCTGGCCTTTGGAATGGTAGGCCCCTTCAGCCATGATGTCCATGATAGATGCATCTTCCACATTGAATGTGACTTACATGCCAGACTTCATGTAACTCTAGGACATTGATTCTGGAACTAATCTCATTGATAAATTTGAAGGCCCTACACTTTGTGGTTGCAACTTTTTGAACTTTCCCATTAGAAATGGTCTGGAATATAGTCACACCATTACTAGATCATTGAATGAAGGTAATTTTTCGCTATATGCAATTTATACAAAACCCACCCTATCCAACTGTCAAGCATAAGTAGCTGAAGTCAGCCCTACAACATAAGTTGGATTACAATTGTTGTCCTGTGAACTTCATAATTTTCTTACACATAAATGCTCTATGATGTATGCCTATAGGTGCAGTGAAGATAAATCTACCCTTTGAATGCAGCAGTCCACCATATAACGACATGCTTTTGATTGCGATTTTGTTTTTTCAAGATACTTATATTTGTTGATACCTTCAAGTGCATAGATTAGGTTCTAACTTATGACGCTGATCATCATTTTGACTCCATATACTGCTGCCCACAAGCCCATCTAAGGAAACCTTCCTACTTTATCTGAGCAGCTTTTTCTGTTGGGGAATTCATCTGTCGAATCTCTCTCTGATTCTGAATACTCGAAGTTGACATCGGTATGAGCTTCCTTTGTTTTCACACACACAGAAAACTCCCTCTCCTCTCTCTCTCTCTCTCTCTCTCTCTCTCTCTCTCTCTCTCTCTCTCTCTCTCTCTCTCTCTCTCTCTCTCTCTCTCTCTCTCTCTCTCTCTCTCAATACTTAGTTGCAGTTTCTAGGCACTCATCTTTGTTGCTTCTGTTGGCAAAGGCATTTGCAGATGAGGTCTGTGATTGCAGAATTGAGGGAGCGCTTTCAGTCACATTCTATGAGGTCATATAGGTCTCGCTTCCAAAAGTAAGTGACATTGGATAAGATGATTCTGTACGATTTTACAGTCAACTGGTTTGACATTCATTCATACACTTGGAATGGATTTTGATACTGTATGCTTAAACCATTGATGCGATTAATGTTTTTTACTATTGCCTGTAAGTTTTTAATTGTCAAGCTTCCAGAATGTTGTATGCATGTTTTCCATTGCTCTTGCATTCAATATGATATTTTGCAAGTATCTTCTTTTGGGAATCTTCTGCTTGATCAACCTAGAAGTCAGCACCTTGGGGTCCTTGAAGTGATCAGCAATGGCTGCTGGAGTCATCACCAGGAGGCTTATGTGGAGTTGTCACCACACAAATCTAATTACATTGAGTTCCAGTTAATCCCCCTTTTAGATACTACTGAAAAACAAAAAATAAGGACAGACTTAATTTGGTAGGCCAACACATACCAAGTAGTCAACTTAAAATCTTCAAGTCATACTGTGATATTGTTCATTTCATATTCAATGCCAGGTAGCATCACTTCCAAACTTTGAAGAGCAGGTTCCCTCTTAACAGGGTTGGGGTTCATATCTCAGGTGATTGTCCTAATTCTGGTGAAAAATACACATCCTGATGAGGAACAAAAGGCCTTTTCCCTTCGTTCGAGAAGCTTTTTTATGTGATTTTATGAAGATAAATAACGACGAAATTAACCTTTTTATAGCTTTTTAGTGGTATAGTTTAGTAGGATACTGGAAAATAAACTTTGTGTGATGCAATGGATGCCATGCCAAAAAAAAAACAGTAGTAACAATAAGAATGTATCATTCCAAAATAATAATAATAATAATAATATAATAATAATATAATAATAATAATGTGATGACAGTGATTAATTATGGTGGGGCCTGCTTAATTATGAATATTGTGTCACAACCCCCGACTGGGTTAGCTGCTAACTCTGCATAGGGCAGCAGTTTTTCCCACAGGATTCTGCTATGCGGAGTTAACAGCTAATCCGGTCCAGAGTCATGACAGAGAGGTAGCAAGAAACGATGGTAACGTGGTGGTTCAGCCAATAAGAGAAGCATGTACAGCAATAAGAGAAGCATGTACAGCTATTTGTTGGATGGGCTATCAAGGTGAACTCATCATTTGTTCTAATGAACATTAGGAATGTGGTGGTTCAACATCTTCAACTTGATACAGCTGTTTAGTGATTTGAACTTTTATTCCTGATTCTTGGATCTCTCTAGACTTAAATTGTCTGCTGTTTGTGATTTAAATACTCAATACATTGAAAACATTGCTGGAGTGTATTAAAGTTTATGATTTTTTGGATTCCAAAAATCTTTCTTCAACTTCTCACCAGTTTGGTGAAATTTGAGCCCGATGCTCGTGTCTATCCCAACAACCTGACTGGGCGAATCAATCTGGCTCGTTGCTATCATTTTAGTGCACAGTGCTAATATTTATTATCAATTTTTTTGGCCTTACATCTGAATGGAATACCAATTTTGAATGAGATGGGGGCTGGATTTATCATCCTTAAGATGTAAGGGGCTGTTTCATATTCAACTTATCATAGTTGTGGAAATGGTGAGGAAATGTTGAAATTCAAACTTTGGTCGTAGTAGGATTATTGCATGTAGAGTAGGAAGTTAGCGATGTATTTGTATTTAGAAATTTAGGTTCATGTTTGAATTTGAGAAATTACTAGTGATTATTTGTCATGTTCTACGATAACTATATTCATCTGTAGTTAGGATGTTTGATTTTTTTTACAATGACACTGTTATTTTTTATATTGGAGTCTGGAGACCTGAATAATCAAAGAATGGTGAATTCTTGGATTAAATTAATACTTTCAAATGCCATCATAATAAGCTCATGTATTTATATGAAATGTATGTGCTGACTAAGCGTCTTTTGAAACTAATTTTGGCTTGAAAGCTCAGTCAAGTATTTATATGAACCTTGCAGAATCTATGAACTTTGCATGTGCCTTAATGCTTCTCCATTCTTAGGAATGGATCAGCTGTCACAGTTTCCAAATTTACAACAATGGCTTGGCCTAGCGGTTGCTGGTAATGTAGAACTTGGACATATTGTGGATCCCCCTGTTGTCAGAATGGCAACAGCAATTGCTCCTCTTGTATGGACTGGTGTTCCTGGTGAAAAGAATGGGGAGCCTTTAAAAGTTGATGTTGCTGGTTATGGACTACATTTGTGCACCCTTGTTCAGGCACGAGTGAATGGTAACTGGTATTGCTTTTTTCTCTATCACATCAGTATTTTCTTGTTCTATTTCAATATTCTTTTGAGTCTACACTCTACAATTCGATATTGCAGTTGTTCAATACAAGGTATATCTGTTGAGCAATGGATCTCACAAGCTGGATATAAGTGCATATCAATTGAAAGAAGAGAAAAAAAAAAAAAAAAAATCTAAAACAACGTACTTTTGGCTACTTGGATAGAGGTAAAAAGTGAATATAAGAAAACATTAACATCTTCATAATAGCAAAAAGGTTTCTCATCATACAGTCTGAATGACAGACTATTATGAGGGTTTTTTTTTTTTTTATATTTCCAAGTAATTAGCTGAAATGAGTTCAAATTTTGGACTTTGATCAACAGTTTGAATATACAGTTAGTCTCCAGTAGAAATTCCCAAGAATCAGGCTTGGACGTGGAAAAACCTAAACTTTGAGAAGGTCCAGCCCTGGCCCAATCAGTTCAATTGCATCAGTTGCATAATGACATTGTCCAAAATTTTCTTATATTTTAGACGCCATCACCAATCCACCTTGACATATTGAGCCACCACATTGATAGAGAAATTTCATGGGAGTGATAATAGTGGACATTGTGATCCATTAGAAAAACTTAAAGTGAGGAAAGCTAGAACAAGGTGATAACGAAAAGAAATTACTTAGAAAAACTTAAAGTGAGGAAAGCTAGAACAAGGTGATAACGAAAAGAAATTACTGAATGACATAGTAGTCCTCTCTCTCTCTCTCTCTCTCTCTCTCTCTCTCTCTCTCTCTCTCTCTCTCTCTCTCTCTCTCTCTCTCTCTCTCTCTCTCTCGTTATGTATCAGTGTTGTTTTTCATCATTTTCTTTGGTTATGAACTTTACTTTCTTAGGTGTTCTATCTCGTTTTGCTTTCTTACGTGTATCATGTGTTAACCCAGGTGCTCGACTATAGTTGAAACATTACCCTCGACACCTTCATACTCTTTTAATAATGGAATTGGACCTGATTTGCAAAAGATGAGGATCTTAATTGGTGCACCACTTAAACGGCCCCCAAAACATCAGATAGTGGCGGATTCTTTAATGCCTAGTTTTCCTTCCTCTGATTCAGACTCCATCAATCCCCAGAAATATAACATAGAATCTTTTGGCGAAGGGGAAAACGTCCATGCTAATGGTCTAAATGATGTTTTCATTTGCTGTACAAGTGATTTCATCACCACTTCCAAGGCAGTTTATATCAGAACACGTAGGGTGCGGTTACTTGGTCTTGAGGTACTGAATTATGGTTGTATATCTACTCATTTGGCCATGCTGTGTGTTTCAGTGGATATGGTTTAATGGTTGATTTTCATATTGTTGTAGGGTGCTGGGAAGACTTCTTTATTTAATGCAATATTGGGTCAAAATAAACAAACTGTTGGGGATATTGAGACTGTGCTTCCAGATGTTGGTACTCAAGAAAGATTGGCCGGTGGATTGTGTTACATAGATTCAGCAGGAGTCAACTTGCAGGTTCTGTGTCTGTGTTTTGAATTGTTGTTGTTAAACTTAAATTTTACTTTTTATACTTTTTTGTCCCTGCTGATCATACATCTTTTTTTTAATCTAGAAGTGCCAGTAACTTGTAGGTGCTTTGTTTCTACAGGAGTTGCATTCAGAAGTTGCCCGCTTTAGGGACGAGTTATGGATGGGAGTCCATGACCTTAGTAAGAAAATAGATCTAATAGTTCTTGTGCATAACCTATCCCACAAAATACCAACATATCATCAACAAAATGCGACCCATACACAACCAGCCCTTTCACTAATCTTAAATGAGGCCAAAGTGCTTGGTATCCCTTGGGTCCTGGCTATAACAAACAAATTTTCTGTCAGTGCACATCAGCAAAAGTCTGCAGTTAATGCTATCCTGCAGGCATATCAAGCTTCTCCTCGAACGACAGAAGTGATCAATTCCTGTCCTTATGTTACGCCAAGCAGCGGTGGTGATCCTGGGTCGTGGGATTCAGTTGAGGGCAATGATTATTCTAAAGGAAGGATGGCAGCTCAGAACCTGCTGCGTGCTCCAATTAACCTTGTACGAATGCCCTTCCAAAAGAAACCAGTGGTACTACCTGTTGAGGGCGTAAATGCTCTTTGTCAATTAATACACCGAGAGCTTCACAGTCAAGAAGAGGCTTCTCTTCAGGTACATGTATGATGTAGCCAGTCCTGTCTCTTTCGAATTGATCAGTTCATATGTTCCTGAATCTTGATATTCATAATCCAGCACGAGTATTGATTATATGCGAAGATGGATCATAGGGTTCTCTGCTGTCTCCGTGTCCATTATTGTGCTTCCTATTTCAAAATGAAGAGCCCTCTGTTTTGGTGATCGATTGTTTGATGCTGTCCACCATTGGGATGCCCCAACATGTTCTGCTGTGTTCTCTTTAATGTTAATTCATAGCCAAGCAACTGAAGGGTTACGATCTTCTGATCTTGGAATTCTCCAATAGACAATGGGGTCCATCAGATCAACAATCTATATCACTTGAGTGTGTGTTTATACTTTATAGGCCTTTTTTTTGTGTGCTTAAAACCCACTAATTCCTCATTTAAGAAGCCTGACTTGACTCTGATCCTTGCATAATCAAAACCTGCTCTTGTTTTTGTTCCTTTTCAGTATGAGCATTATAATGTTTAACCAAAAATGTTGATGGTATTTGAGTTCATTTTGTTCAGGAACTTGCTAGAGAGAGGCTGCTACTGGAATTGGCAAGGGAACAAGAAAGGGCTGCAAATGCAAGCCGAGATTCGCAGAACAAGGCGAACTCTCTGACTGCTGCTGCTGTTGGTGCATCTCTTGGTGCTGGTGTTGGACTTGTTTTGGCTGTTGTTATGGGTGCAGCATCGGCCTTAAGGAAACCTTGAGATCTATTTCCATGCATTTCTTGTTTAATCATTATTTTAGTTGTTTCGGGGTTGCCTTTATGGAGCTCTTCTTTCCATTGGGGGCTTGGACGCTCACAATGTAGACATAACCGTCTGTAGAGAATGTCATGCCATGTTTTCATCATTTTATTCTTGATCTCTCTTTCGTTCCCTCGCGTAGCTGTTCATTCCAGTGTGCACCAAAGCTGCTATTTCTACCCATGTTCCAGACTACTTTCCCAGATGGACCCATCATTGCTGGGGTAGATGCACCTAATAGGTTAATTGACTAGATGTTCTGATCCTGTGACAAAGATGGCAGCAGTCCATGAAAGGAAGAGCTGAATTGAGGAAATTTGGGTTCTGTTTTTCCATGTTAGGGCTTATTCTTGTTATCAGTCCAAGATTCTGAAGTACCATCAGTGCAACATTTAAAAAAATTTGTTGCTTTTTTTCTGTTATGTAGCTAGTTTATTTTATTTTTCTGGAGAGATGATCATGCCCACCCTCCTATATTAACAATTTACTGTACAATTTGCGGTGCATCTTTTATTTGCATTGTATGATCGATCACAAGAGTGACTATCAAAATTGATGTATAGAACAATATGTGCAAATCATTTATTTCATATGCTCTTTGATTCAACAGTTAATGCCATTTATACTGCTACGTGTAGCCTTTTTTGTATTTTGTATATTTTTTTTGTCTTGAATATAATTCAGATCCACAAACTGGGGATTGTTAAACCTATAGCCTACATTTGTTTGAGATACGGGAAACAAAGCATGAAACTATAAGAGTATAGAATCTTCTCAGAAGGGATTGAAAATGAGTGATGAGTTTTATTCAACAGGATTACTGCTATGTTTCTGTTAGGGCTGTTTGTTTACATGGAATTGAATTCCTATGAGTTAATGGTAAACTAGTTTCCAACAAAAGATTGTTAGAGAGGTGAAGGATGAAGAATGAAGAATGCAAGGTGGAAATGTAGATGGGACTAGGATTTAATTTACTGTGGAGTGATAGTTGGGTTTTCATCTAACATTAAAGGGAAGATTTCTATTTATTTATTTTTGACACCTTTGTTTCTTCCTTGTTAGCCACTTTTAGGATTACTTTTCTTGGATGGAATTAATTGCTGCAGAGATGGTCTAGGATAGGAGGTTTTCTTTCTTTGAACTTTGTTTTTCACGTATACCATTGGCCAATGTGATGAGTTTGATTCAGCCTCCCCATCCCGGAAAAAACTTGCATAAACAAGAAAGTCAGCATGGAGCTGGCAGCATGTACTCATTTTCCTCAGTCGGTTACTAGTTTCAACAGAGAATGATCCCTTGCCAATACAAGTGGTTTAATGGGAGATCTTGAAAGTTAAAACCAATTACAAATCAATATAGATTTTCCTGTTCACAAAAAAAGGTCAGAGGTTTTCTCCGTTAGAGTCATTCAGTTATGGTGCCTTTAGGTCATGTTCGGCAAGTTTGATCTGTTTGAAATTGATCTGTTCATTCAAGTCTTCTTCTACCAGATAAGCTTGTCTTCTATCTACTTTTCTATGTTTGATGTAATTTAGGGGGGAAAAGCCAAACTCGTCATTAAGTAAAAGCTACATGAATAAAGTAGCCATATAGTAAAAATTATATTAACAAACATGAGAAATATAAGAAAAAAGGTAACAATCATGGTGAAGTTTTGAAAACGTTTAATGAGTTTTAGTTCTTAAATACAGAACCAAAAGAAGCGTAAAGCTGATTCAATCAAATATTGGCATAAACTTCGGCAATAGTAGGAATGGCGGAACTAGGTAGGTGCTGAAATTGGAAAAAACCCCTGCTGTACTGAGAATTTTCATCTTTGTTTACTTTGGCTCTAAAAGAGAAAAATTTGTTTGTTACAGAAAATTTTAGTCTCCCCCCGGCCCCCCCTCAATCCACACTGATAGACTTGTAGCTAGCTCCATTAAGATGCCTTGAAATCCACTTTCCAAATGTGTAACCTCCTCAAGTTAAAACCTTATTTGTATAAGAAGCATGTACAATGAAATGAGCAACATCAGAATCCAAACTTTTGGAGAAAAAGGAAAACATTTCTGAGGCAATCCTTATTTTTCTTTGTTCAAGCTGAAATACTCCCAACAAGCACATTAATTGAGTGTTCTTCAGGTTATTGCCATTTATTTCAAAGTACAGCCCAAGAGTCACTCACACTCCAATACTCCATGCTTCAAACAGTATAAAAGTGGACCTCAATCAAAGGATGACTTAGATGCATGGAGGCTGTCACCACTTCCAGGTCCAAGTTTCTAGAAGTTGACCTGCTAATGCCAATGTGAACCATGGTGGGATTCCCATTGGGAAAAGTCAATTGAAAATTGCAGCCAACCCAACAAGGGGAATGGGGTGGTGGATCATGGGCGCCCTTAAATTATCATACTTATGATTATGAGCTGACCTTAATTATTAGTGCACTGCTGACTATCAAGTGCGATACTTGTAGGCTTTGTTGGGTGGAAAATATATAAACCTCGTACCATCCCCACATTAAAAATCTTTGGAGGGCCACTATTTAAAAATATCCTTTTTTTTTTAACCCAACTCAAGGGACTCGACCAGGTGAGAGAAGTAGATCTGGGTGAGGTCGAACAACTCTCGGGTGAAAAAAGGTGACTGCTTACGTTTGAATCTTATGCAGCCATAAAGAACATATCGGGGAAGCCATATGTAAAAAAATCCATGCAGTCTTTAAAACCTGTAGGGGTTTTTAAAAAATTCATTGAAAATGCCGTTTTTCTTTTTATGTAGTCTTGCCCTTAGCCAATCCACCATTGCATTTGTGGCTTAAGTGGCAAGTCCATGTTGGGGGCCCATATAACTATGGACATTTGCAAAGTATTTGACAAGATATTTTCTATTGTTTATTGTTAGTATTAATGCAGCTGATAAGTTGTGTTTCTTAGGAGATGTAGAAGATAAATTTCCAGTTTTCTAATTGATTTTAGTTTCTAATTTCAATTAATTTGGATAAAGGGTTGAAATTTCTTTTCATTAGGCTTTTTTTTTTAAATGTGATATTGCATAGTGGGCTCACTGTGGACGTCAACTCCTTCAATTCAGGAATTCTCTTAAGACAGAGACTTTGGGGACCCAGAGCCCAAACTCCTAAGAATTTTAAACATAATGGGCTATGTGCTGCATCCTGATTGGAAACCTCACATGTTTAGTGAGTCCCACCTCAGGTAATTCAAATTCAAGGAGATGAGGGTGGCTATAGCATATTCACTTGCTTTCTGAGAATGATGGTTGTAAGTTGCCAAATTCCAATTATTGGATATGGAAAGAATTAGGAGACATAGTTTAACAGTTCTATAATGGGTTTACAACAGTTCTACTATGGGTTTACCAGAAAAAAAAAAGAAAGAATAAAACAGTTCTACAATGGGTATTGTTTTGGAAGATACTTATTTGACAAGCAGAGAAGGTCAAGAAATGGATTAATCTCCCTCCCTCTCTCTCTCTCATGGTATTTCTCATACTTATGCATTTCTGTTGTCTACAACAGTAGGTTCTTCATAAGGTGGTGGGGGAAGAGGCAGCTCTTTTGGCTTGCAGTGAGGAGAAATTTTCAGTAAGTGTAACATATTTTAGGAGCTGGATGAACTGACTGAATATAACTGTGAGGTTCTTTATGGCCATTTATGTGGGCCCAAATGGCCCACAGGCCAACAACTACTATCATAACTGCTAAGATATTATCTACATTAAAAATAATAAGAACTCTTTGGATAACATACAATAAGGTTTTTGTTTGTATGATCCAAGTCAAAGGTGTTTGTTTCCACCACAATGGGCAGTTGGATTGGATTTGGATGGATATAGTTGCTGATGTATCATGTATACGTTCCTTATCTTCAATATGACATAACAATGATGAAAACCATTGAATACCAACAAAACAATGATGCAAACCATTGGATATACATGTCTTAAATGGCCGGGCCAAGGTTCCCCCAAGCAGGGATTCTGAACTGGTCAGGCCAGGCCCATTCAAATAGTCAGTTCTTCTAGCCTAAACCGCCGGGCCCACTGGCAGCCCAAACCACAAACAAGTGGCATCTTCTGCAATTCAGTGAGAAAACTTGGAAGCTGTAGCATCTTATAGTGGGTCCCATAACATGATTCTGACTTGGTATTGTGGTCCCATGACCATTTCGGAACATCCAGGACTAGCCCGTTTAGCTATTGGACCGTCCCGACTAGTTAGGCCCAGATCCAGACCATGGCCCTGAGAGTCGGGCCTTAGCATGCCATATACAGTGTATAAGGTCATTTTGTTTGACCATGAGATAGATACTGGCAATCATGAATAGGCTTACAGATGGGTCAGGTCTTAGTGGTTTAAGGTTGGACTAATTTGATTTGACTGGACTGGAGAAAGAGAGTATTTGGACCTAAAATGACCAGGTAGGTCTGGATCCTGTCCATGGCCCATTAGGTACCATAACCAACTAACTGATCGCCTGACCTAACTTAGAAGCTACTTGGGTTATTTGGACTATGGACCCAATTAATAGTTGGATCTACATTGGAGACCTAGACTGCACCTATACGACCCTAAAATCAATGTTTTTAAAAAGCCGGCTGGTCCTACGGGTTGAACCTGAACAGATACATTTTTTGTGGTTTGGACCTGGTTGAACCTGAACAGTTACATTTTTTTGGTTTGGTAAAACCAAATCCCATCTGAATAGTTTGGTCTGACAGTTACACCTATCAAACTGTTTACTAATTATGTATGATTGATTTGTTTGTTAATATATTTCTAGGATTATGTATTAAACATGTACTTATTATTAATGGTTCGACAGGCGGTCTAGATCAATTGGGCTCAACTAGGTTCATCATATAATCGGATCGGGTTAATGGATTTGACCTGTTCGATATTCTTTTCTTGCTCAAAGTTAAGCTACAGGTTGCACTGGCCCAATATTTTGATGTTTTGCCAAGGGCCCAAAAAAAAAAAAAAATCAAACGTGCCAGTCCAACTTAATTTAAATAATTCCTTTACTAATCATGTAAAAATTATCATATACATGTAGTATATATGGAGAAAACAAAAACTGCTAATCATGCCATATGAGCATTGGCATCCATACTATAGAACTAGTGGGCCTCATTGTGGACTTTTGAGGAGACCATAATGACCATTCAATTCAATAATTAAAGGCCATATATATAGTCAAAAGTTCCCACTCAAAAGTGATTAAAAAAAAAAACAGACAGATGGCCAAGATTTTTTTTTAGGTTTCACCCCTCTGAAATCAGGGACCACAATTCAGACAGTGGAGATTGAGATCCTCAGATGCCCCATGTTCTATAGATGATTCATCCCAGAAGTTTTGCTGGTTGGAAGATGGACAATCTTTACAAATCCTATAATCAGGTCAGAAACATACAAAAGTAGCAGACCCAAGTATCTAGGCCCTTGTGAACATGTTCTCTCTCTCTCTCTCTCTCTCTCTCTCTCTCTCTCTCTCTCTCTCTACCAGAGATGTACTAGGAAGATCTTTCACATGTGGGAATTGGGTGGGAGATATTTGGAAATGAGAGTACGAGAGAGAGAGAGATATGATAGAAGTTATTGTGTTTTATGTTGGTCAATGAAAAAACAAAAAAGAAAACGCAATGCTTATGTATGATGGGTGTCACTTGGATTGGATTTTTTCTAAAATAAAAGAATCCACAACTACCAAAAGATAAAGAGACACAAGTTTCCAGATCACCTCTTTCCCACATAAACAAAGAAAACAAAGAGATGTGCCAACCCAACAAACAAATGGATCTCTCAAGAAACCCCAAGAGTGGACTTTCCAAGACCATTTTTATTTCCCTTGCAGTGATCACCACTCAATGAGAAACAACCAAATGCAAGAGATAAGAAGATTTCATAAAAATTGAGGGACCCTTCACCTCCTGGGGCCCACTGCTGTTATCTCTGATTGGAACCCTGCAGGAGGTGGGTCCCACTTGGGTGGGCCATGAGAAGAGAATGGAATCCATGGGTACAGTAAAGTGCTTCATAGTTAAAGCATACAGGCAGAAAAATCCAACTGAATGAATGAGAGTGATACAGATTTTATGATAATCGTCAGAATAGAGATTGCAAAATCAACTGTTACCGTAGAGTATGGAACTGGGTAATTTTTTACCATGTAAAATCTATGTTGGCCCCCACCTATCCCACTTCCAAGTGGGCCCCAAAAATCTTTTACCTTAATTAATTTAGGGTTGGCTCAACATTCCTATGCACAAAGAGTGTAATGTAACATACGTCCTTCCATGGAAAATGTTCCACTGGTGAACCCCAATAGTCTATAGAGTATATACTACAGCTATCCCATGAAGGTGGTAAAGAAGTGGGCCCATCTGCTCCCACTCTTCAGCTGGTGCCATAAAATGGTGCCTGTGCTTCTTCACCATCAAACTTCAATCTTGATGAGATTGACCAACAAAAGAAAGGGGAATTCCACCCTACCTGAAACTTCATATCCTTGATTACAATCAACAATCAAAAGGAGATAGAAATTGGACCCCATCAAAGTGGGCCTATCAGATTCAATGGTCTGTCCCTTACAGCCTATATTTATCATTCTCTTAAAGCTCATAACCAACCCAAGATACTTCCTACCCTTTTAGCATCTTCTCCATCTAGAGATCTGAGGTGATTGAATGCTGGAGGTGGGATGTCATGATCACATGAGAATGACATCATCACCATGTATGATGGGCCCACAGACAGCTGGGTGACCCTTCTCCCATTTCTCTCTCTTCCCAATCCAAGCCCCAGCAGTTTTGTTTTCTTGAATGAGAGTCAGCTGCCAACCCACACTCTCTCTTCTTTCCTCCAGAACATCCTGACAAGAAAGTCGTTAGTTAATGAGAGGCAACATAAAAACCCACAGACCAAAAGAAACGTAGAGAGAGAGAGAGAGAGGGGGAGAGGGAGATGCCTATAAATTCTTCCTTCCTATTCCATTCCTTCCCAGTCAAAAGAAACAGAGTCCCTTTTCATTGTTTCATTTCTAATCTCAAGAGGAGCATGTCTAGATCTTCTTCTGCAGGTCAGAGCTCCAGCTTCAGCAGACCAAGGCATGTGGTAAAGAGACTCTTGGCCAAGCCTCAACATGAAGGAGAAGGAGCTGTTGTTAGAAGAAGCATTGGAAGGTTCTTTTGTTTTTTCTGCATTGATTAATGGGGTTCTTGTTTTTCTCCTCTGTTTCTTTTTTCTGGGTCTTGACTCTGGGTGGGTGTATGTTTTTTCTGGGTTCTGAAGGTTGGAGCTGAAGCATTTGGATCCTTTTCTTCTGATGGATGAGTTCTCAGGTTGTTATTTTGTGTGGTTTATGGGTTTGAATAGATTTCATGTTTGGAGAAGGAAAAACAGAGGTTCTTATTGATGTTGGATTTGATGAATCTGCTTGCAGTTTCAGCTCCTGCTGGGTTCCCTGATCACCCACATAGAGGTTATGAGAAATGCCCTTCTCATTTCATTCCTTCTCTAGAACTATATTTAAAAAAAAAAATTACAGTCATTGCTGAAGAATTATCTTCTCATTCTGTGACCTTTTTTCAGGCTTCGAGACAGTTACGTATATGCTGGATGGAGCTTTCACTCATCAAGATTTTACAGGGCACAAGGGGACAATCAGAACTGGTGATTTACAGGTGTTGGTACTGGATATGTAGAGAAGTCTATTGAAACTTGAGAACCAATCACAAAATATTGTATTTCAATGTGTTGATATTTTTTCTGATGTTTTGGGTCTCTTGTGCTTGTTCTTTTTCAGTGGATGACTGCTGGTAGAGGGATCATTCACTCAGAAATGCCTGAAGGAGAAGGAATCCAAAGAGGTTTGCAGCTGTGGATCAATCTCACTGCCAAAGACAAAATGTAAGATCAAAATAAAACCAATATCCATATCAACACCATTTTTGTAATTTGGCATTAATTGCGTTGAACACAATATCAAGGCTGATTTCTTCCAATCTCAAATTGCAGGATAGCACCTGGGTACCAAGAGCTGCAAAGTGAAGACATTAATAGGGTGGAGAAAGATGGTGTTGAGGTCTGTGTCATTGCAGGAGAAGCGATGGGAGTTCGATCGCCAGTCTACACTAGGACCCCAACAATGTTTTTGGATTTCACATTGAGGCCTGGAGCGCATACACACCAACATATCCCGGATTCCTGGAATTCTTTTGTGTATGTCCTTGAAGGGGAAGGCATTTTTGGAAACTTGAGCTCATCGCCGGCAACAGCTCACCACACACTGGTCTTGAGCACAGGAGATGGTCTCAGCATTTGGAACAGATCCACTAAGCTGCTCAGATTTGTTCTTATTGGAGGGCAGCCTCTAAATGAGCCTGTGGTTCAGTATGGACCATTTGTGATGAACACACAAGCAGAGATTGATCAGACCATTGAAGACTTCCAATTCTGCAAGAATGGGTTTGAGAATGCCACATGCTGGAAATCTCAGCCCTGAGAAAGAGGGAGTGTTGTGTCTGCTATCCTTGAAATTATTTGGAATATAATAGGAACAGCAAATTAAGGTCACCTGAAGAAGTTGTTTTTGAATTAGATTTCTCCACCAAAAGTCATGTAGGTAGGGTCACTGTGACAAATTCCTACTAAATCCATAGGAATATGGCTTTCATGAAAGAGTTTAATAAGTGAATCATCAAAAGATGGAGATCTACAAATTATCATAACCACTCCCAACAAGGGGTAGAAATTGTGATGATCCCTTGTAGATGTCCACCTTGATCCTTCACTTTCAATCCCTCTGATAAAAGCCCATTCCCTATGAATTCCCATGAATTCACCAAATGTGCAACTTAGGGACTTCATTGAAAATGATTCTTGTCCATTTCTCTCTTATAAAAGGAAATTAGCCTACAATGTCGTGCATAGTTGCATTCACTGCACCAGTGGCACCTTTTCTTTTTCTTTTTTTTTTTTGGGTTGGGGTGGCGTAAGTTCGGTACAGGTTAGCACCTACATCTGAAAGTTAAAACTGATTCCCAACTTCGCCCTGTTTATCAAATGGACTAATGACCATTTTGTTCTCATTTTCGCCTAATATGTCTCTAGTAGTGCGAACCAAGAAACAAGTATTAATCTGAATCAGATATCAGTTGCAGCATTTCTGGCGCATATTCAAGTGTTGTTTCCTCTGTTTAGTGGCCATTTTAAATGCACAAAAGCAACAGGCAGAATCTCAAGCAGATTTTGAATGAAAAGCCACTGGGGCAAACTAAGAATCATAATGTGTTATGGAAAATGCTGGTGGGCACTCCAGTGAGAGAGAGAGGATAAGATTCTATCATTACAATTGAAAAAAACATGAGATAAGCCATGAGTCATGGGACTGAAAATGGTTCTAGAAGCTTGATGGTGAGTTGGGAATGAGTGGGCCACTATAGTCAAGAGTCAACTCATCAGGGATTCCTTTTTCAAGCCCAGTTTCTCTTTTTCCTCATTCCATCATGTAGATTCTGATCTTTTTTGCCTTTATTCTTTTATGGGTGTCTTGGTGGTGTCATAATGACTCTTTTGAGGGTTGGGTAGTGAATCATTTTTGAAACCACAGATGCCCCTTCAAGTGTGATATTTATAGCTGTAAAAGTTCTAGTGGAATGGCTTGGATGATCTGATCTGCAAGGACTTGATATGTCAGTTCCCAGGGTAGGATTTTGTGGGATTCTGTAAAGGATACTACATGATTGCTTCATCATGCAAGGAAATCAGATAACAAAAGTGTAAAACATCTGATAGTAACTTAATACCTATCCTCAGAGTTGCTGTACATGCTGTTTGTTTTATTATTCAAGTCTCAAGGGGAGAGAGAAGTCTGAAGAGAGGATGGATGAGCATCATCTGTGAGGTTCCATTTACCCATCTTATTTTATTAAAGGTTGATTCCTCTGTTACAAATTAACTAGTTCCCTTTGTGTGCCAAAGGAATTAAATACATAGGTACTCATGGTCAAATTGGCTCCTCCAATGGACTATTAAAGAGGTGAGGGGTGAAGGATATAGGGTAGCAATGCATATGGGACCTTGACTTTTCTAGAATTGAATTATTAAGGTGATGGCTGGGTATTTGTTTATCATCTTCCCTTGATTCTTTTTCCATTAAGGGGGAGGTTATTTGATGGTTATTTTTGGATATTCACTTCCGATTCTTCATTATTAATCATTTCTAGAAATATAATCCTAGGAACTCAATTACAGGAAACAAACAAGCCCTAGGAGTTTGTCTCCTCATTCAATTCTCCTAGATATAATGATGGTACACATTACTGAGGTGATCCTCTCAAGTTCTTTTAACAGTTGATGCCAATATCCATGGGTGATTAGAGCTGCCTTGTGCCCAATTCATGGCTGCCTTAACTACTGAAGGACCACTTTATCTGTTTAATCTAATGCATATATAATCTGGGGCGCCGCATAGGCAGTCTACATGGGAAAAAAAAAAACACATTCCTAGTGAAAATCACATGATAACTAGACGCTCACCAATGCTTAAAGTTTTAGGCTACTTTGATCATCACACATAATTCAATGAAATTCTAAATATTATTTAAAGGCCTTTTGAAATGGTACAAGTTCTAATGAGATTTAGAGGACTAGGTGCATTATCACCTCTACAATACCAAGTTCTTCTCTCTCCTGCATCATCACAGTAGCAGTCCACTTGTTTATATTCATTTTTACCCAAAACCGCAGATTGAAAGAAGTCACATAGCCTGATGTTGACTTTCATTGACATTGATAGGCTTGAACCATACCAACTCATCATGTTTCTGTTTATTTTATTGTTTTAACTACATAGAAATTCTTTTATTGAAATACTCTGAAATGACAAAGACACTAGTTTACTCCATTAATATAATAACAAAATACCAAAAAGTAAAAGATATCTGCAATGATATCATCTAGGACTCGAAAAGGTATATGAAAACTGCATGAGTTAAACTAATAAAACAATCATGGTACTTAAAAAAAATAGTAATCATATGAAATAGTCAAGCCAAGTTTCATTGCTAAGATATCCCCTAAGCATTTGAGAGAGAAATTGAAGGAATGTGATACCAAGTAATGGAAGTGATCACCTGAGCAACACTCTGTGAGCTCACCTTGGAAAACCACTAATTAAGGGGATTGGGAGATGGGAAACCTCTGTGTCGATAAGGATGCCCCAAAAATCAGCTTGATCAGATCTATCTGTGTGGGTTTAAAGGCCCCAAAATGAACTGCCCAGAAAGAAAACAGTGTGTTACTATCCAATGGTAGTAGGATAGTCATCAATAAGTGAGTCCATTGATCATAGGAGGGACCTGCTGGGCTCTGCAAGATCATCGTCCATAAAGTGTGCATGGGAAACGCTCAAACGCCTCTATCATGGAATCACTTCCTACCAAGGAAAACCCAAACTCAAGCACAAGCAACTAGTCCACTGTGGGCTACTGGCACTCATAATCAGTGAGTCATAATCAGTGAGCTTTATAGTCATCAACAGCAATAGAGAATTTCAAAAAAAAAAAAAAAAGTGTTAAATCAGAAATATTTAATAAGAAACAAAACTAAGATTCATTCAAGAGCACATGGAACAGCCCTTGCTGTTGAAAAGGTCTAGCTGGTATTCGACAGATAACTGGCAATAACTATCATGAGTGTGCTACTGTTTTGTGTGCTGCTTAAAATCAACTGCATATTAATTTGACATTCAACAAATACCCAGAACATTTAAGGGTCTTCAAATGGCTTCAAGAACATCTGTGATGGCCTTCATGTTGGAGCCACAGAAGGCCTAGAGAGATCGGAGTACCTTAAAAGCATTTCCAGAACAAATTTAGAATAGCACAGCCATTGCTATCAATGAGTTTGAGAATCAAAATCTATTCTTAAGATGCCAGAGGAGGCATGCACTGACACTGATTTATCTTCATGCAACTAAAGCTAGCACTATAGAGTTACAGGCTTTTTCACCCCAGAAAAATAAATACTTTAAAATTGGCAAATTATGAGTTGACTCAGTGAGTCATATTAAACTCAGCAATGACTAATTCGGTCACCAATACCGAGTTTTGAAACCACCCCTGCATCATGAAAATCTGAGATTTTGTTGGATGGCGATTGACTAGATACCCGAATAATATAATTGTACGTTTGTACAGTGAAGACTTTACCTCATGTTTTACATTATCACCTGAGTAATTTTTCTTACTAACTCTTTGGATTTTCGACAAAAAAACTTCATTACGGACATGTTGAAAAATCTAAATTAATACTCTGTCCCCATCGGTCAAATCTTTAATAGATGTTTCTATAGATAAATCATCCCACCTCTGGTAATCACAAAAGCATTCTTTTACTTTTACTTTTTCTTCTCATTTTGTTTTCTTTCTTTAATAAGAAAAGACAAGAAGATATCTCTTTCCTTTCTTGTTGAAATGATGAATTACTATCTTGCTTAGAAAGTGATTCTCTCTGTTTTGTTCTTGTTGAATGGGAAATTTGTAATAACTTTTGAATGTTATTTACCCTTTTCTTGTTGTAATCAAGATAGATGCCTCCCTTCAGAGTTTCTAGAATCTGTCAATCAAGCTGTAATTATCCTTTCCTATTGGAAATATTTGTTTGATAGATGTGGAGCTTGTTTAGATTCTATTTATTATTTTTCTTACTTGAAAAGAAACAGTCGTTTCTTCACAATAACTAATAAAACAAACAGGTGCTCCTTCACAATATATTACTAATAAAATTAGTCACTCATGTAAACAAGACCTACAAAGCCCCAGTGAAATTTGAGATATCAAGATTGACTGACTGCCAACAATCTCCAATAGGAAGAACCCAAAAAATGGAGTAAAGTTCTCTTAATCACTACAGAACCCCCCAAAAAAAGAAGAAGAAAAAAAAAAGAAACAGAAAATAGTAGTTGGGATACTCACTTAGTTGAGACTTAACTGAAGTTATAGGAAGCAAAAAATTAAGAAAAAAAGAAACAGATAAGGAAAAGTTGTCCTTTCTGATCCTCCCTTGATCCAAGAATACCAACATGAACTAAATGCCCCATCCAAGCAAAAGAACGGACTCCAAACAGTCCTCACAAATGATTACAGAAATGAGATCCAGAAAGAAATGGTAGATAAAGAACTTCATCATAAAGATCTTCATTGGCGCCACAAAAACCTATGGGGCACTTCATCTCTGTCCTATCTGGAAAGAGAAATGAGCACATATACACATACAGCTAGCAAAATCTGTATATGAGGCCAAAGCTACTCCAGATTGTAATTTGAGTGATCATCAATGGATTAGTCATTTTCTTTACATTCACAGACAATTCTCTGCAACAGTTGGAGTGGGTCAGGTTTGGCTGAGTAACAATTCTATTTCAGCAGGGTTTTTCTTTTCTTTTCTTTTCTTTTTTGCTGAGTTGGCCCAGTGGCCAGGAGAGGTGATTGGAAAGCACCCTGCCAGGGATCAGTCGATAGCAGGAGTTGCTATCCACAGAAACTCCCTGTGATTCCCTATTTCAGCAGATTTGTTGTCATCAATTTGGTTGCTTATTTTCTTCCTTATGTTAACATCTATCAGTAAGTTCCAATAAAAAAAAATACATGTAAATTAGAGTCCTCAGGTGAATAGTTGAGAGAGAGAATAGTAGAGCAAATATCCGTTGTTTGTTGCTAAATTTCTGATTTCTGTTTTATCACATAAAGCTATAAATCTAAGCCATGAAGAAGCAGCTGATGGTGCAGCTTTTCAGTCAATAAAATCAGTTTACTCATTCTATGTTTACAGCAGTCTTGTTGCTCTGCTTTTCTGTATTAAACATGATCAGAGTGTTGTTCAGAATTCCACATGATCATTCATTGTTAGGTCAATTCATTTTGCATTTTATCTAGGGTGAAGATGATGAATTCAATCCAAAAGTTGGTCAACCCCAGTGTAAAACCTCCATGTTTCAACACAACAGGACTCAACCCACCAACCCCCCATCCAGTGATTTATGGTAACCCGCTCAGATTGACACTATAATTTTCTGGCTGGTGTTTCCACCCCCGATTCCTGAATGAGATAGGTTCAGGTGGAATCCATTCTTACTGGTGATCTGCCAACCCAACTCAAAAGATGACCCAACTGGACAATATACACTGATGACTGACCCACCAACCGACTCAAGCCTGACCTGTTATATAAGGCTTTGGGTTGACCAGCTGGGATCATTGACATTTTCAACATGGTTAATAAATGATTTGTGTTTGAGATGCGGCTACAAATGTTACCCACAGACAGTGCTCAACTCAACCCAAACTCAACTTGAGCTCTTGCAAGTTGCCACTCACAACCAGGGCATGAAAAAAGAGATTAACTATGAATTTGAAACAAATATAGTAACTAATCTTTCATGGATTGATTGATCCAATGGTGCATACCAATCCTGAATGAAATGAGATCTCAGAAAGTATATTTTCATGAGAGGGGGCATGTCCCATAAATGAGTTGGATCGAAGTATCGAACAAAGGTAGGGGGGTCCACAGAAACTGACCACAGGAAGTGTCAGGCTCAATAGCAAGAAAACAATATTCAAACCAAAAAAACGCTAACGTGGAAGAAATAACAATAGTCCGAAATATGATATATTCTAACTTCTAAGAGTATAGAAAATTCTATCACAAACCTCTATCCAGTTTATTCAGTGGTGGACGTTACACACCCCTCTCTCCTGATAACAAAAATTTAACTCCAACAGCACATTTTCTTATTGCATCCATTGAATGAACCTGGAAGAGCTCCTAAATGAGATAACAAATTGAAAACCCAATCCAGAGTATGGAGAATTAATTGACCAATCTCTCAATCATATATTTTCTGAGAAAGTGATCTCAACAGCAAGAATACTTGTTCGGAGCTTGCTTTGATGCATCATTCCCATTAACAAGGCTCACCCTGTTGGCAGACAACTCAGCTTTATAGGACTCAGAATCCAAGACCTTCTTGCTGACATTATTATATATCTCCTTGATAACAATCTCAAAAGCTGTCTTAACATTTGTTGCATCTAAAGCCGATGTCTCCATGAAACACAGCCCTTCTTCTTCTGCAAGTTGTTTTCCTTCATCAACACTTACTTCCCTAATATTCTCCAGATCACATTTGTTTCCAACCAGCATCCTTACTACAGTTGTGTCACAATGAGCTGCAAGTTTTATACAAACAAAAATAACTGTATTGCAAAGAATATTAAAAAGATGAGACAGCCTAAGTGTTGATCCAAGCAAATTGCACATTTAAAAGAAAAAGGAGTTTACAATTGACATCCATTTCAAAAAAAAAAAAAACTTTGATAATGGTAATTAAAATCGACCGATAAAGATATTAAAATAAACCCCATTGCTTTCACATTGATAGTATTGTGAAATTAATAGGAATCCTGAAAATCCAGATGTTTGATTAGGTTACTACAGATGACTTGGCTTTATCAACTCACAACCAAGTGCTTCACAAGTACAATTAGTTGAACTATTTTGTGAAGTGGAAGATTATATCCTTGACTGCCATATTGCAGTGGACTCTGTTTCTCTCCCATATATGTATCCTGCTTCTCCACCATCTCCCTAGCACTCTTCTATCATATAAGTCTAATTGAGGACCCATTTTCCCTTTTTTTTTTTTTTATCTTTATAATCAAAACTATGCCTCCTAATCACTCACTCACACAACCAAGTTAAGGCTTCAGCTGACCCCAAATTGACAGGAAAAATTAAGGCTTTGATGCCTATGATTGATACTGATTTGCATTGCAAGACAGCAAAATAATAATTCCTATTTTCAACTGTTTAGAGTGATTCTCAAACAAGAAAGACTGTGGCAGTCCAAACCCACATATTCTTTATACAAATAAGGAATCCACCCCATTGTCCAAACACACAGTATATTCTCATTTCCAAAGAATCACTTTTCACCATACAAGAGAAGAAAGAAAAAGAAGGGATTTTTAAGATCCAAAAGTCACACTAATCCAAATAAAGACTCATCAAATGAAGAAGCTACTCCAATGAGATTAGATTAAGCTAAGATTTTGAAGAAGATGCACTGCAAATGAGATTAGATTAAGATAGAATGTTAACATACTGGTGAGCTCATCCAGCCATCGGCGAGCACTGTCGAAGGTGGATCTGCGACTGATGTCGTAGACAACAAGCGCTCCAAGAGCGCCTCTGTAGTAGGCGGAGGTGACGGCACGGAAGCGCTCCTGGCCGGCGGTGTCCCAGATCTGGGCCTTGACCTCCTTGCCATTGATGTCGACGCTCTGCGTCTGGAACTCGACGCCGATGGTGGCCTTTGAGTTGGCACTGAACTCGTTCCGAGCGTACCTCGAAAGCAGATTCGACTTACCCACTGCAGAATCACCGATCAACACTATCTTGAACAGGTACTCTTCTCCCTCCTCAGCTTCCATTCTCAAACAACAAGAGAAGTTATGCTAATGCTAATGCTAATGCTAATGCTGCTAATGATTGTTTGGGGCCTTCTCCTTTTTCCCAGAAAAAGGAGAGAGAGAGAAATGGAGAATGAAGGAAAGTTGTTGGTTATATAAATGGAGTGTTGAAATGTGAGAGAGGAAAGGAGAGTATATAGAGGAAGGGAGCTGATTTTCTGTGGACTATCCACATTCCACACAATGTTAGGGGGAAAAAAAAATCTGTAAAGAGACAAGGGTCAATCCACTTTTCTTCCTTTTTTACAGAATTGAGATTGTTTGGGCTTGAGTCTTTTGTTAATGACTGATGTGTCCAAGGCATCCTCTTATGCATTGGCTTAAATAAAAAGGGAAAAAAATGGGACCAGGGCCGGCCCCGACGTTTAGGGGGCCCAAGGCGACCTCTAAAAAATGAGGCCCTTATATAATTATTTAAAAAAAATTTAATTCATTATAATTTTTTAACAAAAAATTAATATTTTTTATTACAAAAAAGTGCTGCATCACATAACTTTAGTACTGCATACATACCGAGGGAGGCTATATTTAATCCTAAGGATCAAGCACAATGTAGTTCTCTTAAACTACCTACTCTGGCCAAAAGCCTACAATTCACATACCAACATTCCCTTCCAAAAAACAAGGCTAATAAACCTAGAACAAAAAAAAAAAATTACTGAAAACAAGATCTTCTTGCATTTTTAGCTGCAAAGTCACTAATCAAACTTGTATAATCAAGTTTTTCTGATGCTCACGAGAAATGAGGAAAGCTGAAAAGTTTGGCGGTCTTATCTTTTGGTGGTGGGCCCATGTTTGACTTTTAAAGTCTTATCTTATGGTGGTATGGTGGTGGGCCTTAAGTTTGGCTTTTTAAATAATGGTTATTTTAAATAAGGTGGGCTTTAAATTTGGGCCTTTTAATTTATTTATTGGGCTAAATATTTACACACATGTGTTATTAATTTGGGCATTTCAATTTACATATTAGACTAAATATTTACACATATATATACAGATACATAAAATAATATGGACCCTAAAAATTTTGTAATTATTGGGGGCCCAAGGCGACGGACTGGCTCACTTGTTTAAAATTATTACTTTAACAAAAGTTTTACTCATCTTATTCGTCTTTTAACTTATTTTGATAATTTGAGCCGCTCAAAATAAATATCTTCTGCGGGTATTAAATATAGCCAAATTTTACTATAATAAAAATTGTCCCACCATAAGACTGACCATTAAACTAAAAATAAAATCTATGGATATGAGATTTATTCATTTTAAATTCCACTTGTTCAAATAAGGAGGATCCAAATTTTGGAAAACGGATTTCCTGTTTGGACCAAACAGGAGGCCAACACATAAGGGGGCGGATGAGGCGACACATAAGGGGGCGGATGAGAGAGATGTGTTGCCCTGTTTGGTCGAAATAGGATTTCTCTAATTGGACCAAACAGGGATCCGGTTCCCAAATTTTGGGACATGTACGCCATTGCAAAAAGAAGAAAGGGCCCATGTGTCTTTTCAAGTCTTTTGTAGTAATTGGAGACCGAGGGTGGGTGCATAAATCCGCGGCGTGAATTGAGCCCTCAGATGTCCGAAAAGAAGGAAAGTCACGCTCTCACGCCGCGAGAGACGTCGTGAATCTAGACATTAGCTCAGTGCGTTAAAACCGGAAGAAGAAAAATTTTCCTGGTGTGCGTTTCATTATTCATACAAAAACCCAACGTGGTAGTAACTACTAACTAGTAAGAGTGTAAGACACGTTCTAGTCCATACAGAAGATGCTAATTGATTCGTTTCATACAAAACCCATGAGGGTTGGGTTTGGGAGTGGGTTGGACCCTTAAATGGACAAAAATTCATATGGCTCATAATTATGGAATTATTTCTTTTTGGAAACTCTTTGGGTTGGGCTGGACTAATCCCTCCAGGCCCAGAGGAAAGCCGGATAAACTCCCCTCTAACCCTAATATAGTGATACAGTTTCGAACGTACAACCTCCATGTGCAAATCGTGGTCCTAAGGCCAACTGAGCTACCCCTTGGGATTATCATGGAATAAAATTGCATCATTTCTCTTTATAAAACAGTATAGACTAAAATTAATCCATATAAACCCATCTTGATCTTTCTACAACAATGTACATAGCAGTTATTGATTCAAGACCAACATACAGTATTACATGTGTTTGTAGATGCATGCATGTCTGCTTGCTGCATTGCACCATTATTCATCTCTCTGAAGTCTGAATACAGAGGAAGGTTAATTTAAGGAGACTATTAAGCAATCCCAGGATTCATAAGCTTCTGGGCTCTCTCAATTAGTAAGTTAGTTCAGCATGGCTTCTTGGGAAAGGAATGGCGTCTCTGATGTCATCAAGTCCAGTAGTGAACATAACCATCTGTTCAAAGCCAAGACTGAATCCCACATGTTTGACACTCCCATGTCTCCGAAGATCCAAATACCAATCATACATGTCTTGCGGCAGACCACACTCCTGGATCCTGCAACAATGGTATTGTGGGAGAGTAAGTAAAACAAAAGCTTTCAGTAAATTATCATTAGAACCACACATTTGTACAATGCAAATAGAAGTGTAACATAGCAGATGATTTGGCCTAGATAGACTGGAATGGCGGAACAAAATTCATGTAGATAACCCCAATATAGTTGGGACAAGGCTTTGTTGATGATGATGAAATAAAATTGTCATATCTTCAATTGGAGTAAATGTTGTATGGTTGAAGCAGAGCAAGTTCACAAATGACAAATGGAAAGCAAACAAAAACCATTGACATGAACAGCGGCGGCCCTATGCATACCCGCCCCAGGTTGATTTTGAAATTGCAAAAATTTAAATGGCCTTACCTGTCCCACGTATATATAATAATTAGTCGCCCCACGTTTAAACCTTGTGATCGCCCCACGTTACAAAACCATGGTGACTGAGAGTACCAGATCCTATTCGCGTTGTTCTCTTTCGATATCTTCTTTCTACTGAGAACTCGAGATCCTCTTTGCGCCGATCGAGCTTCTCGTCACTGGTACTCTCATGGTTAGTCTCTATCTCGCCAAATAGCCCTAAATAAAGCAATCTCCCTCCCTCCTCATAATTAGTATAATCCTAATCACTCTAGCCCTTAATCTCCAAATCTTAATTTCAAACCCTTAATATCCAAATCTTAATTCAAACCCCAAACCCTAAATCACCTAATCTAAGCATATCTACAAGTCCGAAGATTACCAAATCACCATTGGGCACATTTTAATTTTCAATTCACAAATAAATCAGGCCTTAGGGTTCATATGTTTGGATAATTTGAGTTACATTTAAGTGACAATTTTTCTTCTTTGCCATGAGCCCATGACCAACTATAGGGAATTATTTTTATAGTTAGGTAAGTGTAGGCAACCAAATTTCTTAGGTCGAAATAGAATCCCTTTGGGAACCCAAATTGGGTAACTGGGTGCTCACCTAAATCACCGTTTCAAGGCATCTAAACACCTAGGATTAAAAGAAATGTTATCTTAGTTGTTTTAATGATGATGAATTGATGATCACCTGAATTTGGGAGAAGCAGTGGGAAGACCCTTCAATTAGGCAAGATATTTGAGCATGGAAAAGTGCCCAATCATTTGGTATTTTAAGTGTGAAAAAAGTTAGCAAAAAATCCTAGGTCCGCCACTGGACATAAAGGCCTCATTTTGGATGGAATGTCAATGTTGCCATCTGTTTCTCAACTTTCCAGTTGCACACAAACAATCAAAGTTGTTGAAACTCTGATAACTGAGTTTTAAAGCGTGTTGGCCAGTGGTCAGAGTTAGACCCATGAGGGATGGTGAAAATGAATGGGGGTGGCAACAATATAACAATAATGAGTAATTCAAACCTCATATAGTGCATCCATGTTTGGAGAGGAAAACTATGCAAAGAATAATTATGATAATACCTTGTACTGATCACATCGATGCGTTCCTCCTTCTGGCTGCCTCTGACTGCGGCTCCAACCTATGCACAGGAAAACCATCCAGCGAGAAGAAGCAAACTGAAGGTAAGTATTCAAGTGTCCCACTTTAACTTAGGAAGAAGAAGAAGTATTCAAGTGTCCCACTTTAGCTCAGGAACAGAAGAAGAAGTAAATTGGTGTTCAAGTGTCCCACAACTTAGGAAGAACTTGTATTCATGTGTCCCATTTTAACTTAGGAACAACTCGCACTAAAATCTTTTATGTAATATGTTCAATTCAATAGAGTGCACTTCACACCAGATTGTAAATGTGAAGGCCCCCACCCTATCTCTCATAGTAAGGTGAGAGATGCTCTCATAGGAGCATCTCCCTTTAAATTAAGCATATGTACCTGGGGCAGGACTAGATCCATAGCAGCAACTGTCTTCCCATCATCATTAACACGGACATAAAATGGCTTAACCTCTTTAGGATAATCATGTATGATGACTGGCTTCTTGAAGACTTCATCAGCCAAATATCTGTGATCAATTTAGAAGAACCAGAAATATCAGAAAAGACAGAGAAGTTCTACAAGAATAAAATAGGTGGATCCCAAAAACACATATTGACATCAAGTCGGAGACATTATAATTATACCTTTCGTGTTCCTCAGCTAGATCGATACCCCAGTCTACTTTTGTTTCAAATGTCTTATCTGTAACCTGATCAACCAATTTCATAGATGGAATTATTTAGAGTTGAAGACAAAATTAATGACGTGCGAAGTACAAATTGCATGATGCAGATAAATATTATTTACAATGGCATTAAGATGAAATGCATATATCCTCAATGATTCATATTACAAATACCTCCTTCAAAAGCTCCACTGCTTTTGTGTAGGTCAACCTTTCAAATGTACTCGATGCCACTGATCGAAGGCAATCCATACTAGTCTTGCCTATTCGTTTCGCCAAGAGCTTACTGTCATTTGAACAATTTTGTAATATCCACTTACAGAGAAACTTCACATAGTCCTCTACACAGTTCATGACATCCTGTAAAGGTGACAAAAAAGGAAAAAGAAAAGGGAAAAACAACTGACAATCATCTATTTGAAATAACTACAGCTAGAAAATCAAATGATTGGTTACCTGGATTAGCTATTACCTTCCTCAAACACGTTTGCCTGGTTTTTGAAACAATAGTTACTACTGGTATGAGTGTAGAGTGCACAAAATAAAATGGGCATAAAGAGAAATTGCGCTATGGCTCGACAAGTACTTCATATGCTTGTACTTAGATTCATCAATCACTGTGGTGCATGTAACTTAAAATAAGCAAAGGAACAGGACCTATATTAGAAAAAAAGGAGGCTCAAATGAATGCATTCTTAGCTTTTTCATTCTTTGAAACATTCATGTTTCTTTTTGGGTCTATGCAGAGGTGAATTATTCTCATCGGAGGTGATGAAAAGTTACCTTTAGCATTAATATAACTTCCATAATAAAATACATGGTGCAACAAAAAAAATAGGTTTAGCAAAATAAATAGCTTCCTCTGGATCTTTTTCGTTTTGGGATGTGCTTTGTAGGGATGCCTGATGCATGTTGTAGAACTCTAGCCTTATTTTTGGAGTCTGAGAGAGAAAGAGAGAGAGAGAGAGAGAGAGAGAGAGAGAGAAGTTGGCATAGCTTTTTACAGCTAAACAGTAGAATTCTAAGTCAGCCGAGATTATGGTATAAGGCTAAGATGACAAATTGACGATGAGGACAATGATGAATTAGCTTCCTTCAAACCAAAAAGTAGAACACTCATCAATGGTGATGTTTATAAAGTCCTAGAGCATACTTTTAAGACATACCTCTAATTCTGCAAATGCCATTCCAAGTTCCACCATCCAGCACTCGGCCAAATGCCTCGGGGAATGAGAGTTTTTAGTCCTAAATGCTGGCCCAAATGCATAAACACTACCAAGAGCACATGCATAGCTCTCAATGTGGAGCTGAGCAGATGCCGAAAGATATGCCTGGCGAGAAAAGTAATCTTCAGAGAAGTCCACCTTTCCGAACTTAAAAGAAGTTCCAGGCTTCTCTTTTTCTTGTGCTTTCATCTGAGATATTAGCTCATAAGTCTTTATCAGATCCAGAGAGGCAGCGAGTACAGCGTTCTCATTGTTTTTAGTTCTCTGCAGCTCTTCGATTCTCTTAGTTTTCTCTTTAATAGCAATCTTAACAGCTTCAAGGTTAATAGCTCCATGATCGTCAGTTAGATTTGGCCCGTCCATCTTTTCAGCTTTGCTGAAAAATGTTGTAACCTGAAATGTTTCACCATAACCCATGGAATCGATTGAGGTGATCACAGGCATATTTACATGAAGGAAACCATGGTTTTGGAAGAATGTGTGAGTTGCATAGGCCAACGCATTGCGTATTCGTGTAAGAGATGCCACCTGAAAAATGGAGAAATCAGAAATCAAATTAAATTTTATCTTCTCCTCGTTCAAAAAGAATATCTTTAAAATGCAGAAAGGTTAGTGCTCAGAAGTCCACAGAATACTGAAATGAGCCTGTAGTTCATGGATTAGGCCCCTCAAGGATATTGGCTAGTATATTTTGTCATGTCTAGAATCTCTAGACCATGAACTCTCCTTTTCCCTAAACACAATTCGAACTTAAATCAGATTGGAGGATAAATCATTGGTCATTATATGGTTTTTGCCATTCATTTATCAGATGGCCAGTGTTGCTTGTTGCAACAGGTATTCGCTGATAAACTTCGCACTCATGCGGAAGCTACACCGTGAATGGTTCTAAACACGTATCTTTGCCCTAACTGCAGAGGTAAAGTCAGTTCAGTGGTCCTATAGACGAATGATATGGATCCTGTAATTGAGTACTAAACTCTAAAATATTAGTTCAAGACTAACATTCATCCTACTTTCTGGATGTTTTGACCATAAAGTTACTTCGCGTCATTCCAGGATCATTTAAGTTATTTGCACTCCATTTTTCTTTTACCAACTGTAGACACCCATTACACAATCTTGGTTTAAACTCTCACCAGCCATAATGGGTGTTATTTTCGATGTAATGAAGCACAACCAATGATTTTTATAGATAGGAAAGAAATGAACATGTTATGCCACAGATAGAAAAAAACAAACAGAAAAGTGGTGAAGTTTCAATTTTCAAATAGACTCTCAGAGTACCGTAGTTGTTTTGGGGCGAAGGTGTGAATAGCTCCTTAGAAATTCCAATGGCAATCTCGTCTTTGCCAGTGGGTAGTTGGCAAGATCAACAGTTCCAATATGTAGAATTTTCTCCACTTCAAGCACTATTACATGTTTTCCAGCAGTTGGATGGTTGTTTCAATACCCCTTCTGCTAAAATAGAAGTTCCTGCAGGAAGGACTTCGTTGATTGGAGCTACAAATGATTTTACCACTACCTGGAAAGAGGTAAAATGAGAAATAAGTAAACTTTCCAATCACATGACAACAATTCTTAGGCTCTTACCTTGCAATACAAGCATATAAGAGTATGAACTTCTCATGTGGGAATAAATAAACGTAAAAGACTTCACAATAGCATCCCAAAATACAATTGCCTTCCTTAATATACACATCCAATGATCTTTTTGACGTCTACAGTTTTTTGCTCAGCATCTCTGGTTGCACCTATGTTATCCATACAAAGTACCCCAAAAATCTTTTATTTATTATTTTTCCTTTTTTTCCTTGGGGATGATATGGCCACAACCCTCTTGGCACCATACAGTGGATCCCAAAAAATGGAGACTCACTGTTCTATTTCGTATGTAATTGGACCCATTGCCCAAATATCTTCACAGGAAATTATCAATGGGGAACATTAAATATATATATATATATATCAATGGGGGAATGTCGGGATATTTACAAATTTAGTTTTTTTCTTGGGATTTTATTGGTAAAATACCATGCAAAATAAGTTATTTTTTAAATAATTAAAACAATAAGTAAATGCAAAATAAATAGAAAACATTGTTAGAAGTTATTTTTTTGGAGAATATCTATTTTAGCCACTTCTTATTCTGATATTTTTGCAACGTTCTTGCAGTATTTTATTTTCTAGCAATGTTTAGTAAAATCACAACACTATCAAGAAAATATCATTTATGATAAATATTATGATAATACTGCAGTAGTGTTCAAAATATTGCTGATATTTGTGCCACATTGAGTGGGCACTACTTTTGACTGTCCACCATATGAATCAATGACATTTAAATGTAATAACCTTCTCAACTGAATGTACTTCCTTAGAATGAACATCATTGATCAATGCAGTTTCCAACATGGACCAAACATATGAATGGTCCTGTGACTATCAGTATCAACTGTAACAGCAATGTACAGTGATATCAATGTAAATTCCTGATGACCCATGTCTGTGCTTTGAACATATGAACACTTTCAATTGCAGCAACAAGCAACAAACAACTAACTCAAGAAAATTTTTATGCACCCATCTATCATTGTAATTGTAATTGTAAATGACAAGAAATCACATTTTAAGCTAAAAAGGGAAGCAGAGATGCAAACCTGAATGCTTGAAACACAAGACCCATCATTCACTAAGTAAGTCACAGAAGGGACCTTCTCAGCCGGGGCAGCGGTATCCAACGGCTCCCTTCGCGACGGGCGACTGCCATTGGCAAACATCCTTATGAAGGGGCGCAAACGGGGGGAAATTCGAGCCAGGATGACTTCGCTGCGAGTCACACCCTCCTCTTTTTTGGCAGCAGCCGGCGCCTCCCCAGCCGGGCTGGAGGGAGGCGATGGCAAGGCACCGGAATTGGCACCGGAATTTCTTTGTTTCTCTTTGGAGATTTTCACCCATCCTCCAATAACAACCTGCTTTCCGGTCAGGCCAAGACCGCGGTCTGGGCGGTCCAAGATGGTCTTCAAGAGGACCCTTGTGGTGTAGCTGGAGAGTTGGATGGGGTGGTCAGGGGCTTTTTGGGATGCCATGGAGGGAAAGGGTAGTTGGTGATGAATAAGGGGATGAGGGAAATGTGGGTCTTCTTATAGGAGAGATTTGGAGATGGATGAATGCTTTGCTTGGGTGAGGGGGGTTTTCTGTGGATCAATTGGAGATGGGGTGGAGAAGGAAAGGGATTTTCTGACATGTTGACCAATCTCTCTCTCTCTCTTTCTCAAAGGAGAAGAAGCAAGCAACAAGAAGCAACAAGGGAAAGCAAGGAGGAGGGGTTTTGTTGGGGTTTATGGAACGAATATTTAACAGAATTCCTCCCAGCCAGGATACCAAAAATACAGAAAACCCCCCATATTTGTTTATATATTCAATAACCACCTGCCCTTTCTTACAATTAAGTGATCAACCATTTCTCTTAATCTGAAATTTCTGGTCAACCACCTTGATTGATAGTCAAAGGCCAGCTCGGGAAAAAAAAAGCATTTTTCTTGTCATACAGGATAAAAGCTCCCTTACAACTAAGCTAGTTCAAATTAGATTTACTGTATTTATCTTGGATAAATTAACTTGGGCTTATGGTCTTTCCCATCACATCGTCATGATCTAGAAAGACGTATTTTATTTTTAATAATATACATAAGAATTAATATATATATATATAGGAATTCATGTGAAATAGACTATATCAAAGAATTATTAAAGATGTGAGGAATGAAAGACATGAGATAGGGGCTAAAGGATATTAAGTGGAGATGTAAGTACGAACTTATCTTTTTTATTTATTGAATAATTAGAGTGATGGTTGGATTTTTTTTTTCCATCTTCTCTTGATTTTATTTTCATAAGGTGAAAGTTCATTTATTTTCAATCTTCGTATTATGCTCTTTTTTTTTTTTAAATTCACCCTTGATCTTCATTTTTGACAACTTCCTTGCATGAATCTTATCAATTAGTCCAATATTAAAAACTTACTGATAGTCAAAGTAGTTGATAGAGATTTCCAAATTAATAAAGATGGTTGTCTGTAAAAATAAAAAAAAGGAAGAGTAGTTATTTGCGATTGTGAAAAGGGTTTTGGGAGTTGAATGGAGAATGCCCTTGATGATGATTTGAAAATTAGGTAGTAAAGGACAATTTGAAAATTGAGGGAAGGAATAACAAGATGAGTAGAGTTTTTGTTAATCTGGGGTTTCACTGAGCTGTAAAAGCAATGTGTGGATGAGAAGGGGATGAAATGGGTCGGGTCTGGTTCATGTCGGGCCAGGTGATCCATGCCCAGTCAATTCAAGGACTGAATTCTTTGAGTAATCAGGGATACCAAGTTAGGGTCGCAACATGGGTTGAGAATTTAGATGAACCACAAGATCCAACTCGACTAAAAGTGAAATTTGAATTGGGCTTGTTCGGGCTCAAATTAGGCTGTGTGAACTTGAAGATTCTGCATTGAATTTGAGTCAAGCTCAAATTTGGGTCTTAGGTATCGAATTTGACCCCATTCTTTCACTTTATTTTTTCTATTATCACTTCATTATTATTTGTACTGTTCTCACATATTATGTGAGAACTTTTTTGTGGAGCCCAATTGTGGGCTCCATTTGGAGATGGGGACCAGGGGGGATGGAAAGATCTATGTGAGACCACTCCAAGTACCAAGTTTGACCCAAACCCATGCCCCTAACCCCTTCATCCGTGGCCCAAAAGTTTAATGACTTCATATTCAAAAAAATAGTCAACCCCTTGATCCAATGGTTCAATCCATTCGGATGTGTGCCAATCCTTAGAATTAGTGACTATTAGGGGGTTGCATATTGGTTGCTTGGTTTGGATGGGTTGCTAGTTGGGCCCCATAAAAAAGTTTTCATATAATAAGTGAGAACTAGTTCTCACTTGAATATTTCCCTGGCTTGTATTAAAAAAAAAAAAGAAGAGAGAGAGAGAATACTTTGTTTGAGTGATTACTTTGGAAGGAAAAGGTAAGAGTGTCAAAAGGGTCAGCTTAGTGTCATGCCCACGCTTTACTGTTGCCAAAAAAAAAAAAATCAAGTCCCTAGGTGGAGTAGTTGTGATTGCCAATTATTAATATTTAAGAGCCTTTTTTTGCATTAAAATATATAGGAATTCAGGGTGAAGGATATGAGGTTGAGATGTAGATAAGACCTTCACTTTGCTATGTATTGAATTACTAGGGTGATGACTTAATATTCATTTCCGATCTTCTTTTGATTCTATTTTCCTAAAAAAAAGATTAATTGATTCTCGTTGTTTGAAAATCTGCCTTTCATCTTCATTTTTATCCACTTATGATATAAATCTTATGTATTTTAATGCAAATAAATAGGTGAATGATCGGGTGCACATCTAGTGCATGGTGCACAACTGCTAGTAGAGTCCACCTGACAATGATCGGAATGGACCACAAACAACCACCCCACCTTCAATGTCACCGTTCCCTGATCTATGGAGGTAAACCATTGGATCGATGGTCAATTTTATAACATATACATATATAATCGTTAACTTATAGGCTTTGGACCAAGGAGTTAGGATGATCTGATGAATTTAAAATTTTAGACAGCGATAAGGCCCATCCAGATCTTTCAATCCCCCACCTTCCCAACCCCAGGTGTGGGCCCCAAGGTGTGCACTGCTGCACAGGTGAAGGACATGTAGATGATGGGAATTGGTTATAGTGGATGATGACAGCTATATATCTTTCTTTCTTTTCTTTTTTTTTTTTTTTTCACTTTTGTGCCCTTTCCATATTTATCATTCTCGTCTCCATTGTTATTAGGGATGCTGTTATTATTGTTGTTGGTGTTTAGGGTTCCATTGCCCATGCATTGGATGTTTTCTTTGTAGTCTCTCTCAATACATGTAGTAAATGCCACTGAAATCTAAATTGTATTCACTTGGCCCAACCATGACCGATCATCGACCAAATATTAAGATCATTGTGAAAGTGTGTGGAGCTTTCCTGGATAAAAAATGGACAAAAATTCAAATGGTTCACAATGATTGAACAAAAGCCCATTGATTGTTGTACATATCCTTTGGATAGTAATCACACTACAATTTGAATTCAAAGGTATTGTTTTATTATGAAAAGGAAAATCAATACATAACTTCCACAACCCACAACATCATTTCTCTTTATAAAACAGTATTAGACTAAAAAAGTGCTTTGTTAATTGATATAAAACCATCTTGATCATTCTACAACAATGTACATGGCAGTTTTTTATTTCAAGACCAATATACAGTATTACATGTGTGCATGCATGCATGTCTGCTCACTGCAATATTGCACCATTATTCATCTCTCTGAACTCTGAAGTCTGAATGCAGAGGAAGGTTAATTTAAGGAGTATTAGACATGACCCAGGAATCATAAGCCTCTGGCTCTCTCAGTTAGCAAGTCAATTTGCCATGGCTTCTTGGGAAGGGAATGGCATCTCTAACGTCATCAAGTCCAGTAGCGAGCATAACCATCTGCTCAAAGCCAAGACTGAATCCCGTGTGTTTGACATTCCCATGCCTTCGAAGATCTAAATACCAATCATACATCTCTTGCCGCAAACCACACTCTTGAATCCTGCAACCATGCGATTGTGGAGAGTATCAGTAAATAGAAGCTTTCGGTGAAGAAGTGCATCCTATCCAAACATAGATGGTGGTGGTGGTGGTGGTGAATTATCATTAGAACCACACATTTTCACACAGCAAATAGAATTGTTATATATTCAATTGGAGTAAGTGTTGTATGATCGAAGCAGAGTGAGTTCACAATGACACATGGAAAGCGAACGAAAACAATTGACATGAAGGCCTCATTTTGGATGGAATGAAGATTGATGTCATCTATTTCTGAACTTCCATTTGCACACAACCATATTGTTGAAACTCTGATGAGTGAGAATGTTTAATCAAGTCGGTGGATGATCAGACCAATGAGGGATGGCACAAATGAATGGGTCAAAACGTTAGAACTGTGATGAGCAGTCCAAGCATCATATAGTGCATCCATGTTCGGAGGGGAAAATATGTAAAGAATAACTACGACAGTAACCTTTTACTGAGCACATCGATCCGTTCCTCCTTTTGGCTGCCTCTAATCACAACTCCAACCTATGCACACAAAAATCATCCAGCAGGGACAGTTAACTGACAACAACACTAAACTGGTATTCAAGCATTGCACTAAAAATTTGTATGCAAAATGTTCAGTAATTGGTTGAAAAGAAGTTGCCCCACCCTGAATTCAATGGACTGGGAAAGGACAGGCTCACCAAAGATATCATTGAAATTAAGTTCCTGAGAATTGAACGGTTAAACTAAATACAGTTTAGGCGTCCAATTTGCAGGCCCTTAATTGATCAATGGTTAAGACTAACCAATCATCGTTGTATGCAGGAAACATATGAAGCCCATGATGGAGCACATCCTTATCAAATAGGTCCATTCTGCGGTGCAATGGAGTGCAATTTGCACCCGATCACAATCTTATGTCTAGAAAATTTCACCATTTTCAATGAAGCATATGTACCTGGGGCAGGACTAGATCCATAGCAGAAACTGTCTTCCCATTGTCGCTAACACGAACATAAAATGGCTTAACCTCTTTCGGATAATCGTATATGATGACTGGCTTCTTGAAGATTTCATCAGCCAAGTATCTGTCATCAAATTAAAAGAACCAGAGACATCTTTTCTGACACACAAGTTCTACAAGAATTTTTAAGAATAAAATAAATAGATCCGAAAAACACATGTTGACATCTAGCCAAAGAGATTATAATTATACGGTTTATACCTTTCGTGCTCCTCAGCTAGATTGATGCCCCAGTATACTTTTGTTTCAAATGTCTTATCTGCAACCTGGTTGACCAATTTCAGAGATGGAATTATTTAGAGTTGAGGATAAAATTAAACATATCACTTGCCAAGTACAAATTGAGTGATGAAGAAATTATTTATAACGGCATTATGATGAAATGCATATATCCTCAATGATTCATATTACAAGTACCTCCTTCAAAAGCTCCACCGCTTTTGTGTAGGTCAACCTCTCAAATGAGTTTGATGCCACTGATCTAAGGCGATCCATATTAGTCTTGTCTATTCGTTTCGCCAAGAGCTTCATATCATTCGAACAATTTTCTAATATCCACTTGCAGAGAAACTTCACATAATCCTCTACACAGTTCATGGCATCCTGCAAGTGTGACAAAATGAAATCTTTAAGAAACCACAACAATCATCTAATTGAAAAAACAGAACTAGGAAGTAGAAAAGTTGGTTGCTTGGATTATAGATTACCTTTCCCAAGCACTTAAAAATCACAAGCCTTGCCAGGTTTTTCAAACAATATCTAATAGTGGTATGAGTTTAGAGTACATGGTAGTATGGTACAAAATGGTGTAAAGAGAAAGCTTGCTGTGGCTCAACAAGTAGTTTATATGCTTATGCTTACAGGTGTCATCATTCACTGTGGTGCATGTAAGTAAAAATAATTGAAGGAACGGGAACTATCTTGGGAAGGAGGCTCTTAAATCAGTTTCCAGCAAAGCCTTGGTCTTTTCCATCCTACCATCTTATTGTTTGAACTTCTTGGCTTAAATGAATGCTTTCTTGGTTTTTTGTTCTTTGAAAGTTGAAACATTCATGTTTCTTTTTGGGTCTATGCAGAGGTGAATCATTCTCATCAGATATGATTCGAAGTAACCTTGAGCATCAATATAACTTCCATAGTGAAATGGAAACCATGATGCAACAAAGAAATATGTTTATCAAATAAATAGCTTCCTCTAGATCTATTTCCTTCGGGGCGTGTTTTGTAGGGATGCATGTTGTAGAACTCTAGCTTTCTTTTTGAAGTGTTCACTTCAGATACCTCTCATGCATCTTAGAAATTAGGATATAAGTGGGCATAGCTTTTTATAGCTAAGTAGTAGAACTCTATAAGCCACCCCAAATTGATGGAATAAGGCTTAAGATGACAATGTTGATGATGAATTAGCTTCCCATGAATGGAAAAGTAAAACACTCAGCAACAGAGAAGTTTATAAAGTCCAAAAGCATATTTTTAACAAATACCTCTAATTCTGCAAAGGCTATTTCAAGTTCCACCATCCAGGATTCAGCCAAATGTCTTGAAGAATGAGAATCTTTAGTCCTAAATGTTGGTCCAAATGCATAAACACTACTAAGAGCACATGCATAGCTCTCAATATGAAGCTGAGCTGATACCGAAAGATATGCTTGGCGAGAAAAGTAATCTTCAGAGAAGTCCACCTTTCCAACCTTAAAAGAGGTTCCAGGCTTCGCCTTTTCTCGTTCTTCCATTTGCAATGCTAACTCGTTAGTCTTTTGCAGATCCAAAAGGGCAGCAAGTAGAGCTTCCTTGTTGCTGTCAGTTCTCTGCAGTTCTTGGACTCGATTACTTTTCTCTTTAATAGCAGTCTTAACAACTTCGAGGTTAATAGCTCCACGATCGTTCATTAGATTTGGCTCTTCTATCTTTTCAGGTTCACTGAAAAGTGTTGTGACCTGAAATGTTTCGCCATTACCCATGGAATCGGTGGAGGTGATCACAGGCATATTTACATAAAGGAAACCATGGTTTTGGCAGAATGTGTGAGTTGCATAAGCCAAAGCATTGCGTATTCGTGTAACAGATGCCACCTGAAAGATGAAGAAAGCAGGAATCAACAGTTTAAACTTTATATTACCTAAAATATTCAAAAAGCATATCTTTCAGCTGCAGAAAGGTCAGTACCCAGAAGTCCCCAGAATACTAAAGCGAACTTGTAGGTTCATGAGGAAGGCCACTTGATGGGTTCACCATATTTCTAGAACATGGACGTCTAGACCATGGGCTGTCCTTTCCTCTAAAAATAATCCTACCTTCGAAGCAGAAGGGAGGATAAATCATTGATCATTATATGGCTTTTGTTGTTCATTTATCAGATGGGCAGCATTGCTTGTAGCAACAGGTATTTTGCAATGACCGCCTGGTGATGTGGGACCTACCTCGAGATGGTTCCAAACCCATATCTTTGTCCTAATTGAAGACATAGAATCAGTTCAGAGATCCTGCCGGCAGACTGATGGCACGGATCCCTTAATTGAGTTTTCAACTTCCCTAAAATATCAGTGCAAATGTGGAAACTAATATCCATTCTTCTTTCGGTATGTTTTGCTGGTAAAGTTTCTTCTCATTACTCCTTGATCCGTTTTAAGTTAAGTGATTTTCATTCATAAGAAAGAATTTAAAATGTCATACCACAAATAGGAGAATCAAATGGAAAAGTGGAGAGGTCTCAATTGGATGCTAAAATTACCGTGGTTGTTCGGGGGCGAAGGTGCGAATAGTTCCTTAGAAATTCCAATGGTAATCTCGTCTTCGTCAATGGATACTTGGTAAGATCAACAGTTCCAATATGAAGAATGTTCTCCACCTCAAGCTCTATTACACGTTTTCCTGTGTTGGATGGCTGTTTCAACACCCCTTCCGCTAAAATAGAAGTTCCTGTAGAAGTGACTTGGCTGATTGGAGCTACAGATGATTTTACCACTACCTGAAAGAGGGAGGCCAACCAACTTTAATAAGTAAAACTTCCAATCACATAATATCCCTGCCTAAGCTCCTCTTGCAATACAACCACATTGGTGTATGAATTTCTCATGGAAATGAATAAATGTAAAAGACTTCACAATAGCATGCTAAAATACAATTGGCTTCCTGACTTTATACATCCAATGATTTTTTTTTGAGATCTACAGTTTTTTTTATATCACCATCTCTGGTTGCACCTATGTTTCCCATGCAAAGTACCCCAAAAATTTTTTTTAATCAAAATATTTTTGATAGCTGTGCCACTGGTGGGACCACACTAGGTTTCCAATGGAAGAACCACTTATTCTGTTTACTGGGCAGAGAAGTCTGATATTATCGCTCCAATGGTTTTAATTGACGGTTTCATTGTCCATGACAGTGGTGGACAAAATGGTTCAGCAACAACCAATGTTACAATAAAATGCTTTAAGCTTTTGATTGCTTGAAAGTGAGTGCACTACAGTCATGTAACAGCTTTAGATCTAACAGAAAAACATGTATTTTTTGTCGGTTCAAAAATATTTTAGTGTGGATAAGGCATGACCTGTTTGAATGGAGTTTGGCCTGTCTCAAGGTTTCCTCCAACCCAATAAACTAATTGTTTTGGCTATTAAAAAAATAATAAACAAATGGTTTTGTGGTTTTGTCATGGCCAAAACCAATGTATAATGGTTGTTGTGCAACAAAAACAAGCAGATTCTCATACCGTGATTTCTCCTCTGTCCTAATACCTCTAACAAATGCTATACCCTGCTACAGCTGAGCTTTAATTATGCAACAAGTATTCCTCTTGCTCTTTTTTGCTCATCAATAAGGAGCTGTCTTAGTATATTGCCAATCACAATCACCACCGTTCACAGTTGGCCAGTCATGAGTCATGACCGTTCATTCTAAGGGCCATACTTTTGATTGTCCACAATACAAAATCAATAACATTTAACTCTAATAGCCTTCTTGATTTAATGTACTTCTAAGGTCAGTCATCAATCATTTTTTTTTTATTGAGAAGAATTGCCTCATCAATGCAGTTTTCAACATTGACCCATCAATTTCTTGGCCCAACATATGAATGATCTTGTGTATCGACTGTAACAGCAATGCACATTGATATCAATAAAAATTCTTCATGACCCATTTCTGTACTTTGAACATATGAACTCTTCCAATTGCAGCAACAATCAACAAACAACTAAGACAACATGTATATACCCATCTATCATTATGGCTATAAAAGATAAGAACAACTCCCATTTTAACCTTAAAAAAAAGGAATTGGCAATATGTACCTGAATGCTTGTAACAGAAGATCCATCATTCACAAGCAAGTAAGCCACAGGAGGGGGCTTTTTAGCAGGGTCACGGGCATCCGATGGCCTCCTTCCACCGATAAATATCCTTACCAAGGAGCGCAAATAGGGAGGAATTCGCGCCTGGATGACTTCGGAGCAAGTGACATCCTCCCCTTGTGTGGCGGCGGCTGGTGCCTCACTGACAGAGCCGGAAGGCGGCGATTGCGGGGCACCAGAATTTCTTCCTTTCTCTTTGGAGGATTTCACCCATCCTCCAATCACGACCCGCTCTCCGGTCAGGCCAAGCCCGCCGTCGGGGCGGTCCAAGATGGTCTTCAAGAGGACCCTTTTGGAGTAGCTGGAGAGCTGGAGGGGGTGGTTAGAGACTTGTTGGGATGCCATGGAGGGAAAGAATAGTTGGTGATGAATGAGGGGTTGAGGGGAATGTGGGTCTTCTTATAGGAGAGATGTGAAGATAGATGTGAAGATAGATGGATGCTTTGCTTGGAAAAGTGGGGCTTTCTGTGGATGAATAGGAAATGGGGTGAGGAAGGAAAGGGATTTTCTGACATCTTGGCCATCTCTCTCTCTCTCTCTTCCTCTCTCTAGCAGCAAAGGAGAAGAAGCAAGCAACAAGGCATAGGAAATAGAACAGGAGGGGTTTTGGTTGGGGGTTTTGGAATGGATATTTAACAGAAAACCACCCATAGTCGTTTAAATATTCAAAAACCACGACCAGCCTTCAATTTAACAATCCTTGTCGGTAATTTTTGGATAAATTAGGGAGAGATCTTCGGTACTATGTTATAAATTCTCTACTACACAGGCCTAGAGTCTCTTGCGCATGAGATTAATTTAAGCGGTGGTTCTTAAGCACGTGACATCAGATTTTTTATGACTCATTTGCCCTTCTAACCATTTAAATAGGTGTCATGCAATTTAAATATGGGGTTTAGCTCCAACTCACTATCTTTCCCGGATTATTTTTCAATTTAAATGTAGTAAGATGAGTTTTCGATTAAATTTTAAAATTTAAATTGGAGAGAACGACAATTGATAGAATTTTGCCCAACGTGGTTTGCTTGGTGTTGCTTTTTTTTTTTTTTTTGTCATCTTCCCTCCTTTGGATACTTTTGGATGTCCTCACTTGATTCGCATCACACTCAGATAAATTCATCTCTAACTTTGTCCTTTTGATTTTACTATATTTTAAAGTCAAATAAGATAATGTGAAATCCAATTAATTTCATACCAAACTCATATTATTTAATAAGAAACTCAGAGAAAATCTTTTCAAAGTCATATAAATTCATTTGAAGCCTTGTTTAATTGATAACAAACGTAGTTAAATTAAAATCAAACTCATAAAATCATGTAATATATAGATAAATTCATTTAAAGTCCTGTTTAATTGATCACAGACTAAGATAACTTCACATAAAGCTTAGATAAATACATGTCAAAGTCAAATAATTTCATATCAAGCTCAGATAAATTCAAACAAAAACTTAGATAAACTTATGTCAAGCTCAATTAAGTTCAAGTCAATATATGATTCGGTTGCTAGAGGTCACCGATGAGTTGATTTTGCTTTTTTCTACAGTTTCCTTCATCTTCGCTTTCAGAATCTTTATTTTGCTTAGATTTCAGAGTGTATGACGGAAGCGGTGCATGTTTGGTGACATATAAAGTATATAAAGAGAGGGCGTTTTTGTCATTTTGACTCATTTAATGTTAAGAGAGGATCGCTACTCTATGAGGAAAAGACTTGAACCACAGGTTATGAAATGTAGCGTTGAGGGACCTGCCGCCACATCATTGGTTTAATGAGTAGTCAAAGGCAAGTTCATTGAAATTTGGCACTTTTTGGCCATAAATCTCCATACCATGCTCTCAAGGCCTAAAACAGTCTGTAAAATACCTTTCTAGCTTGGAGACATAACTTGGTTGATCCTTGCTCTTGAATCCTTTTACTGCTCTATATATAGATGTTTTGATCGACCTCGCTAAAGTTCCCTTAAAGCTAAGCTCTTTAAATTAAGTTCAATGCATCAAATCATGGTTAAATTAATTTGGGGTTTTATGATCTTTTGCACTAACTCTCTCTGTTTGGTCCATATCAAGTCAAAATCCAAGGATATTTTTGTATGAATTTTGTTATTTGGTTGAGTGTTAAAATTTGACTGTCATTGTAGGTGGTTGAAAGATTGTCAAAATAATAGAGAAGGTTAATTGTAAAACCTGCTAAGAAAAGTGGTCATTTGCAATTGTGAAATGTGTTTGAGGGGTTAGCTGGAAAATGGCCTTTTGGAATTCTATGGCGGGAAGGCCCTAGGACAGGTGAGACTTGAGACTTGAGACTTGAGAGATGATTTTGAAAATTAGGTAGTGTGTGAGAAGTGGTCACCGCCGGACAATGGGCAATGTGAGGAGTATGGAAAGAGGGAAGGAATATTTAAGATGTCTGCAGCTGGATTACTGGAATTATGGGAAGGGATGCAATGGATTGGTCTGGGTTTGGGTTGGGCCTGGGTGGGCCATACCTTGTTATTTCAAGGCCGGAGTTCTTTGCCTAATTAAGGAAATGGAGTCAGGGCTACAACTTGGGTTGTGTCAAAAATAGAATCAGAAACACAGACTGGGCTCAAAGTGAAATTTGGATTGTGCTTGTTCGGCCTCAAGTCAGTGAGCTTGAAAATTCCACATGGAATTCAAATCCAGCTCAGATTTGGGTCTTGGGTATCAAATTTGACCCGAATACATGACTCATATATCCTGCGCCTTTTTATTGAAAAATGATCACAGCTTTTTCGGAGGAAGTAATACAAACTTGAACTCTAGGGAAGCACTCAATAACCCATCCAAGTGATTTATTTGGTTATACATGTGGTGTGAACAATGTTCCATGCATCAAATCTGGCCATATATTGAAAATGCAAAAAACAAAGACCAGCTGGTCCTGGAATGGGCCTGGTGGGTTGAGCCTAGATCCTGATATTTGGGTTTGGGGTTTCATGATGGTTTCATTTTGGGCTATATTAAGAAGTCAAATAACAAATCAACTATGAATGATGAACCATTTTATTGAGATGGTGTGGTATATGAGCTAGCTTTATAGAGTCCACCTGGATATATGGCAACCAAAAAGGGCAGAAGGGATTGAAATATCTTGATGGAAATTATGATGAATAATCAACTCCATCCAATCATCCAAACCCCTTCATCTTAATTGTCTTTGCGAGGGCTGAAACAAGTTACCTTGTTTCACATATCGAACAAACCCTTTTTTCATTTTCTATATTAGAGACTCTTAAATCACCCACTCTCACACATGCACCCCATGTCCTTTAACCAATTGAGACAAGGACCAACCTAGTGGTAAAAGGTATATCATCTCAACACCAGCGCCATGGATTGACCTTTGACACAAGCAAAGCACAAAAGGTGGACTATCTCGTAGCACGACAGCAGCGGCCTACATTGGCATAGCACAACTAGAGGTTATGCGGTGGAGCACCTAGGGATGATGTTTAGGACTTAGATTAGGCTAGTTTAGGACTAAGATAGCTTACCATTCCTCGAATATAAGAGAAAGAAAAAAAAATAATCAAGGGATGGGAAATCTAACTAGGATATTTTTCGTCCGATCCTTGTCCATGAGGAGACTTTTTAATCTATCCAACCTCTCCATTGATAGGAGAGCATCCAAGTGGGCCTTGCGAGCTGTATGCTCATGGGCCAAGCCAATAGATTCCAATATAGAAAAGCGGAAGCTCGGTCCTTTTATCAAAGGCTTACCTTTGAGATCCAACCCAAGCCCACAGGCCTTAAAAATCCATCTAACCCTAACCCTAACCATAACTCAAAGTGGGCTAGCCCAAGCCCAAGTCCCCCAACAGCCCCATCATTCGAACGGTCCAGATTGGACCTACGTGGCCACCTTCCCATTCTACAAATCCCCACCATATTATCCATTCATTTCCACACACCCCACTCCCTCTCCCCTCAGCCACACCGACCTCTATACATTGATGGCCGCAGAGAACTCTCACACTCTCTCCACACTCCACTCCATCCAGTCATGTTTACAGCAGTCGGCTCCGCTGCCGATTTCTCCTTCATCTTCCGCTCCTACATCACCGCCCGCACCAGCACCAGAAGCATCTCTATAAACCCATACGCGGCTTCGCATTTTAGCAAACACCTCTCCTGCACTAGATCAATTCCCGCTCGACGTGCGGAGAGATTAAAAGTCTCATGCAGCGCGAGAGCTGAGGGAGTCGAGCGAGAGGCAGCTGTGGGTGATGATTCGCAAGAGAGCGATGTCGTTCGGCCATCTCGGGTATGGTTTAGGGCTTGTCTTTGTCGCTTTCATCTGTTTTTTTTAGGTTGTAATTGATGTGTTCGTAGTTGATATTGAATTGCACTTTCTAAGAAGCGGGTTTGATGGAAAATGATGAAAAATGTGGCTAAGAGGAGGGTGGGTGCCGCGCTGAAGATCTGGGGTGGTCACTATCTTCCTACCAAATTTGGGAACCACCTGATCATCCCTACTCTTTACATGAAATAATTACTAATCTCATTGAAGTAGTAGTTTCATTTTTGGGGGTTGAAATTATATGATTAGGGATTGGAGTTGGATGGGTGATTGATACTTCTCTTAATATGTACATATAAACTAGTAGTTAGCTTCAATGAAGAAGTAAAGTTTTAGTTCTGCTCTTAATTTTCAATGTATGATCTAATACTTAGCTTCTGTGAAGAAGTAGAGGTCTGCTGATTGGGAGACGGCAAGGGCTTGTAAAGAAAGTGGGGTTATTTATGAGGGTCGGATTGAAGGATTTAATGGAGGTGGTTTGCTGGTTCGGTTTCATTCACTTCTGGGTTTTCTCCCCTATCCTTTGTTGTGTCCATACTATTCGTGTAATGGTAATTTTCTTTTCTTTGTTTATGTTTTATTGGTATTGTTATAATTGCGTTTATTACCTCGTTCTATCATGGGCAAATAGGATGTAGAAACATGCCAAACATGTTCAAGAAGATCGCGTTGTGTTGACATACTTTTCCTAGTAACTCAACATTTTGCCTACTTATAAAAAGTGCAATCGATAGGTGACTTCAAGTTAGCAGTGGCTCACTCTGATCTGACTACCCGAGTGATATTCAAGCCATTGAAATGCGCAGGAGATAGTATTGATACAATGTTCTTGCTTGTGGACTTCATGATTTTATTTGATTGTATTGAACTCATAACTATATGCTTTTATATAGTCATTTCTCTATTTAATTTGTTATGCCATTGCCGTCCTAAAGTAGTTATGATTTTGGAAATTGAATTTTTCACATTCCCATTGTTGCGTATTGGTGAAGATGTACTATTTGTTCATAATAACTTAGAATTTACCCATTAGAATTGATGGTATCTTTCTCATGTAGATCCTAACAGAAGCATTCAAGAGATTGCTAAAGATCTTGTAGGTTCATCAATTTCTGTGAAGGTACTTAATTTCCGAATTCAAGCTTGTTTCTTTCTTTCTTTCTTTCTTTTCTTTCACAACAGCAGACTCAATTACAAATTCATTATTCTTTTTCTTTCATCTTGTAGTTAAACGTTGATATCAAAAGTTTTTTTAAATGGTATGTAATAAACTTTTGATTTGAAACTCTTTATTAACTGAAAACTTCCATAAAGGAATTATCTACAAGGGAGACAAACTACCATATGCATCAAATTATGCCTTTCAGTTAACAAATACGATACATGGATGTGGATATGATTTTTTTCCCCTTTTTATGTGCACATGTATATATATATATTTTAGGGAAAGAAAAGGTGAAATCCACACACAACCACACAAAAGAAAGCGAAAATACAGAAGAGAGTGGAAGGGATTTGTGTTTTAATTAAGGATTTGTCTGTACAAGCAGCATTGAACATTCGGTTGGCCATTCTCACAAAGTGGTGATCGGTGACTATCCTCTAAAATTAATGGCAAGTTGCTGCAGCAACATTTTTACTTCTTTCACTGTCGCAATGAGGTGATCAGTGAGATTTTTGGATGATGGGGAGCAATGGAGTGGGATTAGGAGGTTGGGGATGGAAGTATATAGAAGAGGCCCTTTTAGTTGTATCTGGACTGCTTTTATATCTGTGGGTTGTCCAAACTAGGGATGGAAGGCGAAGTTCTGGAAGCATCTCTAAGATGTCGGTAAGGCAGGATATCTATTATCTAGTCTAGCGCAGGATGTCCATTGATGTTCTGATAACGTAAGCAGGGATGTCTTAGGTCGCTCTCCCTAGAAACTTCCATTTCTCCCCATTTTGGGTCTTCTTCCTATTTTGGTCTTTTGGAGGGAGGGACCTTGTCTCATTTGTAGTATAAAGGTAGGTTTTGTGATCTTAGCTTGCTTGGAAATTTTAAGTCATGAGTTTTACTGCAGTATCTTTAGCTTATCTCAGAGATGATGTTGGTTTGCAAGTTCTTGATAGATGATTGGAACTAATTGAGTTGATGGTGTCTGCCTACCCATGGTAGGCCATCTCTCCAGCAATTCCTTTTGACTGGAAGGTGGATGATTCTCTACAATTTTGCACATCATATGGTTTGAAGGGTTTCTAACTGGGTCACTCACGTATGATATTTGACGAACTTTGTAGTATGCCAATCAGCTTAAACTTTAATATGGGTCATGACTTACTAATGAATGCATTTACTATAACTAATTTTACCTTGGTCAGGTCTCATTTAAGATTTATGTAATGTATTATTATGAAATTTAGTCTTTGTTGAATTGCTTCTATTTAAATATTTGTCATTAGAAATTTCCAAAGAAAGGGAAAGAATTATAAGTTACTTTCTATAATTGTTATAAATAATATATAATGATTACCTAGGAACATCCTATTACCATAAATAATTTCATAAATCAAGCAGAGTTACTTTTTTCTTTTATAGGTGGTTCAAGTGGGTGAGGAGGATAGAAACTTGATTTTATCAGAAAAAGATGCCATGTGGTCAAAGTTTTCAGGCCAAGTAAATGTAGGGGATATTTTTGAAGCAAGGGTGGGTTCTGTGGAAGACTATGGTGCCTTTGTTCACCTGCGATTTCCAGATGGTACATATAAACACTAACAAATATTTTTTTAAATGGTTAAATTACAATAACTATTACTTTTTTTTGTTTAATCAAAATTGGATTACACAATGATTAAAGATGACTGATGCATGCTGTATTTGTGGAGCAGAATGTTATTATCTCACTGGCCTTGTACATGTATCCGAGGTATCCTGGGATTTGGTTCAAGATGTGAGGGATATCCTAAACGAAGGTGATGAAGTTAAAGTTAAAGTAATTCAAATAAATAGGTCAGTTTGTTCACCATCTTTAAAATGACTTCACTTTATGAATGCTTTTCCACATGAATCTATTGTTAATTTTCATTTTAGCATTCAAAAGCTAAGTTTAGCAACAAATACTAACCCTAGAGTCTATAAAGAAGACATCCATTTCCAGCCTTTTGAGAGTATTGTTTTGTGTTTTGTGGAAGTTCACAAAACTCAAATTGATGTGGATGAATAGCTATCAATTTGCAATCAAGAAACTAACGTCTGTTAAAAATATTGAGCTAACTTTTAGTGGCATTTTTTGTATTTTTTTCATGTCACGGTATTTTTTCATGTCACGGTATTTTTTTTTTCATGAGTGCATTTTGTAATTGTGTCAAAGTTTGAGCTAACTTGTAGTGGCTTCTTTGGAGTTTTCCTTAATGTAAAGATATTTTAGTCTTTTTCCACAAGGGCATTTTCGTAGTTTCGCTGAAGATCTTTTTTTTAGGTTTATTATAAGTATCTTGGGTAGATTGTAGAAACTCGATGTGTATGTAAATCTTCCCTAAGGTCTATATATACATGTAGCTGGCTGTTTCTATTTTGCATGAGAGAAATGAAGTGCAACCTATTCGAGGATTTGATGCATGATAGACTGGAATAGAAAAACAAAATTCATGTAATTGACCCCAACATGGTTGGGACAAGGCTTTGATGACGACTGTTGATATACATTATTGTGCTGTTCACTAACAACTTGAGCTTTTGGTGTTTTTGGTTATTAACATGGTATCAAAGATAGAGGTCACGAGTTCGAAACTCCTGATTTGTTTGTCTGGTCTATTATGTTCCGTTCCATCTGTCTGTTCGAGGGGGGGTGTTGATATACATTGTTGTGCTATTCACTAACAGCTCGAGCTTTTGATATTATTGGTAATTAACGACGACACAACGACTAGAGAAATTAATTGTCAAGTTGTAACATTCTTCATTCTTGTCGAGTGAAGAATTTCATTCTTCTTCCATTTGTAATTTCTCTAGTCCTTGGGTGTGGGTTTTCCTGGCATTTCTACATTATGGGCTGTAGTCTGGGGTATCTAGCCAAACTTCAGAAGTTTGATAAATCTTTTTTGTGGAATCAGAGCTAATATTCCTCCAATCCTCCCTATTGATCTCGTTCTTATTGGCTCGTACAACAGATGTGCAGGGGTAGTTAAGATCTTTGCATCTGGAAGGATCTAAGCTCAATGAGATCCACTGATCCGTATGCACAGACGCGTGAAGACTTGCCGACAAATGTTTTAGATGAGAAAACCTCCATCAATGAGCAGGGTGACTTTAGTTGGGTTTCTGTGAACAATGCTTTGAGTCCCTCTTCCAAAAGTGAGAAAGAGCTTGCAAATAAGACACAGTCATGCAAGTGAGGAAGCCCTCTTTCAAGAGTTGAAGATGGTGACAAAACCTGTGAACCAGTACAGTAGCTGGGTGGGTTTCTGTGAACAATGCTTTGAGACCCTCTTCCAAAAGTGAGAAAGCGCTTGCAAATAAGACACAGTCATGCAAGTGAGGAAGTCCTCTTTCAAGAGTTGAAGATGGTGACAAAACCTGTGAACTAGTATAGTAGCTGGGTTATGATATGCCCATGGCTTCAAAGGACAGCGACAAAGCCATGAAAATCACGAAAGTCATGAGAATGCCCTTATGATTTACGAGGCTGTGAGATAAGGAACGAATTGCAGGCAAGAGGGGGCTATAGGCGAGAAATTGCGAGATAAAGATGTTGGGTTGCGTTAAGGGTTTTTGTTGGCAAGAAGGTCCTTTGTATGAAGAAGGCCTGAAGGAGAGATCTGAAAGGGTTTCCTCAAGCCCTCTAGGTGAAATCTTCTTACAGCAAAGAAGTGGTCTCCATAACCACTTAACAAAAGGATCTCCCATAGTTTTACTCGGTTCATGTGGATAGGAGGGTTTGAATGTGCCCCTAGGGATTAGTTTTCGGCTGTCCAAAATCAAGTGTCCCTCGGGCTCAGGGCCAAAGGCTCCTGGGTTGGGCTGGGGGCGGGAGATAACATGGGTTATAAAAAAAAATGCACTTAACAAAAGCTTTTTCTAAATGGGCTACTCCCGTACAAAAAAAACTTGTGTGTTGAGTCACAGTAAACATGCCTTGAGGCTTTTGGCTTTGATACCATGTTAAAAAAAACCCTTCATACAAACTCAAGTAGAGACAACATTGGGGATTGAATTGAATGTCCATTATTGTAGAGACTAGAGAGCCTTCTCTGTATATACAAAAACCTGAGTAATTACAAGTCCTAATTTTGGGGATAACAGTCACAAATTGTGTCCATCATTGAAGAGGACCACCTCTATGTATATAGAAAAGTTCGTAATTATTACCCTAATTTTGGGGATTACAATCACTTTTATAGCCACAATAAAGTCGTAAGGATCTTCCCATCAATGATACACCTCTACTGTATATGTGACAGTAAACCATATCTCTATAGTGTTCAGTAGATCTACACTATGATTTTCTTCTCGTCTACTGGCTTTGGTACTAGCATCCTTGTCTCTTTCAAAAGATGTAGGAACACATTTTAGAATTGCATTCCCTTGCTGAAACCTTGTAACCTTAAGACCCAAAGAATACTTAAACAAGCTCAAATCCTTAATACACCTCCAAGGCTGCATTAAAAAAAAAAAAATCAACGTAAACAGTCAAAGCAGTGACTCCCTTCCCATTCTTAACAAACGAGTATGATCAGCTGTACTTCTAAACCATTTTTATAGCAGGACTTCAAAAGTTATGAAACTGAGATCAAGTTGACTACTTCTAACCATGGATTGCCCTTCTTTAATAGACAGACCTTGTTAACCTTCCATTTCTCTACAAACTAGGAGTTGTGATATATACACTTCCTCTTGGAATTTCCATATACAAACTAGAGCCACAATTTTTTTGTCTGTCAAGCTAGCAGAGGTGATAGTCATTGTTTGGCACAAGTGAAAAGACCCTGACTTCATTTACTTGACCATATGGGCATACATTTCATAAAAATCCAAACCATATTTCTGTGAATATCCCTGAGCCACTATGAGTCTCATACCTTCCTATGGTTGACCTGGTCTATGCTTGGTGATCAACACGTATCTGTTCACTACTGCCTTTTACCCTTGGGTGATTTGTTTAACTTCCAAATATAATGCTACTTTTACTCATATATGAACCACTCGTTAGAGATTCCAAGTTGATCCTTCTGCATGTATTGTTTTCATGGACACATGACCACATACAATAGGCATGGGTAAGTATCTTTGGGATGCAAGCTTCCCAGGTTTGGGAGTAGACCCAATTTGTTGGATGGAGATTATTTCATTTATTACAAAAGCAGATAAAGTGGGGTACAAAACTGTGGATATTAATATTAATCTGCACCTGAGACCAGTGGTAACATCTTTGTGTCCATTAGTTTGTTTTCTTGTATTAAATTCTCAAGGTGAACTTCTCCCAAATGTTGAAAGTCATTATCTACTCAAGTTTTTTTCCAGAAGGATATCCGTAGTCTATATATATATATTTATATATGGGAAATATTCATGCGCATCCATCCCTCACCATATTATGGCGGGGGATATATATATATATATATATAAAGATGGAACTCTTCTCTAGTTGGATTGGGGAATGATGGGTGGTTCAGGTTTTTTTTTTTTTTTTTTTTTTTTTTTTTCAGGTGTATGGTTGCTAATTTTCTATACCCAAAAAAAAAAAAAAAAAAAAAACCCTCAAATTGTCTGGCTGGAAGATATTCCTTAGATGGTAACAGTGTGTGTTTTGATTGTCTCCATCATTTAGGGAAAAGGCAAGGATTACCTTATCACTCAAACAGTTGGAGGATGATCCTCTTCTAGAGACATTGGACAAAGTAATTCCTCGGGTGAGTATTTTGGTACCATACACCTTGACTCATTTAATAGAAACAAAAATTCTAATATCTTGTGAAATATAAAAACTGTGCAGGTCAGTTCTGGTACTTCGAACATGTCTGATGGATCTAACACTGAACCACTCCCTGGACTTGAAAGCATTTGCAAGGAGCTTCTACAAGAAGATGGGTAGGATGGTTTGTTGCTAGGTTTCATTGCAGTGAATCTTTCTTTGAGGAGTTTATGTATAAAGAGAATTTCATTACTTTTAGATTCATATTATTCAAATAAAGTATTATTATGTTTGGCAGTTGACACCACCATAACAAATTTCTATATTTATCTATTTCTGTGCAGTATTACTGATGTAAAAATTGGTCGGAAAGGATTTGAAAAGCGTGTGGTTTCACAAGATTTGGAGCTTTGGCTTTCAAATGTGAGTTACTTTTTGACTTTTTGGGAAGAATCCATTACTTTTGAGTATGATCTTTTCGGTGCTTTGTAAATTTACTTTTTATTCTCAACTGTTTAATTAATTCTACTCATAGGCACCGGTCGAGGACAAACAATTCACCCTCCTTGCTCGAGCTGGCAGAGAGGTTTGTCTGCTGCTTCACTATTGTTTTTAATTTAAATTTTGCTTCTGGTTTTCATTTGTTGGCCCATTGCAAACCTATCTTCTGCATTATTTTGAAGCATGTTTTTTAGAAAGAAAATTGTGAAAGATACCATTACCAATTGAAGAGAATCTTCGAACAAAGCAGTGTGTGTGCATGATCTGGGCCATTTATCAGGTGGATCCTAATTCCTATATGGCTGTGAATTTCCACAGATAAGGTGAGACACATGCATAAAAAAAGTTGGACGGTTAGGGAAAAAAACCAAACATCTACTGTTAAGAGTCAATCTACACATGGCCTCGTCTAATTTTAGTTGAAGACAAGATCATGATTGGCCCAACCTGATCAATGGTCTGGATCTCGTGCACCTTTGTGATGCTCAGAGGTGAGCTGGCATATTTCCCTTAATTTTTTTTTTTTACTCTTAGTTATGGGAATCAGAGCATTGCCAGGATGAACATAATTTATTCTGTTGTCACTTTCTTTAATAATGTCACATGTTTGAGTATTTTCATTCTGAACTAATGCTAGAAAAGGTGACCTGTTGATCTTGTGGAATGTTGACTATTGATGCCTTTCTGAACAATCTTTGTATTTCCTTGGTTTGTGATGTTTCAAGCATAGTACTTGCTAAGTTATTATTGATGACCATCTAAATTACAAAGGCAAAAATATTGCACGATTTTGCATCAACTTCCACCACGCTTGCAATATTAAAATACTTGTTAGAGTGTATCAATTGAGATAGGGTGGCAGCCTTGCAACATTCATGTTGGAAAAGCAAAATATGCAAGATGGTGTCCACCCCTTCGTTGAAAAGCAAAAGAGGTCCAGGTTAGCTCTCGGCCCCAAACCAGCACATTTCTGGTCACCCCTCCCATTGCATATCACGATGATTGTGTCCATCCCTTGTGAATTGAGACTAAATATCCTACTACCAGTAGTTGCTACTATTCTGAGTATCACTTTCATCAAAGTTATTTGCTGTTGGATTGATCGCATAAACATGCAATGATTTCCATTTTTCCTATATCACATGGACCAATCTGAAAGTGTTTCTCACACTCCAATTGGCTGTAATATTCTGGACCTCATAAATTCAGATGTAGACTTTGATTGAATGGTTTGGATTCACAACAAGCTGGTTCCACCATAACTACCCTATTGATGAGGACTTAAAACATAAGGGTCTTATAGCCTGCACTTGTGTTCTCTCTTAAATCTGTTCTGCAATATTCTGCTCTTGTGCTGACAGGCAGAATTTTTGATGTAAAATGATTCCATCTGTAATTCAGGTCCAGGAAGTCTATTTGACGACTGATCTCAATCAGGAAGACATAAAGAAAGCAGTGCAGCGAGTACTGTCACGCGTCCCATGAGCTTCATACATGATAAATGACCAACTGATGTTTTTTCCAGAATTATAGGTTATTGCTTCTTTGGTGTCCATCGCCAAAATTCTCCATTCTTATCATGAGAAAATTGTTGTATAGAAGGGGACATGAACTGATAGAAGCCGGCATTTACATGTATTATGTATATAAATCTATTTATATACATCTAATTTCCTTTTGAAGCTGATTTGCAGTTAAAACATGGGGTTGGTTCATCCGTATAAAAAGTATTATCTAATTCAATTGTAACAAGCAACCTTTACATTTGTTTCAGTGATCCAACATTATTGTACATGTGGTATATCCAAGCCATTCTTCATTCGGGAGAAATTGTTTCTCCTACGAGCTGTGGCATATCCAATCCATTCATTGGGTGGAAAATGTTCTCCTACAAGTTGATTGCATGTGCAGTCGCTCCATGGAGCTTACGTTTGATCAGTTTAGCCCCTTGAAAGAATACTCGTCATCATCCCATGATCTGGCATCAGGCTCAATCCTACACTCGCTGAACATTTCCTCCCACAATGAATCTAAAAAAAAAACTATAAAAAAAATTCCACTGTTAAAATTTAAATTTAAGGCTGTTATATCAAGGGCTAGGTCTGATCTTTTTGGCTCCTTGTCCGTGAGGAGACCTTTCATGGTTTTAAGTGGGCTGCACTGCGAATGAACAATATGCAGTGCACTACACTAGGAGAACATTCTCCTTCACTTGGGGGGTGTGTTACATCTTATAGATCATCTAGCCAGTAAGAGGTTATAAACAGTGCATGATTTCTAAAGAGAGAGCTCAATTTTTCAGCGCAAGTATTGCCTGCTGTTAAGATGACTAAAATGGTGGGCCGCTTGTTGATAATCCATGCATGGAATATCTCATACTGTTATGAAGGCATGTTTGGTGTGTTTTCAACTTGGTATTTTGCTGAAAAAGGCCTTCATGAGACAAGGGTGAAGGGTAAGGATGGAGATCTACATGGATCTGATTCCATTTTCCTAAGACAAGGTTTAAAATATCACTGGCTACCCTAGGATTTAACCAGTGTCTCTTGATGATTATGTGGGTATGATTCATGGCAGAGACACTGACGAAAAAAAGGGGGAAAAAGTTGTCCCTGGATCTACTGTATCAACAAATAGGATCACTGAACTTTGGTCCCAGTTGTACAAAATAACAGTCCTCTGCAATATATACTCGGATCTAGAGATGATTTAGACTACTAGTTTGGGTCAAACATTTTTTGTGGTTTTGCTTGAGGCCATGGAAAGATTTCTGTGCTTTAGGCAGTCTGATGGCTGTCAGATGCAGGTTTCATATTCTGCAAGCATCTTGATTTAAAACTCAGATTACCACTGGTTGGATTGAATCCTTTGGAAGTTTTTATTTGCATGAGGAATACTTGTCCAGATCCACTATAGAACCCCAATGCTATGGGGCCCACCTGGGTGCTTGACCAACAAGGGGGAAGATATTTGGGTGTGGTTCCCTATACGAATGTGATCAATTGATTTTAGCCGGCCCTTAAGCTTAAAAGCTTGACCTAGCTTGACATATTTAATTCAAAGGGTGTATGTATTGTGCATATGGGTTGGGTTGGGCCTGGACCTAATGTCGACATACATGGTCCTGGGCAAGCTTCAGCCCAAACCCGACCTGACCCATGAATACCCTTATGTATAGGGATGAAAATGAGTAGGGATTGGTTTTGGGTTTCGGTCGGGTCTATAACAAACCGGAATTCTAAACCTAAATTAGTAGTAGAGAATTTTTTTTTTGTTACCCTAGCCAAGGGGGCTGAGACCCAAAAAAGAGCCCGTATATACACGGGAAGGAGGCCCGCACAAGCGGAAAGAAAGCCCACACAAGTGTCAAAGGAGTCCACACAAGCGGGAATCCCGAGCACGGGCGGACCCTGTTCATCTGACCGGGGGCGGTCCCCCCAGGTCAAATCCAAAAATCACCAGAAATTTGAATTGGGCCTCGGCTCATGCCCCACAGAAGTTAATGAAAATGCCCCACGTGGACCCTTTTCTTCTCTTCTCTGGTGGAAAGGAACCTAAAAAAAAATTCATTTTCTTTCAATCTCTATTTGAGAGTAAGAGATGTCAAGTGGGCCGTGCCGGCCCGGCCCGCTAGTCAACGGGCCGTGGCACGGCACGGCCCACTGGGCACGGCCCATGACGCGGGCCGTGCTGGGCCGAGCTGCGCAGGCCCACTGGCCCGTTAGGCACGGCCCGCCAGGCCCGCCAGCCTAGTGGGCCAGCCCCTGTGGCCCGCCAGGCCCGCCAGGATCGGCCCGCCTGGCCCGCCTGGCACGGCCCGCTAGGCACGGCCCGCCTGGCCCGCCAAAAAAATTATTTTTTTATATTTTTTTTAAATTTATAAAAATCTAATTCCCAGCCAACTAACAACCCTAGGCATTTTCTAATAAAAAAAACACTTACATAACTTGGTAAGGTAGGACTTTAGTGTAAATTAGTCACACTAATAATGAGGGGCAATGTGTTTTTGGGGAGAAGTAATAAGGGGAATGTTTTGGTGTGACACACTTACCTTCACTAAATTTGCCCCCTTGGCTTCAATAATTTAATTATAATTATTAAGCACTAACAAGCCAAAGCCAATGTCTTCATTGCCTCATCGCATTTGAGAATAAAGAGTTATCCAGTTGGGTTAGGTATTTTTCATTTCTCATCTAATTGTTCAGGATTGGATGCTATATTTCTCCTATAGAATTATGTTTCTTTTACCCATATGACTTGAGGTCTCTCAAGGGTCTAATACTCATTGGCTGGTTACAATATGACATGACTGAATATTTGAAGTTATCTAATATACGACCAAAAATCTTTTTAGTTATAATTGAGTTATTAGACTATTAAGTTTTGAGACTTTTCATAAAGCCCATTTTCAGCTGCATGCATGACATTAGGCAGTGGACTATGCAAGATTCTTACTTCTTTCCATCCTCTAAATAGTTAATGTAAGTAGAACGCAATCAACCACAATAGCGAGACAAACGATTTTTTATGTAAAAATTGTATTGGAAAAAATCACGGGTCTTTTTGTCTAAACCGCGGACAACCAAGCACTATATAAAATAAATGTTATAAAGATTCACAGAACCTTTTAAAATAAAGGTTATAAGGACTCACATCCTCATCTAACTAGTTTTAATATTGTTTGAATAAATATTAGCATATAAAAGTAAGGTAGCCTAGTGGTTGTGTTTATCTTTCACAACCATTAGGTTGTGAGATCAAGTTCACCGAAACACATTTATTTTTAAAAAACTATACAAATTACGCAGGTCGGGCCAACCCAACCCGCCTATAACTCTATTAAAAAAAAAAAAAAAAAAAGAGGCACGCCTGGCCCGCGGGCCGGCCCGGCACGGCCCGCTCCAGCCCGCCCCACTGTGGGCCGTGCCGTGCCGGCCCGTTAGCTGGGGCGGGCCGGCCCGGCCCGGCCCACGGCAGTTTGACATGCCTAAGACCATGCAGCTCATCTCCAATATTTTATGACTGAAGAAGGAAGATGAATACTCTCATCTGCTCTTCTCTGCTGTTATGTGATCTTGATCTTTTTTTTCTTAGATGATCTCTCTTTTTTTTATTTGTTTATCATTTGGGTCGTCTCCAAATCTATCATTATAGAAGTAGTTGAAGGAATCTATGGTGGAGCTTGGAATCAACGGCAAGCCACTAGCACAGAAGAAGGGGTTGAAAGAACAGCTATGCATGGGTTGTCTCTCTTGCCTTGTATGAGTAATGAGTGTCTTTGTAGAGATGAGAGAGATAGTAACATTAAATCTTCATTTGCTTTAGACAAAAGCAAGGAAAAGAGGTGTCCAGTAAAGCTCAACTTCTAGATTAGGATCAATGGAATTTGAAACATTAGGACTAAATCCAAACTCTTAATCTCTAAATAATTCCAAACCTAAATCCCCAAATCCTAATCGCAGTCCTAAGCCCTAAATCACCAAATCCTAAATGTAAACCCTAAGCCCTAATTCCCCAAATCCGCTTTATTCGTAAGCCCTAATACCATAAACTCCTCTAATTTCCCAAATTCCCTTTTTTGGGATTTCTTTCTTGGACTATAATTTGATATTTATGATTGTTCTAATAATGTTTATTTGCAAATATAGGTGGTGTCATATGATAGAGGAACTATTAGGAGCTTAAGGAAAGGATAAAGACTAAAAGGATACCAATTTTCATAATATAATGATTATTACTTTTTTGGGGCTCTCTAGTTTCTTGAGGAATTGAAAAGACTTATTTATGAATTGGATGTTAGTAGTAGGATTCCTTAAAAGAAAAACTTGTTTAAAATCATGTCTTTAACCTATGCTATAAACGGAGATTATTGGTAGTTGACTATGATTTTGACGCAATTGACTATATCTTTAAATTAGATATGAAAAAATAAAAAAAAAAAAATTATCAACTGCTAATCTATTTAAATACAATACTTTTTGTAATTTTCTATTGTTAATTTGAAAAAAAAACCTAGCAAAAGTACGATTGACATTTTCAATAGACCATTGTCCGCCCCACTCAAACGAAAACCCTGGGTCCATCACTGCCTAGGCAGCCAGGTAAGAACTGACACTCCTTACCACTCGGGTAATGAGATTCATAATAAAGTTAGGTTCAGGTTACGCAACCCCCATTAAAATTAAATTGGGGGCACACTTCTCATCAATCCAATGTCTTCATACAGCTACCAGCATTAGATTGGGACTCATGTACCACCATTAAACTTTGAGGACCTACTACAGGCTAGGGAATTTTGATCAGCTTGACGATTAGCATACCCCTAATTCCAATCTATACCTTTTCATCCTGTCTTCCATGATTGTCATGCATCCAGGTTGGCCCTATTAGGCGAAAGGAAAGTATTATATTAACCAAGCATTGGGTATCGATTGGATCTGGGTCAGGTCAAGTCTGCAATGGTTTGGGTTTCAGTCCAGTTGTCATTAATTCGGTAATCATGGTCATAAGCAGCTGGGTCTAGACAGCCCAATACAAACAAGGCCCACTTTTCTTTTAGGTCAAGTCTAATCAAATCTAGATCGGGCATTGCCACCACAACCATAATATGTATAAGAGACAAGAAGAAAATGCTAGTACTTGGACCACAAACCCACAATCACCTGGCATGTGAATGGCAGTGCATTTTTAAGAACACTCAACCTAAGTAAGTCCACAATTTTTCTAGAAAAAAATGAAAAAGGAACCCAAGCTGTTCCTTGAAAGTACTTCCACCACATGGATGTGGGCCTGTGCTAATTTTGGCTTTTAACTGGCCATATGGAGGCCAGCAATGCATGGTACATACAACCTATCAGATTCTCCTGGGAACATTTGGACCATGGCTTATGGAAAGAAAAGATAGAACTTTCATAACTCCTATATGAAATGGGACTAGGGATTTAAGGGGGTTATTCTGTCTTGGGCCCCAGAGACAAGTAGCCCAACCAAAAAATAATACAGGTTTGGCGCCCCTGAGACAAGTAGAGCCAAAAAATATTAATACAGGCTTGGGCCACAGGCCCGACAAAATGAACACTATGACAATGACCCAACTTAGACCTAATTATTGTACTATAGCTACAATAATATCTTATAGTGTTCTCTGTAATTTACCTTAATTAGAATCATGGATTTGAATGAGACCCAATTAATTGTAACTGTCGGATCAAGGTTTGGATCACTGGGACCTGAGTCCACTGAGCCCAAAACTAAACTAGGGGTGAAGATCAGGTGGGTCAGTTAGGTATTGGCTCAACCAAGTTCAGCCAGAATTCAGAATTGTATGTGTAGGAAAACACAAACCCAAACCGACCAAATGAAAACCAGACATAATTGACCAAAACCTGGCCTGAGTTGTAATTCTCTACGAGTCCTGCTATTTGAACACAGGTTTTTTCTTTTCCCACACACACACTTTTTAAAAATATATATATATATATATGAAATGACCTCTTTGCCCATCCTCTTCCTTTCTATTTCCCCACCTCCCCCTTTCACCTCCAGCTCCGGCCAGCACCGGCGCCGGCGCCGGCGCCGGCCGAACTCTTCCCCTTCTCTCTCTCCCTCTCCTCCCTCCCTCTCCCTTTCCCTCCCCACTGTTTTCTCCCTCTCCCTCCCCCACTGTTTTCTCTCTTTCCTCCTCCCTTCCCCCCCCCCCCCCCCCCACCTCCCCCTTTCACCTCCGGATCCGGCCAGCACCGGCGCCGGCGCCGGCCGAACTCCCCCTCTTCTCTCTCCCTCTCCCTCTCCCTTTCTCTCCCCACTGTTTTCTCCCTCTCCCTTTCTCTCCCCACTGTTTTCTCCCTCTCCCACCCTCTCCCTCCCCCACTGTTCTCTCCCCCTTCTCCCGGTCTCTCCCTCCCTCTCCTTCTTTCTCTCCCTTCTCCCCGCCTCTCCCTCTCCCTTCCTTTCCCCCGTCGGCAGCAGCAGATGCCGATCTGCTGCTGCCAACGGGGGAAAGGAAGGGAGAGGGAGAGGCGGGGAGAAGGGAGAGAAAGAAGGAGAGGGAGGGAGAGACCGGGAGAAGGGGGAGAGAACAGTGGGGGAGGGAGAGGGAGAAAACAGTGGGGGGAGAAAGGGAGAGGGAGAGGGAGAGGGAGAGAGAAGAGGGGGAGTTCGGCCGGCGCCGGCGCCGGTGCTGGCCGGATCCGGAGGTGAAAGGGGGAGGTGGGGGGGGGGGGGGGGGAAGGGAGGAGGAAAGAGAGAAAACAGTGGGGGAGGGAGAGGGAGAAAACAGTGGGGAGGGAAAGGGAGAGGGAGGGAGGAGAGGGAGAGAGAGAAGGGGAAGAGTTCGGCCGCCGGCGCCGGTGCTGGCCGGAGCTGGAGGTGAAAGGGGGAGGTGGGGAAATAGAAAGGAAGAGGATGGGCAAAGAGGTCATTTCATATTTTTTTTTTTTTAAAAAAAGTGTGTGTGTGGGAAAAGAAAAAACCTGTGTTCAAATAGCAGGACTCTTCTCTACCCGAGTGCAATTTTGGAGTTGGGTTACAATGGCAAGGTCCCATCCCAAAATTTCTTATTTTTAAGGTATAAAATTAGAACATATATATTTTGTATTTGTACAAGCAAACTACATGGGCCCAATTGATCAAAGTACCCCTTCACACTCACTATTCCCTATGTTATTGCATTAGGCTCAGATTTACATTAATCTAACCTCTAACTATTGGATTGAAACTCAAAATGATCTTTAGTTAAAAGATTATTAATTTTAAGAATGTTAAATCAAAGGTTTTTTTTTTCTTGGTAAAAATGTTAAATCAAAGGTTAGGATAGTCTCGGGATGCTGATTTTTCACCTGACCCTTATCCATCATGAGACATTTTCAATCTTGTACGTACTCCCACTCATTGGTATCAATTTAGGTGGGCCTTATGAGCTGGATTACATATGAATAATATGCAGTCTGCTCAGCAGGAAAAAAAATCCCTAGAGTATTTTTAGTGATAGGGCCGGACTCATGAGCGATAATTCATGTTAGTGATATCTTAAAACACCAATGTAGAGCCCATCTAAGGAGATCATTCAAGGATGGATGAAAAAAATGACTAAAGAAGTAAAAAAATATTTATGCTTGGTTGAGAAGTGAACCAAGACAATTCTTGGGTTGGAATTTGAATTTCAAATTTTGTAAGATGTTAAGTAATTAGGCTTCAAAATCAAAGGTGGAAAAGTAATAAAAGAAATTCGACTTGAAACCCAAAGATGGGTTAGTGCCAATTCATGGGATAGTGAGTGTTACAGACCCCAAAGCTCCCTTCAGAGTTCGATCCTTGGAGTGGTAGCTTTCCTTCAGATTTCCTGGTCAATAGGCCAACTGAGCTAAAAAAAAAAAAAAATAAAAGGAATTTGGGTTCGAACCTACTCAAGTCACACCCATACTCTACCAAACATTATTGGGTTGGGTCGAACTCTTTCAAGCCAGCCCAATCTTGGAAATGGGGCAAAAAAAGTTTTGCAACCCTTAATTGACACTAGGGTCGACTTGTGTACTATATCCATCAGCTAAATCAATGATGCAGACCGAACTTGAAAAAAATCTACGGACCCATTTCCAACTTGAAGGACTTGGTTTTTCTGCAACTTGTTCCTAACCATGGGAAAGGGAGAACTCTCCCAAGATTCCCAGCACCCACATGCCCTGCTTTATAGCTTTTTGGACCATTGCTTGATTTTCCTATAGAATACTCCCCTTTCAATGAAGATATCTTTCGGCCTTTTGTGGCAGAAGGTTTCTAGGGGTTTCTCAGATCTCTTCAAAATCTTTTGGCTCGCCCATTCACAAATATCATCAAGTGGCATGGCCGTACAGCACAACAATTTGGTTCGTTTATTTTTGGGTTCATGTAAATATATAAGCATTTTCTCATCTTTTAACCATCTTAGCATTTGATATGATGGGTGGGTCTAACCCCATGGTTCATTAAAAAAACTCAGCTTGGGTTGATGCCTTGATGGTCAATCATCAGAGTAACTTGGGGTGAGTCTGGCTGAATAATTGGGTTCAAGGACCACAAGTGAGTTTTATATGGAGATTGGACATGCATTGACTCAACCTGTGTATAATCTAATTTCCTAAAATAACAATGCATTGGGATCCATGGAAGACTGTCAAAACTTAAAAAGTGGACAGCTTGGAAGCAATTGGATCTTAAAAAACATGTTAGATTAGGTGCCATGCCAGAACATAATTTTAAAAGCAATTGTGTCTTAAAAAAAATATATTAGATCTGAAAGAGGTAGGAACCGTGGTTGACCACGCGGCCAACCCCTCAAAGTTTAAGTAGGACCTTTGAGTTGGGTCTAGAATGTGGGCAAATGTCAGCTGGGGACCCCTACTGTGCTGAAAATATTGCAGATTCACAGTCCTTGCCAATGGACATCATTCAACCACACCCTCTTTCCCTCTCCTTTTTATCGCAATCCCCATCCATAATTCTACTCAATTCCCCCTCCCCTCTCACCCCATCTTCATAACATTATCCCCTCTTTCTCTCTCTCTCATCTTCACTACTCTCCAACACATTGTCATCTCTCTCTCTCTGATGATCATCTTCACTACTCTCTCCAACACATTGTCATCTCTCTCTCTCATCTTCACTACTCTCCAACACATTGTCATCTATCTGTTCACCTTTCATTTCCTATCTCCTTCCTTAAACCTCACGGCATCAATGGCCACTGCAAAACCCACAACTTTTTTTATCCTTTACTTCCTCTTCTTCTCCTTCCTCACAGATTTCCTTCAACCAGGTTTAAACTCATGACACAAACCATATTATTTTTTTCTCTCATTTTTCTTTCATGCTTTAGTGAAATACACCACTATTTCCTAGACACTGCATGTGAACTGAATTGGTTCTTTCTTAATTTTCTTTTCTTTACAACAATTTAGCTCAATTTGATTTGTTAATTAAGAGAGTTCACTGTCCCTTTTCTTTTCTGGGTATTTTCTTGCTTTCCTTCATGCATTGAAATTCAACACTCTTCCCAAGTCAGAGTGCATGTGAAGCCAGGGTTTTCTTATTTTTCATTTTAATGCTCTTTTGCTTTATAGATTTGAATGTCATTGAGCTAAAGAGTAGATTGTTTTTCAAATTTTAGTTTACGTGCACGTGGGTCTAGATATGAGTTCTTTGTACTAAATATTATGTGCATTATTTACTACTTGAATCTTCTCATCTACATGTTTTGCCAATATTTTTGCAATATGATACTCTAGTTTAAGATATAAAAAATAATGCGAGAACAGGCCTATCTCATCATTCTAATCTCCTTGGAATTCAAAATCATACCCCAATAGGTCAAAGAGATATATAGTATATCATATTAGCTAGTGGGCAGTTTTGCAATATGCCAATTAGCCATTTAAGCACTCAAATTAGTGATAGTAGGGTTTAATATTGGTTGTAAAGAGTCAGTCCACAAGTACAAAGAATCTCGACTGAAAAAAATAGATGCTTTTTATGTCACTCGATAATTATAGCCATGTTTATGATGATAATCTCTTTTGGGTTTGTCATGCAAGTTAAAGATTTTATCCTATCCGTCAGCATAATATTTTTACACTTCACCCAACATAATCTTTGAAATGTTACAGGTTTTGCTGCTGAAGATAAAACTGTCCCATTTCTGCAGTTGAACTTCAATTCACTTACCAAACTGCCCACACAGGTAAAAAAAAAAGCTACATATAGTTAAATATATTACTAGAACATTGAAAAACTCACCCCATGGAGTGCTTAGAATTTTAACAATATTATTTAAATTGGTTTTTATTAACATTTTGTTTGTGGGGGAGAGTGTTTTTGTAGGGTGTTAGTAGAGGAGAGTTGAGGAGATGGAAGAACAGGAACTCAAGGAGATTGATGATTGGATCAACAGCTCCCACATGCACTTACAATGAATGCAGAGGGTGCAGATACAAGTGCAAGGCTGAGCAAATTCCAGTTGATGCAAATGACCCTATCAACAGTGCCTATCACTACAAATGTGTATGCCACAGGTGATTTGTGAGCAGTCATCCTAGCCATGGTTTCCTGATATATATGTTTCTTTATATACCAAGATAGTATGATTTTATATCAGTGAAAGAGAGAGAGAAGGTGTGTGGTTTCACTTCAGTCTTAGACATTTGCAACCATATAAAAGGAATTGAGTAGAGTAGGCTTGGAGGATTTTCTCCTCTTCTACTACCCTTCTTGCTGCTGCTGCTTATCCTTCAAGGCTGTTGTTTGAGATAAGATTGTGAATGTGAATTGCATGGAATATTCCAGTTCTAGTTTCCTTCATGTCATGTTTTGAAGTAGAGAGGATGGAAAAAGAAAGAAGGAAAAGCATCTCTAACCTCTTTTGGGTGTTTTGTGTTTGTAACTATCCCCTCCAAGGGAATCTTACTCTTTTCATTTAAAAGCCTGCTACAATCACAAGGCTAGAGGTACATGTGCCACTACATGCCTTGCAAAATCCTAGTGATTTGTTTCATGGTCCAAAAACAAAGCTGGTCTAGGCCTGAGGTGGCCCACACATGTATTTTGAACACGCATGTGAACCCAGATCCTCTTAGGTCAGTCCTCAAAGAATTCTCTGTGGCGAGCTCTGAAAATCCACCGTTCTGGCTGCCTATGAAATCGAAACTACTCAAAATCAATAGACTTGGGCCTAGAGTCAAATTCATCTCTAGTAGACACATGATTTAACTCCCTTCGATTTTTTTTATTTTAATCATTATATATGTGATCAATTTGATGGTGGGCTTAATTTTAATTAGAGGGAGAAGATTTCATATAGTAGACAGCAATTTGAAACAGTTTGGGCTTCATAATCAGGCCTACTTATGATTCATGGGGCTTACCTCAGAGGACCCAATAGGTGTGCATCTTATACCTGCAGTGTTCTGCTTTATCTCTGCTGCTCTGGAGAGCAGGGACTACCCTTTTCTGTACATGTGATTACTTTCTGACATGTGAAAGTTTTTTTTTGGTAAAAACTGACATGTGAAATTGAAGCATTATATACAGTAAACTGCACAGCGGGAGTAAATTTATACCCAGCAAATCGGTATGTAGGCCCCACAGAATAATCTGGGCTGTTCATCTTGTGGGACTTCCTGCAGATAGAATATGAGAATGAAATTAGGACCATCTCCTCCATTCAATGATCCCATTCCTTGGATTGGTGCTCTTTTTTTTTTTAGCAGTTGGGGATAGATATTGCATGGAACAATTTCTTGTAGTCATCCAAGTATATGCGATTGTGAACCTCTGCTTGAAGTGGGCCAGTCTAGACAAGTGTTCTGGATAACAGAAATAAATTAGGACACCATATGCATCTAATTTTTTGCCACAAACTGCACATCCACACCACTAATTTCTATGTTTCCCATTCCAAGTTTGTACTTAGGACTTGTTTGGATGCTTTCTTGCCATGGATATCATGGAAATGAGGAATCTGTATATTTTGGACTTGTTTGATTATGGAATTCTAAAAGAGAGATGGTTCTATGCTAATAACCAAATTTAGACTTTGTCAGGCCCACCTCTGCTTGCTCCGATCAGCTCATATCACATGCACCTTGTTCCATATTTATTGTCCCAAATGCCCCTCATATAAACCATGGGGATGACACTGTAAACTTTTATTTATGTCTATAGTTATGTTTTCCATGTCATCAATTTGGTGTATGCCAATCAAGTTGGATTGTAGATTTGGCCATTTACAACTCATGTTGCGGAATGTGAATATGTGATATGACCATGTTGGATCAATTAAAATAGGGCATTTATATTGGCACTCCCCATTTTGATGGGGGCGCTCCTTGCAAACACTTGTTTGCAAGGAGCGCCCCCATCAAAATGACCCCAAAAAGGAGCATTTATCAATCTCCTTAAAATAATGGCATCATTTCTTATGAATTCAAAAAATCAAATCTCATTCCATAAAAGTCGCCTATTTAAAATTCTTATAATCTAATATTTAGAACCCTCATTTATGGGGTCCACACTAAATCCCGTAAATTTCTTTTAATCAAAATCAAGTGTTTTATGACCACTCTATCCAAAAAAAAGTGTTTTATGACCATAAAATATTCATGAGACCCATTTACTAATATGATATTCTAACATTTTTACGTAACATTGTTCATCTATATATTTTATTTTTATTTTCTATTCTATGTTCTGTTTATTGAAATATTATCAGTACAAGACCACATCCCACCTATTAACTTCTCATACATAAGTTACATGTTTTCATCATTTTACTTTGTAGTTGATTTTAAATTTTAGTTATTTTTCATTAAAAGAAAAGAACTTGGGTTCTAATTAAACTTAACAGATCAAGCCATTGGGCTCAAGTTGGGCCAACATCTTCAAAAGTTTTCCATAGCTCTTAGTGTTGTTAATTTTTTATTTTTATTTTATATCTAGCCACTAGGCCAGCACTATGGGCCCACCTAATCGGTCCAAATCTTTTATCTTTCCCTAATCTTACTTCCTCTACACATTTCTTTTTAATATATATTCTTTTTAATATATATTTTTTTTCTTCTCACGGGCCTCTCCAACTAGTATTCAATTTATAGTTCTTGCCATAGAGATTTTTACGGCCATGAATTTCAGGTGGTGAGTCTGAGACACTTTGATAAAATCTCATATAAAAATCCTTTGCTCTCTAATGAAGTTGCCCTATAAGCACTTTGTCAATTGAACCCACATGAGTGCACTCCTGATTCTTTGAGGGATAGAAGGATATGGACTCCACTTAGATTTATGAAATCAGGGATAAAAAAAAAAAACCAATGCATTGGACATGGATTAGAGATTCAAGGAAAACCAGGTCAATCAAAAGATAGTTTTCTTTAATTACTATTCTGAAAGCTTAATGACTATTGATTGCTTCAAGTTGCATTACAATTTGGTTTTTACCATCTATTTGCAAGGCTTTTTCAAAGGAGATATTTCATTTAAATCTTTTTTTATGATTTTGAAACATTTTCACAAATTATATGTCCTAGACCATGTTTTTTGGAAATCATTTGAAAGATCTCCAACAAGATGTTGTCATGTTTTAAAGCCTCAACCCAATATTATTGCTGAGTTGAACCTATGCATTAAATCTTGGTCAACCAAATGTAAATTGATCAACTGAAGGTAAGGTCAAAAAATTATTGGGGCAATGGAAGATCTTATCTAAATTAAACTTTGAATTGACAAGAGGAGTTGATCCAACCTAAACCATGTTTGAATCTAAATTAATTAACCATCTCATCTAAATTCAAGATGCTCGAACCTAAACCATTGATCATACTCTAACCTTGTTTGTATTATATCATATTATTGTTTATAGAGAGAGATTTTCATGTGTGTTTTGATTTCAAAAAATTTACAAGAGAAGCTGCAACTAGCTCAAGTGAGGTTTCTACCAAAAAAACTAGCTCAAGTGAGGTTGGAGAGAGAGACTTTCTTTTGAAGGCTGATGTGTGGGTTCATGAATTCAAATGTTCAAATGTTGCAGTTATCCGTGAGAACTTAATTTACTCATTTCAGGTGGGTCACAAACCTTGTTACTTTCTATTTTTATGGACAAAATACTTTGGGCCTAAACCATGGATGTTTGGGTTCTACTAGAAATGATCCTGGTGAAACCCTTTCTGGTGAATCATAGCCCATTCTGGCGACGGCAATTGACTCCTGGGTCTCACTAGAACCATTAGAAGGTGAGTTGCGTGCCTTGGCAGATATGATTCTGCATTAACAGGCTACTGGGGATATAGCTGTTTGGGCCTAATTCTTGTAGAGCTTGAAGGTGAACCCCATTTTTGGCTTGAAGATTGAATTTTCATTTAGGCCTAGGACCAGCCCAGCATAGCCCATTTCTACTGTCTGTTGTGAGGGTGGTTCTTCTGTCTGGTGTGATAGCTAAATGTCATGGGCCTTGGGCCTAGGTATTCTTAAATCTCCTTACTAACCTGGGCCTTGGCCTATGTGAACTTGTATTTCCTTTTCTGAAAGACTGGCCAGACATTTTTAGCACCAAGGGACATCAAATTTTGTAAGCAGGCCAGGGCCTTAATTTTAAGCCATATACAGGCCTGAATCTAAAGCCCATAAACTAAACAGACTGTCTTTATAAATAGTGCTATGCGGATGGGCCTTGCCTGACCAGAGCCATGCCACTATACTTAGGAATGGTCCAGGCCATGAGGTCTGAGTCATATCTTCCATATGATCCACATGGGTTGAGTCAGGTTTGATAAAGGTTCATATAAAATATTATCGGTCAGGACGCTTCAGATACTTAGGAATGGTCCAGGCCATGAGGTCCACCAGTAAACATGAAAATCATGGGGTTTAGGGGCCTGAAAGACCCACCTCTGAACATCTGGTCTAGCTAGATGTTGTTTGAGGGCTTTCTAAAGTTTTTCAAATCCTAGTCATGAGACAGAGGGATTGGTGTCAAAATTCGCATTATCAGTAAATTCGCATTATAAGCTGAAAGGGGCCTACACAACTTAGATGAGTGTCTAATTTAGATATATGCTAATTCAATGCGAGTGTGAAGGGGGTTAGATTGATATTAGAAGGGGGACAGGTGGGCCCACAAGCTGGACCTTCTTCACAATCTAGCCATTTATGGAAGTTTGCAAAATAAATACTTTGAGAATATTTCTATATAATCAATAAATAATTAAATAGATTATAAATGTGCCGTAACCATTTAATATTTGGGTTGGGCTTGATTTAGTGATAGAAAGCCCAAAGCCCAGCCCAGCAAGCCCGAATAAGGATTGCTTGTCATTTAGTAATAATTTCTCCAAGTAATTGATAAAAAGGCCCGCAGAACTCATAAAAAGCATGCCCCATTGAATAAATGGACGAGCTTGGGCCTCACCTTTATAGCCCATTTTGGGCTTGGGCTGTATGGGCCTGTATTTCTATAGTTGGATCGGGCCTGGATATGCCTCAGCCCAGACTGGGCGGGGCCATGCCATAGGCGGACACATTGCCATTCCTACTTTCTTCCAACAGGAGATGACCAATTCATTTAGGTAAATAGATAATTGTACGAGCCCACCATGAGATCCAAATTAAATAGAAAATTAAGAAAAAATAGTTATAATTTCCTCGCATGGTCCAAGGTCAACATTTTTTTCCAATTGCCAAACTTGGCCAACATTGAGGCCTAAACTAAATCCCAAATAGACCTCCACCCTTCCAAACCAGCACTGGCTACCAAAAAAGTTACCAATGAAGAAGAAATTGTGTGATATCCTAAGGTCAATGGTACAGTCAAAATAGCTTGATAAAATTAGGCTCATTTATGTTAGATATGTTAGGGCAGTTTGGGCCATCTTGTCAGGACTTTAAGGAGAATAGTCTAAAACATGGCTCAGCCTATGGGCCTAAAAGGTTAAAACATGTACACACAGGAATATTGCCCTTATATGTTTCCAGGGCAGTATAAACAGGCCAATATGACCAAAAAGACTGACCAACATAATCCAATCACAATTAGAACAGGAAAAACTACACATTCATACTTCACAAGAATTCAATCTCTTAACAACGCATCAACTCTCTTTACAAACGATAAACAAACAAAGAGAGAAAAAAGATGGCCATATGACCTAGAACTGCTTTGGACAATTCCAAATAGATCCATTGGACTCAAACTGTCCAGTTGAGTTGATTTATCAAAAAACTTGAGTTCAGTTGGGCAAGTCAAAATTAGTCTGAGCTGAACCCAACCCACCAACATTCCTACTGTTTGCAATGGACCCAAAGTGTCCGACCCGAAGCCCACATGCTCAATATGCCTAAATTCCTGAATCCAAAGAGCCAAAATGTCCCAATTGTCCAGTTGAGTTCAGTTGGGTGAGCCAAAACTAGTCTGAGCTGAACCCAACCCACCAACATTCCTATGGTATGCAATGGTCCCCAAGTGCCAGCCGTCTGACCTGAAAATGTGGGGCATGTACTGCCACTAGATCCAACCCGAAGCCCACTTGCTCAACAATCCTAAATACCTGAATGCAAAGATGCCAAAATGTCCCAAGAACCTCACTTGCCTGTCATCATTGAATGAAGATTCCTCCTTTTCTCAACCTCTGGGAAAATGCCATGTTCAGTGGCTGAGTATTCCTGAATCCAGAATTCTAAAATGTCCCAAGACCCCACTTCTCTGTTGTGCTGGAATGAAGATTCCTTGTAACCACATTTCGAAGGAAAATGCCCCTGTTTGTTTGCCAAGTGTTCTTGATCGCAACATTCCACAATACCCCAAGTGCACCCCCCCCCCCCAAATGAAGATTTTTCATCCCACACTTACCTAGTCCTTCTCAAGTGAAGATTTTTCGTCCCATATTAATGGAATAAGGCTTTGATAATAATGATGGTTTTTAAATGAAAGAACCGGAGTATAGTGACCTTATGATGTATTGAATCTATTGAACAAGCCAATGGCCCAATTTTTTCAATCTACTTAAAAGTCCCCGGAAGAATAGGCAGTAATTTTTATTTATTTTGGATTATTTTCCAATCATTTTACCCTTGTTAAGGGTTGTTTATCAACTGATTGTGGCATTTTCAACTCACAAGATTCTGATCGTTAAGAGACAAAAATGGGTCTGAGAAGATGACAAGAGGAGAGAGATGCGAAATAGGGATCTGATTTGATCCAAAAGGTTGTAATGAATTCAGACATTTGGAGGTTTTAGAGGACATAGAGCTCTTTTTTCTTAATCCTAATCTAGGGCCAATACATGCGCTGAAAAGCCTGATTTTCAAGAGAAAACACACAACTCTTTTGCTGGTTAATAATATATTTTGATTCTTCTACAGGTTGAAAAAAGTAAACTTCTGATAAAGAAAAGGATGGGAATGTAGCTTGTTATCTTATTATCATTTGGACCCCACCCCCACATTTATTTAACTTCTTTTTTTTTTTTTTTGTAATTTGCTTTAAGTTTACTAACTTGAATGCAATTCTAGAGTCCAATATAATATTTTATCTTTTCCCAAAGCATGATAAAAAAGTACTGAGTTTGATGAACACATTAAGAATGCCAAAAATGAATTCTAAAAGCCAAACAAATAGTACTGACAAGTGGTTTAGTCAATCTAAAATGATGGAATTCTGATTTGAGTTGTTGGTGCTGACCTGACCCACTATCAAATGCCCCCCTTAAAGGGTCTAAATCATGGGCCAGCAGTGCTAACTGCAAACCAAGGATTATACTTTTGACAAAAGCAAGCCATTCAACCATAACCAGCAATCCACAAACAGATCATTCCATATCTTCTCTACTTGTCAGGATACCTTCCTCTGTGGTTTGAATTTGTAATACACAAAATCCTACTGATCCAACTCGATCAGAAAAGGCATTTAAAGTTTTTAAACTGGCATATGCTATTCCCCCGTACTTTTCTACCACATTTCCTTCTCAACCTCACATTCAACATCTACAGACTGCAGGAGGTACCCATTTAAGGGAAAAGAACCCTTAAACCCAGAAAGATAAATATAGCAAGAGTGTCACTTTAGCTAACATATTGGCTACTTTCCTTCCTACCAGTCATATTTTCATTTTTCATCCACAGCACCCTTTATCCCAAAAACCTAACCCAAACCCTAATTGAAGAAACTGACTATCTTCTCTGATGCTACCATATCTCTGCCAGAGGGACTTTGTTTTGACTTGGATGTCTGATGAACCACAGCAAATACACCACCCCAGATGGTGCTCATGCAAAAAAGAAAAGCAAAGAAAAGGTAGAGAAAAAAAAAGGCCACTTCACAAATGAGAGAGAAAAAGAGAGGCCTAGACCAAAGAAATGAACTATACAAACATCAATCAAAACCCAAAATAAATAAATATAATACCCAGATGAGAGAAATGCAAAACAAACAAAAAGGGGCAACAAAATTGAGAGAAAAGAACTATATGACCAGGAACTACAGAACTCCATCAAAAGTTCACAAAACCCTGGATCATTAACTATACAAACATTAAAAAAGATGCAGAGGAAACACAACAATTATAATGAGAGATAAAGAGTAAGAAAAGAGAAGATCTTCTACATTACTAGTTAAGAAAAGAGGTCAACATTACTAGTTACTACTACCATAACTTCAAAGGAAGAAACTATACAAGCATCCATCAAAAGTTCACAAGTCCAAGATCTTAAAAGAGTGGGATCAGATGAGATGAAAAAACACAATCAAAACACAAAGCCAGTAGTAGATAAGATAAGATAGGATCAGCTGCTTTCAGAACCGTTGTTCTTGATTAAGTGGTTATATTTCCTTGAAGAACCCTTGCATTGTTTCACTGGGTATTTGATGGCATTGAGTTCCACCTTTCTCAGAGCAGCTTTGCCAAGATCCACTCCACAGATATCAGAGAGCCTCACCAGGTAGAGCAGAACATCTGAGAGTTCTTCCCCCAAGTGCTCCTTCTCCTCATCCTTCCAATCTGGAAGCCCCTTTGGAACCTCCCCCTTCCACTGAAAGATTTCAGACAGTTCCCCCACTTCTCCCACCTGTGTCCAACACCACATACAAATTAATTGAAAATGAAGACTACCTTTCCTTTTCTCAGAAAAAAGACAAATAGGTACTGAGAGTTTTCTCATAAAAAAACAAAATGAACGTGGTTGTGGTGGTGGTGATGAAGAACCCATGAAAAACACAGTACTCTATTGGGTTCTCTTTCTCTCTGTTCATGTTCAAGAGAAAGAAGAAGTGGGTCATTGGTTTTATTTAAGGATAGACACAAAATCAAAAGAACCACAGAAAGAAATATAGAAAGATGCATATAAAAAAACTGTGTTTGGATTTATAATAATAATAATAATAAAAACTGTGTTTGGTTGAAGGGAATTGATTTTTATAGAGAAATGGAAAAGGATATTGAAGAAAACATCATAATGGTCATATTCAGGAGAAAGAGAGAAGTGGGTCAGTTGTTTTACCCAAAGACACACACAACCATACACACACACACAGAGAGAGAGAGAGAGAGAGAGAGAGAGAGAGAGAGAGAGAGAGAGAGAGAGAGAGGTACAGATATTCCATCCAGAAACCAGTATCATGTGGTAGGATATTTTTATATTTTTTTTTTTGTCAAAAATGGAAAAGGGTATTGAAGAAAACCCATCAGAATGGTCATGTTCAAGAGAGAGGAAAAAAAAGTGGGTCAGTGGTTTTACCTTAAAGACAGACACAACTAAAGGAATCACAGGCAAAGCAATAAACACATGTGCCATTAGGTGTAATGGGGTTATATTCTTTTGAAAGAAAATAAACTTAAAAAAAAAAAAAACTGAAGATGAGCAAGAAGAACAGATGGGTTTTCTGGATTTATTTCATACCAGGGCTAGGAGAAGATTTCTTGGGCTGTGAAACTGATCCCAGTTTCTTTCTTTTGCAAACTCAGCCATCTTCTGTTTCAAGTCTTCAAGGGTGACATTCTCTCCTTCAACAGAATCTTTGGAAACCCCTTTCATCCCTTTTTTTTTTTTTCCTCTCTTCAAGTGGTTTCAATGGAATAGAAGAAGGATATAAATAGAGAGAGAAGGAAGCAGTAAAAAAGCAGCCCAAGGGGTCTCTTCAGTTTTCTGGGTGTTGAGAAAGAGAGAGAGACATATTTTGCATAGAGAGTAGTAGTACTTTGGGGGTTTGGGGTTTTGGTGCCAGGGCCTGTTTTAAAGGAGCAGAGGAACGGGCTACTGCAAGTTGTCCGGTTCATTGACTTCCATTGGGCTTTTGCCACGTATCACAAGGTGATTGATTCTCGCCTCCATCTGTGGCTTCTTGTCAGATTTGTAGGACCATTAGCCTAGTACACACAGTTGGAGATTACTCTCCTTTTAGGTTTATATAATTAGAGTTTTGAATTTAGGATTTAGGATTTAGAATTTAAGATTTAGAATTTAGAATTCGATTACATTTGATTTTACCCTTTGGATGTGGATAGACCAAATGGGACTCTAAATACGGACATCCATTTTGGACCAAGGTAGGCCCAACCCAATTAGACTTGCATATTATGTAGGGGAATTTTCTTCTCCCGGGCATGTGTATATGGACATTTGCATTGCTAAGGTAAGCGTACGGAAACTCAGTTTTTTTTTTCTTGATGGGCCTCGGGTGCTTAATGTTCGAATAAGAAAGTCTTTTTATTTTAAACATGGATGTCTACATTGCTAAGGTAAGTGTACGGAAACTCAGTTGTTTTTTTTTCTTGATGGTCTTTGGGTGTTTAATGTTCGAATAAGAAAGTCTTTTTATTTTAAACCCACAAAAGAAATCGGGCGCAAACACACGGAAAGACAACATGCACAAGCAAGAAGAAGGCTTACACAAGTGGAAAAAAACCTGCACAAGCAAAAAGAATGTCAGTTGCAGAAAATCTTGCTACTATGGGTGTGTGTGTATCTTTTTTTGGAGAGGAAATTGTATATATTTACAAAAAAGAATGTATGATGTACAGTCAATAATAAGGCAAAAGCTCCTCTTCACTTGCACTTCTTGAAATGAAAATGAGCATTTGCTAGTATGTATGATGAATTTAATAGATAACTTTCTTTTTTGACGTCTCCTTTTGGGTCTCATGTAAAACACTTACGTTTGATCATATCCAATCTCTTCAAATATGCCAACCCCTTATAATTAGTGATGATCTCAATTTAATATTATTTTAATATAATTCATAGACTTTATCGCGCAATAGGTGTGCATTGTGTAAAATAATTAAAAATTCGAAGGCTTAAAACTAATGGCCGAATTTCATGTAATTGAATACATAGGATTGTAAGACCTCCGTTTCTAAAAATGATTAAAATTGAAGAAACATGCATGTATCTAAAAACAATCATCAAATCACCTCCTCTTAGGAAGGTGGAGAATGAATACTACGCCAACACCCTAATAACTCAAATCCACGAAAAGTAAAAGTTGTACTACATGGTTACCTTATATTTTTCATCCCTCGCCTCGTATCATTCTCCTCCACCTCTTTAATAGGCCTTTCCCTTTCGCAGAGTTCATTTGACCATATATTTTCATGTATTCTATGCAAACCAACCCTTATAGATTTATTTGTTTTGCATGATACTTTTATTTCCTTAATCCATGTGCGTCTCAACCTTTCCATTACTTGACTTTCTTGATTTTTATGCATCCAAGTTGGTCTCCTCACAATGGGAGAACATTGTATGAGGAAAGACACTTGGCCTTGTGAAATATTGGGATGTATATATATACATGCATCCAGGTGGCCACACCATCTTTTTCTTCTTCTTCTTCAACGATTGCCACAATTAACGTTCTTTATAATGTTTGAATGCAAACTGTCAAGTTGACAAGCCAGTGTTCTCGATCAGTTTGTGGTCTACCTCATAGGTCATCCATTGTAAGGATCATTATCAATTAGTGAAAGATCAAACAGTGTCTTTGACCTTTTATTTTAAGATTCTACTTATACTTTCAAGTTTCTTAGTTTGAGAAAGATTTTCTTCTATCTCAAATGGCAAGAGACTTGTGAGAGAATTTATTTGAGAGGCTTCTGAGTATGTTCCCATTTTAGTTATGTAGTGGAGAATGCAGGAGTCTCTCTTTACTCTCATTAGATGAGGTCTTTACTGGTGAACCGCCCAAGTCTATCATACTTTTGAATTGTGCATTCTCCACATCATATCAATAAATTAACCTACACAATCCTCATGCATTAGATAATGAAGCTGTGCTATTTTGGGACTGTTTGAAAATCATAACACATTTTTCATTTGGGCATTGATTGAAGAAGTGAGTAGGGTTGACTACTTAAACATGTGCATAATTTAGGTAATCTGTATGGCTCCAATCATTTATATGATTTTCCATTCTTGATGAACTGCATCATCCATTCTAAAATATCTTTTCATCCAACATTATATAGAATCAAACAAGAATGAAATAGAAATGGCTTATCTTTTCATTTTTTTTTTAACGGTAACGAAAGATTTCATTTAACGAACAGAATGAACAAAGTATAAAAAAGCAAAGAAAAGAGAGGAAGGGAATGTGCAGGAGAAATGCACCACCTCCAACCCTACTAACAAAACCACATCCACCCAAAGAAACAACAAATCAACCACTTACATTAAATCTAACATTAGAATCAAACAAGAATGAAATAGAAATGGCTTACCTCTATACTTTAACAAATTACTATGCCTCAACCAAACTAATTATCAGTGGGTCTCACCTTCCCAAAACCCAAATTGTTCCCACACTCCACATCTATGATCAGGATGGGAAGATAAGTCTAAATCAAATCATACTCCAAAACAAATAAGAATTTGATCCCTATCCAAACTCTCCAACGGATTAAGACTTAAGCTGGAGATAATTATTGGTATTTAGCAATTGCATAATCTGATCTGACTTCCATGGCAGGTGGGGCACATGATGTTTATCATGATATGGACAAATCCATGTCAAATGTGCTTGATCTATCCTTACCATCAACCACTTGGACAGCCAATAACAAGACGACCCACCAAGTGAGTTATAAACTCTGTGACTACCTCAGCCAGGCCCATTGGACTCATCAAGTCAACCCAACCACTAGAAAGGCCCCTCTTTCTCACACACTTCCATACACAGTACAAAATTAACACAAGTCCACACCAGGAGCCAAGGCCGAGGTCAAAGTCCAAGGTCTAAATTAGGCTGCCTTCCTCCTCATTACAGGGAAGGAAACCTTTGCGTGTTGAATAAGAAAAGCATATGATACATTAAAACTTTGTGGAAGTTCATTCAAAGAAGAAAGGAGCTATAGAAAAACAAAACTCATGTGAACCACATCAATCTTTTATTATTGCATTTCTCAATTCTTCTTCCTATCCATGTACAACTTGGAGAATAGATCTCTTTAAGTATCTTAACATTATTATTATTATTATAATAGCCTTGTGAAAGGGATTTTACCATTGTTCCCAACTAAGTGTTTGGTTTGACTAGGCAGGTAACCCCACCGACATCATTATTTGGGCTAGTGTGGATTAGGAAAAACTGACCCTTGATTAATTGGGTCTAACATGGTTTACTTGCTTAAGCCGTCTAATGCTTGGTTGTATAAATACTTAGAGGGATATTCTGTAAACTGCCCCATTCTAAAGGGGGCGTTTTTTGTCCCTTGGAGTTATCCAATTAGATTATGACATGTCATGTATAGAGAGAGAAAATATAAAGTTATAACAATAATGACAAGTGTTAAACTTTAATAAGCTAAAAAATGGGAGTTTTTCTTTACAAAACTCCTAGGGAGTCCATATTTAAATAGAAAAGCTTTTAGTGTTTTGATAGATTATTTTCGCAGTTTGTAGAAGTATTAATAGGACACTGAAGGAATTATTAAAGAGGTGAAGGGTGAGGGATATAAGATAGCGATGTAGATGAAATCTTGACTTTTTTAAGATTTGAATTACTAGAAGAGTGGTTGCGTACATCTCCCATCTTTCATTGAATCTATTCTCATTAAAATAGGGGTTTTTTGCTACGGGTCTTTCGAGTAAATTGGAGATATGCATTTTTTCCTAGGGGTTAAGTGTGTTTGATTAGTGTGTGGGGAGATTTCCAGAACCACAGGATTAAGCTAATCACGGCCATCAGATGAGACTAAGCATTCTCACGTGCCATCCACGTGGCACCAATCTCACCCCGGCTACCAGGACAGGAGGTCCGACCGAAGTCAGGCAGCTCCGGGCCCTTAACGCCGAACTGGCCCACCTCGGGCGTCATCTCGGCAGGGAGCTCCACCTCGGCTAGGCCACCCCGGATGCCATCTCAGCAGAAAGCTCCACCTCGGCTGAGGAAGCCGGGACGGAAGCCGAAACCAGAAAGGGTCTCCACTCACGCCCCTCATCCCCCACGTCACCAGGCACGTGGAGGGATGGGGGCACGAGCCAGTGGGACAGATGCGACATCCAGCCACTCACAATCTTCACCAGATCCCTGACAGGGCGGCGTCCAGCGGCTGAGGCCACATCAGGGCAGGGCCCGAGGGCGGATCCGCTGGTACCCCTACCGCCAAAGGCGCCCAACACGACCTGGCCCAACAAGACGTGCATTAAATGAGATGCGGGCTGACCCGACGGGCATTTAATGCATAGTGGGCTGGATTGGACCACAATTAATGCAATGTGGGCTGATCGTGACTTCCCAGTCCAATCATGGGACCCACACCACAATATCTCCCAAAGATACGTTCCACGCTCTATAAATAGAGGCTCATACCACCATCAAAGGGACGCCCATTTTTCCATTCACAGAGCCCTTACTCTGTCTTTCTTTTCCCTCTCCTTCCATTGTTCCAGTTCCCATACTGACTTTGGCATCGGAGAGCCTTGCGCCGCTCAGGCCAGGGTCCTCTGACCGTTTGCTACTCTCTTTCAGGCTTTCGGACGGCATCCAGACATCTCAGACACCATCATCTTCACGGATAAGTCCTGTAAGGCACCCTCTTATTGTGGGTCATCATTTTCTGCACCTACAATTTGTAGGGGATGGAATTGTGGGCCCACCCGCCGGGATCGCCGGGGGTCCCCCACAGGGCCTATTGTGTACACTTTGGGGGGCTTATGAGTGCCCTTAATCATGCGTTTGTCCCAGGGTGGATTCGGAAATCATGCACCCCAGGGGCCTCCCCAGGTTTCGAACCCGAGACCTCCTGTATAAAGGATAATCTGGGTGAAACCTGGTACCACTTGGGCTAGTACCCTGGGACAAACGCATGATTAAGGGCACTCAGTGGTAAGCCCCCCAAAGTGTACACAATAGGCCCTGTGGGGGACCCCCGACGATCCCGGCGGGTGGGCCCACAATTCCATCCCCTACAAAAAGGCCGGCCTTTTTGTAGGAGGGTATCCGAGCTGAGGAGGTAACCCGGAGGAGTCGCACAGCTGGACCCTCTACAGGGGAGTAGGCGGGGCCCAGAGCCCCGCGCCTATTGTATACACTCGGGTTGTAACCTTTGGCTGTAACCCTCATGCTTTTGTCCCAGGCAAGAGCGTATCGCGTACCCAGGGGCCTCCCCAGGTTTCGATCACCAGACCTCTCCCTTAAGAGATAATCCGGGTGAAACCCAGTACCACTTGAGCTAGTACCCGAGTGTATACAATAGGCGCGGGGCTCTGGGCCCCGCCTACTCCCCTGTAGAGGGTCCAGCTGTGCGACTCCTCCGGGTTACCTCCTCAGCTCGGATACCCTCCTACAATTAGGTTATTCCATTTTGAGCGTTTTTCTTTCTTTGGTATTGGCCAAGGTAACTAATATAGGAGTGAACACCAACACATATTAAAATACGGGGAGATGAGCACTTGCACATACAAAAAAAAAAAAAAAATTAGGAGTTGGAACTTTGAGCAATTGGGTGGGAATGGAACACTCAACTGCTAGTCTGACCCTATATTCTCATTTGGCGGGAGTAGGTAGAGGGTATGGATAGAAATGAAAGTAAAATAATGGTTGGGCCAAGACCCATCTCAACCCAACTCCTTTAGGTCTAACCCTACCATTTAACCACACTTAGGTGCGCCCTAGGCGGCAATGAGTCCTTTTCCAAGGTCTTGGACTTGAAAGCCTGTTTGGATTTGGGTGATTCGAATCAAGAAAGTAGAAAGATATCTCAAGAGATCTCTAGCCTGTAGTTGGCGTGTGGTGGTGACAATTCAATGTTTTTATGAAGAAAGCAATGTAGAGAGGCCAAAACAAGAAAGGAAGTTTACAGGGAAAAGTCATAAGTGGGATTTTCACTTTGATTGTGTTTTTTTTGTGCTGCGGAGATTTCGTGGAACTTCCGAGATTCCCGAGAACAGACTGAGATGTCACGGGAGAGACGAGCAGGTGGGCCCAAGGTCGGTTCCTTTGAGTGGGCCCACCAGACCGGGCATTGTGCTTGGAAAATGCTTGTTGGGGGCATACTTTATTTTTCTTGTTTTTGTTTGGAACTTTGCATGTATATGTTTTCGTGTTGTCATGGATGAAAATGATGGAGCAATATTTGAAGTGGGTCTCTTTAGGTGTACCTTTTTTTTTGGTTTTTTTAGCTAAACAATCATGATGATATTACCATTAAAAGCCAATTAATGCTCAAGATTAGAGTTTTTTTTTTTTCAAAAATTCATGATAGATAGTCATTTTTTTCTTTAGTAATGTTCATATGTTGTGATATTGCGATGTATGTAAACTTTTTTCTTTCCTTCTCTACTTTTATCAATTTATCTTAAACTCTAAAGCCCTCTAGTGCTTTTATCGGTTTTGTAGTGGACACAGTCATTTAGATTTACATTAAAAACAGTTGAAGAGTGGGCTTTATTTCTACTTAGGATTCGAACTTGCAATCTATTGTTTCTGATGTCACATTAAGTTTACTAATTAGTTAATCGTTCATACCAAACCATAAAAATAATAGTTAAATCAATAGGACTTCAATCCCATCTAACTCTATCCCATAGCGAGAGGGGTCAAGTCAAATTTGGAATTCCTCAACTTTCTTGTTTTTGTTTTTATTCCTAGTCATTCCAAAATCAAATAACTTTTTTGTTCTTTGGTAATATTTTGGTATAAGTGCATTCTTTGTTAAATTATCCTAAGCCTAAAGTAGTCTAATCTAGTTTTGACCCGTTGGTAAGCTGGTTAGGGACATTTAAGCATGTTTAAATGCTCGAGTTCAATTCCCTTATAAAACAAAAAGAAAAAAAAATAGTCTAATCTTCACTCACCATCCTCCAGATGGATTTGGTGTTGGCTTTAAAAAACTTGTGATTAGAATTCCAAGTTGACCATTTCTTACAATAATGTAAATGACTATCAGTGAAATCCGTAGAACTCCTTATTTGATTAGTAAGATTCTAAAAAACTATGTATTTAAAATGATATTTTTGACCTTCTAAATTCTTTTAAGTCCTATAATTTGTCGATGCTAAGATGTATGGAGGACTGAATTTGTAGATGCTAAAACTTTGGAGCGAACAAGATTTAGAGAACTATGAGTTCTATCCAACAGAAACTCTCCAAATTCTCTAATTTTTGTCAAAAAATCTAGCATTAGAAATCCTCAAATGTCAATTTCTGAAATGTATTTAGAAAATTTGGATTTGGACCTTTCCAGCAACTATTTTATCCATTTCAATGTAGCTACTTTTTATAAAGTTCCTTCTATGAACCACTTGGAAGCTTTTGGAAATTCTTTGACACTATAAGTCCCATGTAATGTAAGCTTTTGGAAATTCAATGACCGTGGAAGGGGATGAGTTTTTTCGTTTGGATCAAACTACCTCTAACTCATGATATCGAGAGTAACTCAGGAGATTGTGAGGGGGAGATACGACGCGAGATTAGGAGATGAGTGAGATGGTCAGCATTTAGGAGGTCTCAATCTCATGCCTTTGTGCATTCCATACCTTGCTACCTGCATGCATGTGAATTGTGAGATGGGTTTGAGGTTTTGAGATGGTGAGATGAGGTTTTGAGGTGGGCGAGAAAATGGGTTATGCGATGGTGAGTTGTGTTTTTATATTTTGTTCTGAGCAAATGCCAAGTGCTTGTATGCAACCACCATTATCAATGTATTTCCTTGCCTGCATTACATACTTGCCTGCTCTCTGTTGCTGACCTTAAAAGCTTCCCACTCACAGAAACAAATTTTGATTGATCTGCGACACTTGATGAGGATGGAATGAACATCAGATAATAAGACAGAAAAGTGAAGAAAAAGAAGATAGAGATGAAGGTGGATAGACATTGGAATTTCAATTGAGGGGTGAGGACCCAAACATCACAGTTCCGTTTTGAAAACAAACTCAAAATTTTCACGTGGATTTTGAGAATAGATACATAATTTTTATATGAATTTTACAAAATATCCCCCTCTTCAGTCAAGTAATGTTTTGAAGTTCTTTCCTTTACCGCATGGAAGTCAGGTTTCACTTCTTTTTTTCATAAAAAATATCATTTTTTTTTAAGTCAATGTGAATTTCCATTAAAATTTATCCTATCAAATAAACCCTTACCATAGAAGGGGGAAAAAAACCCTCAGCAGTTTACAGTGGATGTCCTCTCAATCAGTACATGATGAGCTGAGACTCCTAGCTTCAACATCCAAAAGATGAATTTATTCAAGGCTCAGGTAATTATGGCCAAACATGGGCTGAGAGAAATAGACCTATTGTTGTGATAAGGGCTAACTTAGTCACACACATGCCCAATCAAAACCCCTATCAGAGGCACCATATGTTGGATGGTCTTCTATCTTGTCGGTGTGTTCTAGGAACGACCACAGTCGAGATCACGTGGGCATTTAAAAACACCAAGGCACATCACACAAATGGTCCTGTGGACTAATTGGGCAGAATTCATTGCACTTGTATCATGTTTGCACAGATCAACCCCTCACTTAGCTGCAAGCCTAGCTGCAGAGTTTTCTGTGGTGATGTCAATCTACTTCTAATTACCTGGTCCCCCACAAGTGACTCAATCGATACAATTTTTTACTCCTCCAGTCTGGCCCATCCTACCTTGAACCCTATATGACCCATTAACCCTCACGCCCACTACTTCTTCTGAATGTCATAGGATCCAGGTTTTTTATTCAGTTTTGGGTCAAGTTAGTTCCACTAAAGTCAGGTTTGGTTCCACTACCTGATATGATCATCATTGTCACCAGCAGAGGATCCAGAGTATTCGTTTGAGGGGTGCGCACTCAAACAGACAGTTAGATTTTGGGAACAAATCATGATTTTCATGTGGATTTTGAGGCAGACGCAAGATTTTTATGTGAATTTTTTAAGCAGAGACATAATTTTCATTATGGTTTTAGGTGAACAAACTCAGTCTATTCATCTCAAAAAAAAAAAAAAAAGGAAAGGAAAAAAAAGGAAAAAAAACCAAAACATTAATTGAGTCCAACTGGGTCTACTGAATTTTGTTGGACACACTTCAGTACTTGAGTCAATCCAACTGAGACCCTTCAAGTCACATGGGCTACTCATTTTCTACAGTTCTTGATTACTAGACCAGCATGATTCTGGTAACCTGTTATATTGGTCTGCTTTGTTTTATTTAAGAGAATTTTCAAATGAAAGATATGATGATACCCATGTTGATGGCTTTTGAAGGTGGCTAACATGAATATAAAAATTACAATCATGGTATCCTATTATATATGATACAATTTTTTTTTATTTTTTATGCTTCATAATTTTATATTAATGTATGATAATGATGACCACTAAAACAGTATATGTGGGCAAAATCATTATGCAATGGCCGTTATTTTAAATCAAATAAGACACAGTGTTATATAATTATAAAAAAATACATTAAAAATTAAGCTACTAACCTTTGGTATAAACCTACTCTTTTGAAAACTAAATTAGCCAGTTGGAGTAAAAAACAATTTTAAGTGCGGTCTCATGCTATACTAAGGATGTAGCATGGCTTGGCTTATTAGGAAAAAAATAGTTATTAGGACTTTCCTCGTTGTGATGAATGAGGTGACTCTCGGTCGGGGTTCGGGTGGGGGGGGGGGGGGGGGGGGGGACCCAAGAAAGAGTCCGTGTACGCACAAGAAGGTAGCCCGCGTCAGTGAGAATGAGGCTCTACAAAAGTGGAAAATGAGTCCGCACAAGTGGAAAGAGGCACTACTAGAAAATCTAGTATTCGCGGATGAAAAAGCGGGCGGCCGCTTTTGGCGGTCGCAAAAGAATCATTAGCGACCGCCATAGGCGGCCGCCATAGGGTCGCAAAAGCCCTCTTATACGACCCCCACCCTAAACCCAGTTTCTCTTCATTTTCTTCCTTCCCACTTTTTTTTTCCTTCTCCCGCGCCCACTCTCTCTTCATTTTCTTCCTTCCCATTTTTTTCCCCCTTCTCCCGCGCCCTGCTCCAGCGCTCTGCCCTCCCGCCGCACCAACCACGCCACCGCCGGACGAGCTGTTGCGCCGGAGCCGCCACCCCCGGTTCTCTCTGTCCCTCCCTCTCCCTCTCTCTCTCTGGCAGAAATCACTCTGCACCCAACTCCAGTGCTCTGCCCTCCCGCCGCACCAGCCACGCCACCGCCGGACGATCTGTTGCGCCGGAGTTGGCACCGCCGGTTCTCTCTGTCCCTCTCTCTCCCTCTCCCTCTCCCTCTCCCTCGCAGAAATCGACGATCTCAAACGAACTGATCAGGTATCATCGATCGATTCTAGGGTTTTGTTTCATGTGTTTCTCATTTCAGTATCAGGTTTTTTTTTTTTCAAATCAAGGAGGGAGAAGACGAAAAGCAGCAGTGGAGTGGTGTTCAAGATGATATTGGACGGTTGTAGACGAAGAATGGCACGGGCTCTTGGACGATGATCTTGATCAGGCGCCTGCACAGCGCTGCATTCGTGAGGCGTTCAAGGAAATCCAGCTCGGAATGTTTTCTATCTTTTCTAGGTATGTTTCTGCATCTAGATCCATCGTTCATTTGTTTTTCCTGCGGGTATTAGTCTGTTTTTGTGTGATTAATGGTTGGATGGTTTCCGATTGTGTTGATAGTTGAAACTCCCATGGTACTGTAAGCTTGGAGATGGATAATTAGGGTTTGGATAGGGAGAAAGAGGAGGAGGAGGCTGATTCTGGGTCGGGTATGGGTAAGGTGGTTGGGAATTGGGAGGAAGTTGGGGATAGAGAGGACCTGAATGAGTAGGGGATTGATCCAACGGCCCGGAATGATTCGGGTAAGGATAGGGAGCTGGAGGAGGAGGTGGGTACGGCTGGGATGGAATTGAATGAAAGGAATTGGTGGGATAAAGATGAGGAGGGGGCGGATGAGATCCGAAACCTGGATTTGTTACAGGTGGTGGGGGAGGATGAGGGTAGTGATAGGGATAGGGATAGGGAACGGAGGAGTTGTAAGGGGCGTAATTATCCATGTAGAGATGGATTTTGCTGCTATTGATGTTGCGGTTGCTGTTGCTATTGCTATTGGGCGTCTCCTTTCTGTAAATCAGAATCAACTGTGGTTTTGTCGGGTCTTTATACGCGTTTGGGAGACAAAGTAGAATTCAAAAGGGATTGAGATGAGAGGGTTTGGCGTGTGCAGTAGGGAATTTGGGAAGCGGTTTGGACTTTGGAGAAGGAGTTGAATAAGAGACTTAAGGCGAAAGAAGAAAAGATGGATGAATATGTTGGTTACTGTAACAACGAGAGAGATCACGTGTTAGGAAAGGATTCTATGTATTTCAATTCAACATGGGATGTATCATTTGATAATACAGTTGTAGTGCCAGAGTGGTGTCAAAGCTTATGCATGTTGTTTCTAGGCAGCATCTGTTTTGTTGCATGACTGTGTTTTATTGTTGCAGAGAAGCATTTTGATTTTTAAGCTGTAGGTGAATTTCTGCATTTTCTTTTATCCAAATAGATTATAGTAATGAATTCCAATCTTGTCCTTCTATATAGAAATATTGTATATCTTTATATTGTTTATCACCATGGTCATGCCTGAATACAGTCCACATCATGCTACATGCAACCATACTCTGCTTGCTCAGGGTATTCCTAACGTCTCTGCTTGTTTGATTTTGATATGGAATATTTGATCTTTGGGTTTAGTTGCTGCTTTGAGCTATTTCTTTTTTATTTTGTTGGAATTAGGATTTGATTTGGATTTCTGCACAATGCATGTTAGGTTTTTGTTACTAAAATTGATATTGTTGTGTGGAAAGAGCCGCCACTGCAGAAACCCTTGCTCGCACCAATCAATATCAGCCATTTCCACTCTTGCTATAGCTGCTCGTATTTTTTGTTTTTTTCATTTGATTTATTTATTGTTGTTTGTTAATGTTGTTGAAGGAATTATGTAATATGAAGGTTGAATGTTTGTTATCTTTCGTTAATTTGTTGGAGAATGCAAGATGGTGTCCACCCATTCTGTGAGTTGTGACAGAATAGAAATATTTAGATGCTATTTTGTCCCGCAACGGTTCTGCTGTACTTTATGTATGCTCACTGCCTCTTTGGTACTTGCTAGTGATTATATTCTGGTTCAATGTAGTCTTTGAATTTTTCAGATGGCTCATGGTGGAACAAACTGGGGATTTTATAATGGTGCAAAGTGCAAACACTGGTGGAGATGATTCTGCGCGCATACATGCCTGACCTTACCTATGATTATGTGAGGAATTCTCATCTTTCCTTTGACTCTAGTCCTGCCATCATCCCATGTCTTATCTTTTAGTCTTCATACCCATTTCAAGGCTGTTGTGGGAATTATTGAGATTTTGCCCACCCCTTACTTAGATGCCTGTCACACATTCCACCTACCCCTATGAATTAGATGCCTCATAAAGGGCTCTACAAGAATGCCCCCACAAGATTATACGCCCCCACAAGATTATACCTTGGTGCATCCCATGAATGTACAAAATTAACAAATGGTGGTTGAGAAAAAAAATTATCCATGTTAATCTTGCTTTTTTTTTTTTAATGCAGGATTGAAGAAAAGAAGAGAAGTTCCCACATTTTTTGATGAATCCAAGAACATAGTAACGAAGCAAATCTACAAGAAATATAAGTAGGTAAGTTGGGCACTTTACAATGGTTCAATGTTCCTCAACTCATGATTTTTCCGAGTAAGCTCAAGCCTTGAGTTAGCACATGATGGGCCTACAACAGATCAGTGCTTGCATCCATTTTATCCATATCTAGGCATCATAGCTTAGGTGTGGTCATGTATGACCACCTAGAAGCTAAAAGTAGAAAGTGTGTTGGTGCACTTGGACATGTGGTCTCCTATATGTGATTATGTAAGACCCACCTTAAGTGGTGTCTAATGCCTTCCATATGTGTTATCGAACCCTTGAAATGTTTGTTGTTACTCTTTGATTTCATTAAGTCAATTTTAGTACCTCTAAGAAATGTTGTTTAAGTCCTGTTTGACTGGAATGCATCTGTGAACCGTTCTGAATGCGGAACATTTTGGTTTCAGTGGGTTTATATGTTGCAGACTGTGAGTGTATGCCTCTAATTTCTGTTTTACTCCGTCCTCTTACCTCCTAGGCCTTCCTTCCAACATTGTTTCAGATGCTGTAGTCAGGATGCAAGGTCAAAATTCAATAGTTTCAGAAGCATTAAGTTGTTGATGTTCTCAGTTGAGCTATGGTTCCACATATGTTATAGTGGGAGATAGATGAAATGTGATCAATGCACTGTCAGAAGCAGCAGTTCATTAGTTTTAATGGTCCTATTTTCTTTTAACATGTTATATGATTCTAATTTCTTACTTTAGCTATAAGCATTGAGTGGGGCCCGTTAAAAAATACTGTGAAAGCAGTTGTCTTCCTTGTGGATGAACTGATATGTTAATATATTTATTCTGTCATCTTTAAAAATGTATTGGCAGACTTCTCTTCATCTTTGATTATTTGTAGAGATTCTTGTACAATTGAAGTGATATTGAAGGTTCTCATACAAACAGTAAATAGAACTCACCTTTTGCCTTTTCTACTACTTCCAAAATTTTATTGTTACATCAAGATTGAAGCTTTTATGTTCTCTGAAGTTATAGTACATTCTGTCATGGTTAGATTACATATTAGTTGTTAAAATAATACAGGTTTTAGAACTTTATGTTTGATTGACAGCTTGACATTCTTCTAAATAATTCAACCAGGGAAAAGCTGCCATTGGTCAGTTGATGACTACGTCTGTTATTGGTTGTCATTTCCTTTGGAGTATTCTAAAGAAATATTGTGAGCTTTGTTTGTAATAAGTAATGAAATTAGTAGTTTACTTATTGTCTTGGGTGAACCCAAACATTTGTGGCCTAATTTTTTTGAGCTTAATGTTTACATGTAGATTTACTTTTTTTTTTTAATAACTACATGTAGATATGTTATAAGGCATTAAAAAAAGAAAAAGGTTATGTTACTCATTTCTGTTCCTTTTGACGTCCCATGCTGGTCATGCAGCTTTATCTCGATCCTCTGTTTGCCTTTCGCAGATAGTTTACTTATTATGATTTCTTCCTCTGGGCATAAATTATAAGTGCATACTTGATTTGAGATATGATTTTAAGGATCTAATATATTCTCGCTTCCCTTCCTTTTATTCTTGTTGAATCTTCTCTTCTACAGTTAGTTTTAGCCGGATAGATTCTGAAGGAAAGCTTTTTATGGGATTGACTGGTACGTAATGGGTGAATTAGATCCCTTTGCACTCAATGATGCTTCAAGACTCTAATTCCCCCTATTTTTGCTTCCAGTGGTTTTACAGCTTGCATTATGCAACACAGGCATATAATTCTTAACAATGAGAAATACTGTGGTTCTTGCTATGGTGTAGAAATGGTATGTTTTTCCAGTGTGCTTTATGTGCATTGTGTTTGGTTAGGTTTGGGTTGAGCACTATAAATAACATGTATAGGATCATCCCTAAATGGACCCATTTATCAATTGGGATAAAATGTCAACACGAGCCCAACCAATAAGTTAATAAGGGCTCAATTCGAACCCATAATGAACAGATTGGATTCAGGTTGGATCGGTGGAATATAGTGTAATTTGTTTTGTTTTGTTTTGTTTTTTTTTTTTTTTTTTATATGAAATGATAGCATTGGTTGTTAGCAAATGGACGGTTAGGATTTATTTAAATATATGAAAGAGTTTTTGATGGTGCTAATACATGCCCTTTACGAAGGGGGTCCGGGGGTATCCCCCGGCGGGGGTCGAGCTGACCGGTCAGCTCGCGGGGGCCTAGGGGGCAGCGCCCCCGGCGGGGGTTCGGGGGCAGCGCCCCCGAAAAAAAAAAAAAAAAAAAGGAAACCGATACATTTTTTTTTTTTTTTTTTTTTGAAAAAACTAAAACTATTAGCGACCGCCATAGGCGGTCGCTAATAGTTTTTTTAAAATTTTTTCTTGAGTATTAGCGACCGCCATTGGCGGTCGCTAATATTTTTTTAAACTTTTTTAATTGAGTATTAGCGACCGCCATTGGCGGTCGCTAATACTTAGCGACCGTCAATGGCGGTCGCTAATAATCTTTTGCGTCGACGTTTACGCGGCGGCTGCTAAGCGGTCGCTAGGCGGTCGCTAAAGAGTATTAGCGACCGCCACGGGACTTTTAGCGACGGCTACTGGCGGCCGCTAAAAGTCATTTTTCTAGTAGTGAGGTGATGTATTTGAGATTCGAACCACGAGCGACTAGATAAGAACTGATGCTCCTTACCACTTGGGTAAGGAGCCGTTCTTGTTCAGGGAGAATTTGGTGATAGATAGAGAGCCTCAATCCTTAGGGGCGGACCAAGGATATCTTTGAGTAGGAGGGTGATGGTCAAGTTCGGGGGTGAGAGCCCCATCCCGTTCCTATTAGAAATGAGTTTGGTAGCAACACATTTGTGGGCTGAGAGCCATGTTGGTTCACGGCGGGTTTGATTCTTTTTTAGCCCATTGAATATATAAATATTATTTAAAGATTTTAAATTAAAACATAATCACCATTAAAACCCAACTTAATTTCTATATATCCATGCCTGTCATGTGGTGGACATGGAACCATAGCCACCTCCAATTCCATCCCTAATCATTATTTGTGGGAATACAAAGGCATGGAAACAAATTAATGCTTTTGTTATTTAGAAACATAAGTACACACCATCAGTCTCTTCATCACTTTGTCTCTCCAAAAACCCCTTTGGACTTTGGAGCCAGAGAGAGGGAGAGGCCCCCTTTCACCACAGGGTCATCTAGATGGGAGAATCCCATATCAAACTGGAAATCTATCTTCCACTGTAATAATATATTCCAAAATCTTATCCACGGCAAAAAGTATACCATAGTACTGTTTCTAAAAAATAAAAAAACCAGAGAGGGATGACAAGAACTAACAGTTACCATTATCTTTACAACACAGCATTAAAAACCATTCCTTGACCAGCAAATATCACTGTAGTTTTGATGATAATAGATTGATGATAATAGAACTAATTTTAGTGCATGTAAGCAAACCCCACAACACAAATTTTAGCCAATTGTATTAGGGCCAATTTTTCTGAATATGGTTGCAAATAGGTTGGCCGAAACTTACTATTACTCCAGCTCTTTTAGGTTACCAAGCCTGATGGTCAGGTCCACATTCTGTCAGAAAAAAAAACTGGCCGACTCATTTTGGACTTGTTTGGCTCATCTATTTGGGCCTTTAAGAAGGAATTGGTCCATGACAAGCCAACTTAGTCATTGGGCCAAAATGGTGCCAACTTCTGGACAGCAAGTTATGACTCAAAATTGAAATTTCACTTTTATGTGATAATAACCTTATTTATATTTCATGGGGTTCACTTTTGATTGATCAAATACCTGATCATGTCCACACATATAAGAACGTCCCCAAATCTCACTCCAAACTAAGTTCTATACCTTTTAGATTCGTAATGTGCATAAGATATAATAATATTTTAAAAATGACCCATTCAGTGATTCATATCAGTCTAATTGAAGTGAAAGTTGAGCTCATTCTTATAGAACTGTTATATGATATGAGCATTTTTTTTGGTAAAAGATGATTCATTAACCAGAAAACCCCAACAACCAATAGTAAAGAAGATTAGGGGGGAACCAACAACCTCTTACCCAATGTGAACAATCACCATCCCAACAAAAACTCTTCCCAAAGTAATCACCATCACAATAGACCTATGAACATAGCAAAACACAACTAACACAATAGAAATAGCAAAAGATTTAATGTCCAAAATAATATGCTTTAGAGCCCAATTGATCTTCTCCCCGAGTAATGGCTTCAACGACTCGATCCCTTGGCATCCAACAAAATAATAAGCTTAGAGAATCCTGTATTACACGCTTATTTTAACACAAAGAGGATAGCCCGCGCTCCTCTTCTTTAGAGGAAGAGGCTCTTGATCCACAATGAGCACTGGCAACTAGAGGGATATTATTATTTATTATATAAAAACCATGAGCAATCTTGCCATCTTTATTCCTGAATGCCGCATCTTTATAAATCATGATCTGACCAATAGAATCGTAAAAAATTGGTGATAAATCATGATATGAGCATATTTGATCACACAAAAGTGAGACTTTTATATATAAGATCAGTTATAGGCTTCATACGCCATGGGCATTCTCAAAAAAGCTTTGACATTCAGTTCCGACCTTCTGATTGGAATCCGAGTCCAAATGCATCATGTATTGAAAAAGACTCTACAATAGTTGGATTATATTGCTTTTGTTTGGTCCGCAGCTTGGGCTAGTTATATTCTCAAAAGATTTACTTTAGTGGACCCTTAATATGAGTATGCTCTCCCACTTGTTGTTTCAATCTATTTTAGAGATAGGGACAATTCTCTTCTAAAGTTGATACCAGATCTGTATCTAGAGACAGATACATCGAATATCCATTAGATCTGGATCTGGATACACCATGGTTTCTCACTCGATGCAACGTATTTGAGTCCCTTGAACCATATGATTTTAGATACGACGTCTGTGGGGATCAACTCCACAAAAAAATACTAGTGATATAGATGGATGTACTAGCCGCATGGCATGATTTTCTTTTGAGTTGTTGTATCGATGATTTTTTTTTTTTTTTGATAACTTAAGAACCTGCCGACCCTCCTTCGATTGATCATTGGTAAACCTACGGATACATAAAACCATCAATTAGTCCTATATATCGATGATGATGGCCATTAATATAAGAGTTTTATCTCAATAATCTGAGGTCGGTTAAAATAAAATGTAAATTTAAATACCACAAAACGTACCTAGTATTGATGATATGGGTGTGAAAAGCATGACACGTATCAGTTATTTTTATTTATTTCATTGAAAACCAGTACTTTTCCGCGGATATTTAGAATCAAGCTGGGACCCTAAGGCTGGAGAAGAAGGCAAGGAGGGTGTGGACCACTGAAGGAAATGGTGTGCAGGAGAGCTTGTGGTCCGTTGCTGTCACTTGGCCCAAACCAGCCTTATTAAAGCTTTCGGGTAGAAGGCATTGTCACCAATCCATCACATAATAACAAGAAGTGGCCCACTTCACTTGAGAAGATGAGGAGGAGAGTTGTGTCCCACTTAGCTCACGTATGCAAAGTGATCACATATCAATTAGATTGGATGTGGAAAGTTAGGGGAAGTTGCCCATGGCCCCTCCTCCCTACAAGAAATACTGTGAGTGGGATGTTGATGAGCCCTTGGCCTTGGGCATGGACCACGTGGGTTTGTCCAACTGGTAGTGACTAGTGAGTGTAATTAAAAGAGTCTATTCTCTATATTTGATGAAGAGAATTTCAAAGTGGAATTTGAGTTGTGTAGGAATTACAAGATTTTCTTATACCTTATTTTCCGAATTCCTCAAATTCTATGTTAAGATAGAGAGAATTTCAAAACTCTTAACTGCATGAGGAAGTGGCCAACTAACCTTTACATGCTCTCAATTAGAAAAATTTCTAAATGCTATTACATTAGGAAGTGGTCAACTGACCTTTACATGCTCTCAATTAGAAAATTTCTAAATGCTATTACATTAGGAAGTGGCCAACTGACCTTTACATGCTCTCAATTAGAAACTTTTATAAATGCAACTACATTAGCAAGTGGCCAACTAACCTTCACATGCTATCAATTATGAAATTCTAAATGCTTTTTGAAGATTGGCATTTAGGAATGGAGTTCCTGACAGGAAATTGATGGTTTTTGAAGTTTTCATAGAATGATGATTCTTCAAATTCTTGGTATCAAATAGACTCAAGAATTACAATTATGGTAGAGTAGAAAAATTGGACAATAGGGGAAGCCCTTGAGCTCCACAGAGGAGATAAACTGGATCTTCTGGATTGAGAGTGGATCAACTGTCACACAATCGCCGATTGTACTGCCTTTATTAGTCTTCCTTGATGAGTTTCAATCTTCTGCCACCAATGGGCCTAAAATTCTGGTGAAAGTAGTCTTTGTGCGGGCCCACAAATATTTTGTGAGAAGCCCAAGTTGATTTTGATGTTTTAGAATTGACTTCCCAATCATCCTCGATCATTTATATATAATACTCTGGATTATAATTTATTAGTGTGAAGGAATTTAGCTGTCCACAAGATGAAACCCATGCATCAGATGTCATCAGTCCTAATCCAACAATTTGACTGATCACCTACATGTCCAACTCCTTTCATTGGATAGCAGGTCCACACTTCCTGAACTGAACGATCCAACGGTTAGATCTCTCATAAATGCATTCAAATGACGGCTCCAACGAGTGGGTGGGTGGGTGGGTGGGTGGGTCCTATTAAAAGAGTGAAGCCATATGTTGCATGTACTCGCACTTTATTATCACGCACATGTCCAGGCACTATACCAAAAATGAAAAATTAGAACAGATTACCGTTCCTAATTCGTGTGTTCATAATCCGTTCATCCGTTCCTAATCCGTTAATCCGTTTCAAAAATAGAAAATTGGAACATATGAACGGATTAGGAACACCCAAATTAGAAACGGTAATCCGTTCCAATTTTTCGTTTTTGGTGTAGTGAGGATTAATCCTCCTTGCTCTGGCCAGTAGGCCAACTATGAGGAGATGGTGGAAAATGATATAAAGCAGTGGTTGATCCCGTAGACCATTTAAGCCCAAACTTCAACTCTTCACTTGTGGGTCAGCCCAGTGGACGTGCATGGCCAAATAGGATACTTGTCGAGTCATGAATGAAATAATGACTCCATGTCTAACATCTCTTAATCATCCCATCCCATAGTTGAAAAGGATTATATGGAATCTCATATTAACATACCGTCATCAGTATGTCATGACAAATAGCACCGACATTGATTATTCGAGCGCTTTCAAAAGTTCCAAGTTTCTTTTAATAATAATAATAATAATAAGAGATTGCAAAACAGCTCGAAATGATCCTCATAAACCATTATCATCGCCATCGTCATCGTCATCGTCATCATCAAACTATGCTTAATAGAGCGAACTCAGGTAAATGATTTAGACATAACCCATTATGTTAGGTTGCACACAATTGTAAAAAAATTAATAAAATGGGCTCAGAGAATAAAGTACTTTATAAAGTTTTACAAACACTCTCCCCTAATTAAGAAAATAAATGTAACATGCCTTTAGGCTTAATCCAATCTGAGAAAAGATGATCAAATCTCTCCTTGAATGATGACTTGTAGAGATACTCCATTATATCTTTAACAAAGATTCAAAATGAGTACCACCTCACCCCTATCCACCAGGTCCCTTACAAAAAAATGATCTGTCTTCTCCTTTTTATATGATGTTTGGGACCCTAAACAAAACTATATCCAGATGCCACATGGTCCATTCAGATTGGTCAAAAAGAGTTGGGTAGAAGAGACAACACCCAAAGGCAATGAATCTCGGACTTCCCAAATATAAAATATAAGGGTCAGAAGTTGATTCTCTACTGTCTGGATGATCAATATCTCCTGTGAAGTTTTGAATGAGTGCAGATAAAAAAAAAAAAAAAAAAATTTGACCATATCATGGTTTTTAATTTAAACTTCACCAATTTATAAGTCTAAATAAAAGGAAAAGAGTCATCTCAGGTAGGTTCACACCCAACGTAAAATTTTTATCACAAGTAAAATATGAATTTTGACAAAAAGACTCTCCAATAAAGTTTGTAAAACACTTTGATGATGACGATTATGATGGATTTTGCCTTACAACAAAAACCGAACGTTTAGCCCTAATAATTAAGACCCAAAACAATAAGGCAGACTTTACCTACAATAAACAAATCAAAATGATTTAATACTTGACACCATTATCAATTCATATATAATTGGCAAATATACATGCACGTACCAAAGTCTTCAAAAATATATCTTGTAAGCAGCACCTTATTTGGAGGTACAGAGTAAAACTGAAATTTTGAATGAAATTATACTATACATTAATCATATGCATGTATGAATAAGACTCACACATATAAGGCTATTTTGTGTGAAAAAAAACTATATAAACCATATTCAATATGCATATTTCAGAAGATTGATTAAAAATACCAAAAAAAAAAAAAAAAAAAAACACATAACCCTCACATATAACATCATCCTCAATATGCTAAATCTAAAAGATTATTAGAAAACAATATAAAATATTAGTCGCCAAAAATCTTTAAGACAAAACACAGACATACGCATGCCAAATTTTATGGTGCCAAACTTTAGAAAGAAAATAATACTGTACTTGAGTAAGGCTGTCAAAATGCCACACGACCAGTTAACACGACAAGAACCCACACGATATTAACGGGTTCGGGTCGTTGACGGGTTAAACTCGTTACCACGTTAAGTTATTGTGTACGAATTAAACCAGTAATCCGTTAACAACCCACTTAACCTGTTAAATTTATTTTAGTCCATAAATGTAGCTAGAATAAATTTATATTCATAAAGAAGAAATTGAAATTTATTGTTTTATAGTGGGGTTTTAGGTGGGATCCACTCGAGATCATCACTTACAGTTTCGTGTGGCTTATATATTTTTCTCCTTATATATTTTTGTATGAATTTTTTCTTAATTTTTGAAATGACTGAATTATTTAATGGGTTAACTGGTTAGATCGTGTAACCCGTTAAATTAACAGGTCATGTTTGGGTTGGATTTTTTGATTCGTTCAGTTAACGGGTCGTGTACGGATTGAGGAAACATGAATTCATTAATCCATAACCCAAATTTGTTAACAAGACAAGATTGACACCACTATTAACCTAAGTGTAGGTATATCTAACTTTTTGGCGTTTCTTACCTTTACAGCTTCACCTTTTATACTATATTTTTGCAGGGTCAGACACCCCCAAAGACCAAAAGACAGTTTAAAATTTTCTTTACTCCAACAGGAGATACTGTAGTCATGGGAAGATAGATATATAAACATACTTTGCCTAGAATATAAACGACAAGAGTAGGAAATAGCACTTTTGTCGGTCTCCAATTTCCCTCAACTGTGGGGTCCAACAGGTGGGACCTAATACCTCTCAAAGGTATCACACTGTCCCAAGTAGCTTGCCGTGATTTTTCTTCCTATTAGCTGAGCTGATGTACAAGGCACAAAGTGCTTTGCATGTGAGACTACATCTTGTAAAGGCAATAGGTCTTGTGCTGCACTGACTTCATTTGACACCCAAATATACGCCCAAAAGCTAACAAAAATGCCAAAGTAAAACATGCAACCTCTTAACACCAAAAACACCTCTTTTTTTTTTTTGCTAAAAGAGGAGGGCTGCAATTACAAATGAGAGAGAAAAAACTACTTTCAAAATGAGAGAAACAGAATTCTGTTAAAACCAAAAGGCCCGTTTCAAGAAACAGAAGCAGATGGCTTCCAGTAACTGGGAATGTCAATGGACCTCCAATCGGGCCGGAAAAAAAGATGAAATGACCTCTCTTTTTGGACTCGGTTGATAAGTGGGTCCAAGTCTTCCAAGGTCCAAGCCCAAATGTCCAATTACCCAAGTGACATGTATGAAATATTATATATTATATCATTCATTATTGCATACTATTTGAAGTATACATTCATTTGAGCTGTTGACCTTCAAGGTCACTGGTTCAATCCCCATGACTACGAGTGCATCTTTTGAAGTATATATGTTCCAGGTTCGGGTCCATACCCAAAATTCTAATTACCCAATTGATATATAGGAAATATTATATATGACATAAAGTACACATTAATTATTGTATACTATTTGAAGAATACATTAATTTAGGCTGTTTCTTTCTGACCTTCCAAAGTGAGATTGGCTCAAGCCCCATCAGTGCATCTTCTAAAGTATATATGTTTGAGTCAGGTTCGGGTCCAGGGTATACATGCACCCATACTAGAACAGACCCATTTACATCCCAGCAGTTACAAGTGACCAGAAAAAAAAAAAAAGGAAAAGAAAAAAGAAAAAAAAAAAACTCATTAAAGAGTTATGACACAAAAGCCCAAGTACCCATAAAAACATTTCATTGCAACCACAATTTTACAATTGATAAAAATCACCTCTAATAAATATCAAAGGTAAAACCAGACCCCGTAGAAAGAAGAAATTTTGAGGATTAAGCATTTTACATTTCATATCAAAACGGAACCAACCCATTTCAAGAAATTAATCAACAGCCAAAAGGAAATGAACCATCTTTTAAAAGCCAGAAAAATAGGTTTTCTACAAATTTCTCTAACCTTTATCTTCTCCAATCCTTGTTGCACCCTCACCTCATGCATAATGGAGACCCCACTGTTCCTCCCACTGCTTCAATTCGTCGTCTCAACATCCCCAGTGCTTATTAGGGGCTATGAGTTCATCAGGTTTGGGTTCAGTGCTGACTGCTGACTCCAATAAAGCATATAAATAAAAGGTCCAAGTCAGTCCTAGTTTATAACTTAATAATCCAAATATACAATAAAATCAAATGTGGGTCTCGAGTTGGTTTCATCTTCATAGTGTGTCCATCAGGTCTTCAGCTGTGGACCCAGACGTGATCGATTGGGTCAAAATTTGGACCCAGACCAGGTGTCTTTTGGGTTTGGTCAAATTGGGTCTTGGATCTGACACAGCCCATATACATACCTGCTATAAATGTAATCTTCACAAACAACAAAAACACCATATATTTCCCAGGTGGTCTCCAGTTCAGATTGGTTGCAGCCCCAACACCGACTCAAAAGCCAAGCCCCATCTGTTGTCCATCAAGATAGGCATTATCGCTTGCTTCAGTAGGTTACCAGCAAGCATGCAACATCTCTGGTCAGGTACAGTTTCATTTTCATTTCTCTTGTGTTACACGAACTCGTGTGCCACATGAGAAGTGAGTTCTGGATAAAAGAAAAAAGAAAAAGAAAGAAACACCATCTACTGATTGGCAGCTCCAAATTGACAGATAAAAGATACTACAACAACAGATAAAACTCAACTTATAAAAAGAAATGACAACTGGTAAACAACTTACCAGAGAGATGTCTAGGAAATCAAAAGGTCCATCTGCTCATTCGTCTTTATCAACAAACTGCACGTTCCACATGAAATACAGCCTAAGTATATTGTGCAAAATCTCAGGTCAAACCTCGTGTCATTCTTCACATATATTATATGTGCACGTGCAAAGTTATGCAATTTCATCCCCTAAGTGTATTGAATTACTAGGGATAGGTACACTGTGAGACTTGGATTAGATGACCTCATCCTCACTAAATTAGAATTAACATGGATTAGATGACCTCATCCTCACTTAATTGGGAACTCTATGGTTAAGTGTTGCCATCCTCTGGTGGAGTTTGCAACACGAGCTTTTGTTGGTTTTTAATTATATGGGTTTTTAGTTGGGTGATGTAAGAGCAGGTACCTGGTCAGATTTGAAGCATGTCAAACACATAATGGGCTTCTCCTCCCTTTTTTTTTTTTTTTTTCATTTGTTGGCTTTTAATAAAACCAGTTGCCATTCAAAGAAAAGACAATTATTTATGCGAACTGTTTCCCTTTCACAGATTCTGATGTTGCACCAATTTTGCATCATGCAAGCCTTCCATTTCCTATTACTCCACCACCACCTTGTCGCATCTCCTCCACTGATCTTGCACTGCCTCTCTCTCCATCTACAGCAACAAAGGTCTACCTACATTAGAGGAACTCAATAGATCATCTATGCATAAGGTTCCTCCAAATGCAGTTCAAAAATTGGACTTGCTGGGCGACTTGGTCACCCTCAGGTTGAGTCGACTTGGCTTAGTAACACAGTATTTGGCCAAGTCAAATTGTGTGGCACCCTGGAGCATAGAAGGCAGAAGCATGAAAAAATTATACAAAACATGTTTAGAAAATCCTATAAATATAGAATTTTAAGATTCATAATGCTTTAGTTATTATGGATGAATCCCTGCTTGTTCTTCACTCAATCAAAGGATAGTGTATCTGATCTCTAGAAGCCTTTATCTTTCACGAAATGTGGTTTTGATCTAAAATCAATGCATAAGGTCACCAGAAGCCTCCCAAAGCTTCTCCTAACAAAAAAAGAGGGGAAAAGTGGGTTTGAATCCCCAAACTCAGCTAAGGTCTAAGGAGGTTACTCAAGGATAACTAAACTTGATGGATGCTGAGTCCAAATCGAATCGAGCTAGCTAGACTTTTAAAACCATGCCTCCAACTCAAATGCCACCTCACAACTTTATGTTAACCCGCTCTTGGCCACATCTTACTCCCTTCATAGCTACTTATGGCTCCTCCATCCTCATCAAGTCCACAATTCAATGAATGAATGCTTTAGGCCATCCAAATTAGAAAGCCTCCAAAGAAACACTCAAGAGAACATCCATAGAAGAAAACAAAAAAGTAGACAAAATTAATTATCACGCTGATAGTTAAATAGATCTATTGAACCCAATAAAGCTTGCCTCATCATCAAAAGTTTCAACCAACCATCTAGACTGCAATTGTGAAATGTGAAACCTTTCATCTTCTCATCAAATATGTCACGTTATATAGGATTCTTTCTTCTACTGCAATGCATCAGTAGATAGTCAACCATGCATGATGAGTGCTTTCACGATGCCTCAACCGAAGAGGTTTATATGAAGCTACTTGATGGATTTTGGATCTTCATTTTCTAACCATGTCTACCACCTATAGATCGAAATATCGGCCTAGACCACTCCACTTGTTGCAATTTATCACGGTTCAAAAGTGTACAATGCAGGCCATCTATGGTGTCGTTGAGGAAAAGTGATTCAATGCTGGTTGAAGAGGTAGGTCGAAGAGAACATGAAGTGGTATGGATAGATCTAAAGAAGTGCAACATATCCAAGGATTTGGCTTAAGATATATCGGAATGGAGAAACATAATTCATGTAGCCAACCCCAACATAGTTTGGACAAGGCTTTGATGATGATAATAAGTCAATTTATCGATATAATGGCCCCTTTAAAGCAGAAGCCTCTATTTTCTACATTCTTTTGTAAGGGAAAGGGTGAGGGTTGTGTGTCTTCCTAATCTTAAAAAAAAAAAGAACAACGAAAAACATTAGAAGTCAAAGAAGCAAAGCCAGCACAACACCCATACCTTGAGAGCTTTAAGAAAAAATTCAAGTTTAAACTTTCAGATTTTACAACAAATTTTGGGTTGGAATGATATGAAAATTATTCATTATGCATGTTTGGAGCAAAGATTTAGTCATACATTATTTGGGAAAGCTGCAAGTTTTTTTTTTTAAAGTTTTTATCGTTGATATCCTTGAATTTTTGGGGATTTTTTTCAAATATAAGATCTTTCTTTTTCTCCAAAAACTTGCCCTCAGACACAATTCATTCATATTTTTTTCCGAAATTTATATGTTCCAGATATCAATCTCTTAGATCTTAGTGTAGATATTAACAAGAAAGTAATAAGTAGAAACTATTAAGTAGTTAATAGTATAAAATAAGTAACGAGTAATATCTAAGTACTAGTATCTATGTATTTCATGGTAGAAAGTACATAATTTATGATGATCATGATAATACATACTATACACATGGTAAATATTAAATAATGATCTAGGACCTATGAAACAGAATGTTGGCAAGTCAAGAAGTAACACATGCATAAAATGAGTATAGCATAGATGAGATAGATGTGTGGTAAAACTTTTTTTTAATAGTTACTTTCATTAGAAAAGCAAGTAGTACAAGAGGAGTATACTGACAAGCAGGAAAGAAAAAAAGACCCCAAAAAAGAAACGGAAAAGCCCCTAAAACAAAACTATATTGGCCCTGCAAAAAAAAGGTCAGCTCCTTCCAATGCAATATAATCTGCTCAATAGAATAATCTCTAAAAGACGAACTAATCGACACCCAAAGTGCAACTAAGAACTTTACTTTGTCCACCAGGCAGCTATCACTAGTTACTTTGTCCAACATGAGATAGATGTGTGGTAAAACTAGGAAAGACAGAACTAGAAATGAGCACATATGGGAGCATTAAGGGCTAACGTCAATAGGTGATAAATTCAGAAAGATTCGTTTGAGATGGTTTTGACATGTCCAATGCAGGCCAACAATGGCCTCGATGAGGAAAAGTATTTCTATGAAAGTTGATGGCCCGCCAAGAAAAAGATGTAGGCCGAAGAGGTCATGGATGGAAGTAGTGAGGTTACATCCAAAGAAGTGCAACCTATCTGAGGATTTGGCCCAGGTTTTAGGATAGACCAAAATGGAGAAACAGAATTCACGTAGTTGACCAACATAGTCGGGACAAGGCTCTGACGACGATGACGATGATGATGATGATTGGGCATTAATATAATTGAGAGGCATAAATATAGGTGAACAAATACATCAATATTCTTATTTAAAAACCTATATAACAATGAAGGGGATACTCCCATCTATTTTTGTTACTAATGAAATAAACATTAAAAATCTAACATTTTATGATATTCTAAATTTTTAGAATTTTTTAACCTCAATTTAGATTCGCATCTATAGGTAAAATGTATTGCAGCAACCGATATGTATCGCCCCATACATATCATTTTGGGGAACGGCCGATACGTCCTCCATAACCTCTTTTTTTTATCCTTGCTACCACCTATGCAAAGACATTAATGATCTAAAATAGCTCTTCAAATGTGGTTCAAAGGGTTCCACATCTTCTCATTAAGTATGGATTCCCATATCTACACCTTTCATGCTCTTGTGGCACAATTTCGTACAAAGTTTGGCGATCTTCATTATTTTCGATATATTGAGGTCATTCAATTTATTGAAAGGATTCCCTCTCTAGAACAAATATGTCCTTATAACTTTTACAAAATGTTGGGCTCAAAAACAACTTTGTTATCAGTGTGCATTTGTGTCAAGATTAGCACTTTCTATAGTCTAAGGTTGCATGAGCACGAGTGCATGTGCCAAAATTCAATACTTGCAAGAGGTAACCAATTCAGCAAAGTAAAAAAAAAAAAAAGGAATTCATTGATTCATCTTATATACTAAATTTTAGTTTTTAAATAAAAAATAGTAAGCAAAAATGATACTAATAAGAAATGATTTCAAACTTACTCTAAACAATTCAATATTTTTTAGTTAGATTAAGGCAAAGCATAATTTTTTTTTATCAAACTCAAACAATGTTTAAATTAGTAATAGAAGAATTCAACATGATCTCATGACTGATATGCATTTTACACTGGTAAATCCCTTAAATTACTGCAAGATAAAAGATAGTCTCTAACATTTGAATCTCGTTGGCCCAACTTATGCAGCCATTCAATTTATGTCATATATGCACCAAGTGACCATCATTTTATGCATGAGAATGTCTATTATAAGACTTTAATATGTTCAATTTCCAGGTAATTGGCACTTAAAAAGAGCTAGTAACCAATGAAGCAATAATTAAATCTTAATAGGCAAAGCATACCTTGCTGGCTATTCATGAAGATTTTTGGGATAGACTGCAAAGTTATGGCAAAACCAGCACTATAATAAAGAATGTTTTCTGTAGGCACTTGAAGAAAGAATCAGCAACCCCCAATGCTTGAATGCAGAAGCAAAACTATGACAACAACATCAAAGGATCATTGATTGCAAACTGACCAGGTCTTTTTTCTTCTCTTTTTTTTTTTTTTTTTTTTTTTTCAGTAAAAGGACCAGTTGTTATTGTTATTATTTCTCAGTTCTCACCATCCAACTCAAGATCACGAACATTTTGGATCATTGGAATGCACCCCCCTTCAATAAGACTTTCCACATCCAAAGAAATGCTTTTATCCTCATACAATTTGTGTAGATCACCAATCAGAACTGGATAATTCTTATCAGTTGGACTAGGAAATTTTGTCTTTTGAACCATCTCCTTCAAAAGTTTAAAAGCCATGAGTGACTCGTTTTTGGAAATAAAAGCATTTATAAGTGCTACATAGACGAAACTATCAGCATCCATTTCCTTTGCTTCCATCTCATGGAAATAGACGAGAGCAGTATCTTCCTGACCACATTTACATAGACCACTGACCAGGGCCATGTAAGCTATCCTGTTCGGAGCACATCCCTTTTTCTTCATGTCATTCCAAAGCCCGAGAGCGTCATCAGGCCTTCCTCCATTGCACAAACCATCAATTAAAGTGGTATAGGTGATCACTGTCGGTGGCCTTTCGTTATCAACCATTTTAGAGAAACAAAGGAGAGCCAGGTCAATCCTCTTCCTTTTGCACCATCCATCAATCATCAAGTTATAGGTGACAACAGACGGTACAAGCCCCTTCTCCAACAATTCATTTAGAATGCCTTGGGCCTCAGATACTCTTCCAGCTTTGCACAATCCATGTATGAGAATGTTATGAGCTACCACATCAGGAAGATACTGATTTGCAGAAATTTCATGGAAAAGTTTCAAAGCTTGATCCACTTCTCCAGCCTTGCAAAGCCCATCCATAGCAGCAGAATATGCTATGATATTGGGAACAATGCCCACTTGAACCATGTCTTTCAGAAAACCACAAGCTTCCACTAACTTCCCTTGATCACACAGTTGTTTCACAAATGCGGTATAATGTTTTATCCATGGTTCGTGACCATGATGCCGCATCTCCCTGACCAGATCAAGGGCACCAGATGTGTTTCCTCTTCTGCAAACACATCCAAAGAATGAATTGTACGTGAAATGGGTTGGCTCGAATCCAGACTCCTTCATTTCACTCAAAAGCTTGTAACCGTCCTCTAATCGATCCTCATTGCACAGTTCATGTATCAAGTTGTTATAAATCAACAAATTCCCAGAGCAACCCATACAAATCATATTGTGTAAAAGCTTTAGAGCCATATCCAACTTATGCATCTTGCATAAACCATCAATCACAATACCAAATGAAGCTGCATTTGGGACAACAGCATCCTTCAGTGTAAGAAGACTATCAACTACAGCCATGGTTTCATTAACACTGCACTCGGCAACTGCCTCTTCAGTGTTCTCTTCCATCTGAGATTTCATCATTGCCCAAATCAGACTATGAGCTTCATCAACCTTGCCAAAGTAAACAAGCCCCTCTAACACCGCATTATACAGCAAAACCGAAGCATCTGCATCCAAATTTCTTCCATCCTCCTGAAGTAATCTCTTCGCTGTGATCAGATCCCCTGCTTCGCACAGTGATAAAATAAGCTTTGCAGTCACAACAACATCTGGGAAGACATCGAACTCCTTCATCTCTGAATACAAACTCAAAGCCTTTTTAACCTCTTTCCTCTCACAAAGCCCCTTGATCAACACACTGTAAAGCGGCAAGTCCCCGGAAAAACCCAATCCCTTCATCTTATCAAACAGTAAAACTGCCTTATCTATTCTCCCCTCCCTTGTAAAACCATGAATCAAAACAAAAAGAGTTTTCTCATTCAGTTTCAAATTGGCATCTCCCATTCTCTCAATCAATTCATAGGCATGATCAACCTCCCCCAACTTACTCAATGAGATTAAAAGGATCGCAAAGACATGCTCGTCTACCCATCCTCTACTGTGAATCCTATTGAAAACATCCAATGCCTGTTTGAACCTCCCGGAAATGCAGTACGCCTGCAAGAACGGGGTCAGAGTAAATTTATCAGGCTCCCAACCGGCATCAACCATTTCCCTACACCTCATCTCAGCAGACTCCACCCGCCCACATTTCGCAAGCACCTCTATCAAACAATTATAAGTATAATTATTGGGAACACAATACACCATCCTAGAATCTTCAAACAGGTGCTCTGCATCATCTGCCAATCCTACACTGCCCAAGCACCTAATTAAGAACCCTAATGCGCCGGCGGTCATCAAACACCCACAATTCACTACATCTTTCACAAGGGTTTTCAAGTGGGGTACCTGGCGCGCCCGGGAGAGGATCGTCGCCATGGTGTTGTAAGTGTAGCAGGTGTGCTGGAACCCATCTTGGAGAGCTGCCCATGAGAAGAATTCATGGGCCTGTCTCCAACCCCTCAAGCTTTTCAATACGCTTTCTACGGTTTTTGGGGTGAGATTCTTGGAGAGGGTTTCTAATTCTGAGGTGTTTCGGAGAGATGGGTGTTTGGAGAAGATGTTGGAGAGCTCAAAGGCGGCGCTTTGGGGGGTGGGAGGAGGTGGTGGGTTGATAGAAGGATGGGTGTTTGTGTGGAAATGGGGTTTGGGGTTTGATGGGAGGAGGGGATTTGATGTGAGAAAGACTGGGGTGAGGTGTTTGGAGGAGGAACAATCAAACAAATGGGAAAGAAGTGATCTTGGAGTTGCTTTCAGTATTTGTAGAGCCATGAAATGGGAATGGAAATGGGAAATAGAGGAGATGATTGCTTACCAGAAAGAATCGATTTTGGAGCTGCTTTCTGCTTCGTTTGCAGAAATTGTTGCTTGCAGTGCAGAGAACTTGTTTTTGAGTTTTTGGAACGGGAAAGAGGAGGGAAGAAGGGAAGAAGGGAAGAAGAGAATGAGAGAGGATGTGTGTTTTGGCCTTTTGGGTGTGGGAGAGGTATACAAGGTTAGGCTGGGTTGGGTTGAAACTTGGTGGGCTAGGGCAAGATAGAGCCTGGATGTCTGGCCCAGCTCAAATGGAAATGCAATTCCCAGTTCCCACTAGTGTGTGATTATGATATATTAATAATTGAAAACAAATTAACACCACCCTTTTCTCTTCATACTTGGGAATCAATCTGATTACTTCTTATTCATATGTTAATTAGGATATGTTTATGTAACGCCGTGGAAAAGTGAGTAAGCATAGACCTTGTTTTCCAACTTGTGATAGAAAATAATTTTACGTGGAGTTAAGCAAAAGGGGTTGCTCATCATTCTTTGTTTCTCGCATAAAATCATTGTATGAAACTATTTAAGAAAATAGAGACGGGGCACATTTGTGTAACGTCAAGGAAAGTGGATCATCGCTCTTCGATGGGCAGCAACGCATTTACTGACTCCTTATGAACAAGAAAAGAGTCTATGCAGTGAATTCACATAGGAAAAGAGATCGCAGTGCATTTGTGCGATAAGAGGAATCCATTATAGAGATGAAATTAAATCATTCTATATTGTAGCATAGAGATCCCCCAACATATCTAAGTTTTAGGCTACTACTTCCCTACTGGTGTCCATCAAGTGAATGGTCCAGATTTCTTGATCCGAGGCTAGAAGCTAGCCTTGGGCAACTTGAGGAAACTTGGTTGCAACTGTAGTCCCAAAAGTAAAGGAAAGCTTGCAAAGTGCCCATGTTGAAGAAATCAAAACGCAAGATCAGAGGCTGGAAATTGGAATCAAATTCATTGAATAAAAGAAGCAAAAACATACAACATATGACTCCTTGGATCCAATCCAAACATGCATCCATTTGGGACCGACTAGATATGTGGTAAAGTTAGCATATAAACGTTTTTTTTATATTTTTGGTCAATTACTTAAAAGTCCGCAAAACCTCGAAGAACATTTTTTTGTGAATGTCATAAAATGAATGTTTGTATTTGTAAATACCAATTATAGAGGAGTGTCTTTGTTATTGTTAGAAAATATAGGGGTGTGTCTGTAATTTTATATCAAAGTAAGCATGGAATTGAACTCTTATTAGGAATTAGTGGAAATGCATTCCTATTAGTTAGAGAATATCTCAGAATCCTTGTCCGGAGGATGTCTAAATTCCTTAGGAGTTCAACTCCTAGGAATTTGAGGAAATGCATTCCCATTGGTTAGAGAATATCCCAAAATCCCGGAATTCTTGTTTGGAGGATTATCTAAATTCCCCAAAACCATATTCTAGCATGGATTTGCAAATCAGAATTTAGGGAGCCAAAATGCCTCTAAATATTAGCAGTTCGCAAACCCATAAGGACAATTTAAAAGCTTGATGTACAACTGCCAACAGGCAGTCAGTCCTCATAGGGCTGGAATTCTTGCAAACAAACGTGCCCTTAAAAAATTAATTGAAAAAAGAAATGTGAAGATCCATAAATGTCATCAAACAATTTCCGTATTTAATGAAAAATAAATAAGGGGATATGAAAAATGAATACCCAGCTATCAACCAAGTAAATAAAACCCGATGAAATTGAGGTCTCATCTCCTTCTCCACATTGTATCGATCGCTCCTCCCCTCTTTAATAATCCTTTGTTGGATTCAGTGAATTCGTAGAAATTAATAACGGTCCTTTGTGTTAATGGCTTTCACAACTAGGCCTCTTAATGGGTAAGGACCGATGACCTAACGCAAACAATACACATTCTTGGGTAAAAGTTTAGTCCGAATGGATCTGGTTAGGTATATTCGGTCCAACCTGAACTTAAAGGGCAACCGGTCAGTTCGAGTTTAAACAGGTTAGGTTCAGAAGGAGAGACTGTGGATTGAGGCCCAACCCATATGTAACCTGTCTGATAAATAGGTTAAAACAATCCAATCTACATCTGACTCATATCAGCTATGAGGCAGATGCAACTCTGGTTTGCAAGTTAATCAAATGAATGACTTTAATCTTTAAATGGTAGGTCGGGTTCAAGTCGAGCTGCACCAACCCATGTTTTCTTCAGCTGAGTGAAATTCTCCATTTCAAGGCAAGGGTTGGAGCTCAACAAAAATGATTTTCTGTCAAATTTAAAAAAAAAATGATTCAAAGGTTTTCATTTTATGTATACAAAAGCGATGCACTAAATCGCAAAGAAGTTTAACAATGGAATAAACCTTTCAAAAAAAAATTAACAATGGAATGCTTGGACATTTTCTATGGCTTCATGGAATCTCTAGTGTTACAAAAATATGCCATACATACATTTGCAAGTGAAATACATGTTGAGGTTATGGGTGGAGTCAATGATTGTCACCCATCTTAAGAGTTTATTTGTTTACTTGGTATTGAATTCGTAGGTATTCCTAATAAAGTTAGATAGAATAAGGGGAATTTTCTCTTGTGGCCATTCCTGAATGCGAACATCTATACCATCGCAGTGGATGCCATGAAATTCAGGGTGGTTTTGGGTTTTTCCTGAGACTCATGTCTCGGTTAAAAGCATTTTCTAGCAAGGAATTGGGCTTGTTGGAAATTTCAAACATAACTTCACCTTTTTTCCTCTAGGTATTCCAAATACCTTGTCTGATGTAAGAATTCATAATTTTAGCCCATATGAAAAATGACACTTTTAGCATTATGAATTTTTAGAATTCTAACATTCCAAATGCTAGAGGGGGGTTGAACATATTTGAAATTCTATGTTGGAGGGCAGCATTTGGAATTCTCAAAATTCTCCCATGCAACGGTTCTTACAATTCTTCCAAACAAACAAGCCTTTAATGTCTAGATCAAACCGTTTGCATGCAAAGGCATTCCCAAAAGAAAATTTCATGTTGGAACGATAAAATGACATATTGATGAAGGTTGAAAGATATCAAGATGAAGATATTGATGAGACTTTACTTTCCTGGATTTGACTTACAAATCTTGAAAAATGCCCAATGAGAGTGGGTTTCCTTCGCTTTTAGCCCCTTTGATAGGGATTCCATAGCTATGGATTCATACAAATTCGATACCCATCAAACAAACAGCTGGCCTTTAGTATTTTGTTATCAAAGGAAATTTAAATATTTGATTCATGTGACTTTGGTCATAGAATCTTTCCAATTTTAGAAGAAGATGCCCAATGAGGGTGGGATTCGTCTATTATAAAATCACCAATCTTATAAATCTTATAATACACCCCAAACACTACTACAGAATGCAACACAAGAAAGATTAGATTATCATTAAACTAGCATCATCAGAAAAGATAGAAGACAGAGTTTGGAAAGTGTTGAGTGATCTGAGGTCACTTTCCTTTCTTTGAGGGAGTAAAGATAGAAATTTAAAATCATTCCGTTGAAGATGCTACCATTGTTTTCTCCAAGTTATTTTGAGCATCTAGGCATTATCTCATCTGGTGAAGGTACCATGCTACACATGCAGGTTTATTTATGCTTATTTTTTCTACTGGCTTCAGGATACATTATCAGTCCCTTCTAAAAATTCCGAATACAAACAACCTACTGCGTTTGATGACCTTTGAGAATTGATACAAAATTTTGTAGAAGAAATCCACAGAGAAAATGGTGAACTGGTGTGTGAGATAAATTCTACGCGGGCTGTCAACCTGATGTGACCCTTGTCCTTTTATCTGGACTTGTGACCGGCAATAACTAAGCAGTAAACAAGACCCGTAAAAGAATTAAGCAGAGTTGGAAGCAGTAAACAAATATGATATAAAAGAACGGTTCTTTACCGGAGTGATAAGGAATGTCAGTTCTTATCTGGTTGTTCGGGATTCGAACACAGGGCACGTCACCTCTTTCTGTTTGTGCAGGCTTCCTTCCCACTTGTATGGGCTTTTTTTCCGTTTGTACGGGCTCCTATCCCCACTTAAAATTGGCTGCCTTCAAGTGTGTACGAGCTCGCCCCCTTAACTGAGGTATAAAAAAAAAAAAAAAACATGTCCTATGATATGTTTGTAGAACCCCATTTTTCAGAAAACCTAAAAGGAAAAGCGGGATATATTTTTTCCAGAGGACATCTATTTCATTGTTTGATGTGAATGCCTTATCACAACAGAAAGTATAGAAAGCAGTGTAGTTTTCTACAATCCATAGAAAGGTGTTTTCAAAGGGAAAGGGTGTAGGAAAGGCAGTGTTTTTTGGCATACCTATGGGAAGCTGCCCCAGTATCCTAACTCAAACGAGTTATCTGAGTTTACCCTAGTAAGCAATTAAGATACAAGTGTCTAAATCGTGAGTCGGCTGTTGAGCAGTTAAGATGTGAGTGTCTAAATGGTGAGTTGGCTCTTGACTTTGACCATAAGAAGAGGACGATGCAAACATGCTGCCAAGATGCATGCATGCCCAATTAAAAATACAATAGGAGACTCGACAGTAACCACATGTGGGCGACTTTTCCTACACCCACTGTGCCACAACGTACTCTCTTCAATATAATAGAGTGCTGCTGTACTGTTTTCTCTGACAGGGATTATGGAAGGAAGATGCTGCATGTTTGAAACACAGGGGACCAAGTTGAGGAGGTCCTACCAATTTAGATAAAATGATTCCAATTGTATTGTTTAACGCACACCTATCCTATCCAGCGAGGTCTCACATGGTGACGAAGGAGACGAAACACTCTACTGTAACACCCATTTTTTATTCCGTAATGTTTACCAGCGCAAATTTTTTGTCAGAATTTTGGACGAATCTTATGATATCCATTGAATATTGGATATCATAGGATTCGTCCAAAATTCTGACAAAAATTTTGTCTATGTAGACTTTTTTTTTTATTACCCATGAACCCATTCATAGAAAAAAAAAAAGCATGCTCTCTCAAAAGAAGAATTCATGAATCAAACCCAGTAAACGATTCCTCATCAGCATAGTGAGATGCGGGATTTCAAATCAATTGAGCAACTCCTTATTCTCCTTTATTCCAACACTACAAAAACCTATTTGGATGTGTTTTGGTTAGTTGGGGGCAAGAAGGCTTATTGGTATATAATCAAAGTTGTTCAGTGAGCTTGTCAAGGAGGACTGGGAAAGTTCCTTAATACCAATATCAAATTTAGCAATACTCACTTTGTGAAATATTGCTCTTCCTAAAGTGACTGGGACTTGGGAGGGAGGTTTACAAGTGCAGAAAATTGTGTCAGTTTAAGGACTCACTTGTGCAACTAAAGAATTCCACTCTCTGCGTATTTCTAATTTTAGAGGAGAGATTAATCCAGCATTCATCACCCTACCATAGGAAACCAGAGCATTGTTTATTTTAAGAACTAATTGAGTTTTGATCAGGTCTGGACCTCACATTACTTGATCTTATTACTGTAACCATCTGTTATGAATTACAATGATAAAATCATGTCATGGTCCACAGCTAATCGAGAATGAGACCTTTCTATCCCCACCTAACGTATCCATTTCACTGATTCACAATTGTTAAAGTTGCAGCTTTAACTCAGCAGCCAAGTTTTACTTGAGACTAGTCCACTTGTTCGCTACATGACAATCCAAAGTACATGAAATTTCAAAAGCCAGTTCCGTAGCCTGAGGAACCAATCAGCATCATTCAAAGTAAATGAATAGGTGTTTTGAGGGCCATGTTGGGCGATATTTCTTAGCAACTTGCGTGTGTGATGACGTTATAGCTAGATTGAATTTGATCATAAGAAACAGGCGGTCCACACATGCATGATTGAACTCTTCTTATTCTTAAGTTAGAAATGCCCTTGCTTTATTAATATTATTATTACAAGAATTAATCACTATCTTTTATGGCATGTTTCTTATTGGACTTCATAGAATTTCTATTTGCAGAATTTCGAGATTCTCAGACATGGTGTATTTCCTTAATGTTCTCTTGTACTTGAGCATTCAAAAAGTTTAGAAAAAGAGAAGGGACGAGATGGGACGAGATGTCACATTATGTAAAAAAAACCCAATATTGCATATTATTGTCATAAATTATAGTAAAGAACTAGGCTCCAGTAAAAGGCAAAAGAACAATTCACTTTGTGCTCATCACTCATCACGCGGCTGTGTAAGAAGGCAGTTAGACCTACCTATGGGAGTAACAGCTTGGAGACCATGTCAAGATAGGAAATAACAAAAAGAGTTATAGGTAGGGACACTAAAAAAGTTTTCAGAGGTCTTAATCCCTATGTAAAATTTTAAGTTCATAAGATTATTTTAACCCCTTCATTCATTGCTTTAAATTTTAATGATTTTAAAAGGCACTTTTCTTTATGGATTTAATTCAATGGTCAATTTTTCTTTAGCTTTAAATTTAATTATGTCAATCTAATCTATTATGTAAATAAGTACCAATGGTGAAAAATGCTTGAAGTGGGTCACACATTAAAAAAATACAAAAAGTTGAAAGAGATTAAGTGACTTTCAAAGAAAGTCTAAAAGGAAGGTGTAAAGTTGTCGACCTTGGGGAACACCTGAGTGAGTGAAGTTGAATGGATTCAAATTGGTCCCACGGAACCGAATCTGGATTTTCTCACAGTGGAGCATAATTATTAGAGGATTTTACCCAAAAAAAAAAAAACAGATTAAATGACCAGTGGGCCCAAAAGGTCATTTTAACCATCACGGCACCAGATCAGTCATTTTGCACGAAATGATATTTTTTTTAAGTACTTTCAACTAGCGACCTTAGTTTTATAACATTAAGGATCGCTAGAAACCCTGCGGTGTATACAAAACAGAACATAAAAGGTATTTTTGTCTTCTCTTTCGTTGTCAACGGGATAAGTTTTCTTCTCCAAGTTGTTTGCGCCCAGGCATCAACGTTGTAATCCCCCTCCAACATCCTCTTCCTCTCCCTCGTACCAACTATGGCCCCCGCTCACATCCTCTTTGTCGAAAATATGTGCTTTGGATGCTTTTCTTTGGCATTTTTTGAGGCGTCTGTGATGCTATTGTCGTCTAGGTCATGGCCTTATTACGTCTCCATGCCTTTTGCTTTGGTTAATATTTCCTCGTGGCAGACATCTACTCTCCACTCGAGAATCACCTCTCTAAAAGGGTTTCTTTGTCTTCCTTGTGTAGCATTACTTGATAGCAAGAAAAATGCCCTAAAAATGGCTTTAGCCCTTTTTGGATGAAAATGGGCAGAGAACCCTAGAGAGGTGGATTCTATTATTTTCGGTTCTGAATCGCTTACAAAAGACAAATGCACATATAAATGAAGTTCTTGAATTTTCATCGCTCTAATCTCTATTCAAACTAATTATTTTAAAATTTTGTTGAATGGCATGGTTGATGTTTATTTTTTTATTTTGGTTTGATGGTTTATATGAACGTTTTTAAGTGTCTTTTTTTTTAATCTTGGTGGATGGTCTAAATAAAAAATGGCTAGGCGGTACTAAAATTCTTTTGTGCATGACATTCTTAATAGTCACCCACTTGTATACATATAGTTGTCTCAAGTATAGAAACTTGTTTTCCTTTGATTATATATATTGTTTAGAGAGAATGGGCATTAAAGGCATTTTTATTCATTTTCAAACAATTGGCTCTGTAACCACTCCTTATTACAAAAGAAGTATAGTGGTTGCTATGATGGCAATGCACAAATTCATTAGGAAAGGAAGTGTACCTTCTGGTGGGTTATCGGTAAGTACTAAGCCCCCTTTATGCTTTGTCTAGTCCCTAGTTCTGGTGTCTAGGCTTTCTACTTTTTTATGTTTGTATTTTGTTGGGTTATGGTTGTAGGTTTTTTTAAACCTTTCAGTGTACATTTCCTGTACTGAGAAGCTCTTTTATTAATAAGTTATTATTTTGTGGCACCATCGTTTATGCTAGCAAATGACTGGTTGATGACTCCAAGCTTTTGGTAAAGATGGATTCATGAAAATTGCAGAAATGAGGAGTTTTGTTTGTTTGATTTTGAATTTTGTTTGATGACTAGAATTATGAATTTGGGTAAACTGGGAAAGATAATAGAAAGCTTCAGTTTTAATCATGCAATTCAATTTGGGAAAGTGAAGTAGCAGGTTGATGAAATATGGTGACTGTTAGAATATAGGCTTGACAGGGATTAAAAGTCAACAAAAGGGGCTAAAGAATAAAGAAAGATTTTGCTGGCAGAATCATGCCTTGCTATAGCGAGTCCTCGCTATAGCAAGGTGACGCACAGAGCCCAGTCTGATCTGGACTTTGTGATAAAGTTTGAGAGAAACTTCTTTTTTAAGAGGATTATAATAAGGAGTCTTAAGCACGAATTAGTGGCTATATATTGGGTGTTTCTCACAACCCAAAGGCAAGAGAAAGATAAGAAATCATCTCTCAAGTTCTGAATTATTAATTTAATTGAGAGAAATTTTCTCTAGAGATTTGAAGAGTTGTGCTGCCAAATACTCTAAAGAGCAAGTTTCTTCTGCATCCCTTGTAGAAGATCATCTTCTTGCGTAGAAGATTTGAGGAGTCAAGCGTTGGATCTGTTGCAATCAACGGTGTGATGTCGTTGAAGCGTGATGCGACACAAGGTAACTTCAGTCTTTAGATAGGGGATATCTAGGGAAGAAATCTGAGTTTTTTGTAATTGCGAGATTCATAGTGTTTGATTAGATCCAGTACGGATCGGTGGTTTTTTACCCAGTTTGGGTTTTCCACCTTAAATTTGGTGTCCTTGTGGTGTGTGCTTGTGATTTTATTTCCGCTGCATAGATTATTGTTTTTTGCACACTAGTGGGTTGATTTATTGAGTGAACCAATCTAGAGATCTCGAACCCTAAAACCCTCAATTGGTATCAGAGCGGGTTACACTAATTTGTTGTGTTTGATCTAAAGATATTTCTAGAATGGTGTTCAATCGAGAAGGGACATCAACTTCTAAGCCCCCTTTGCTAGATGGTTCTAATTATGCATATTAGAAGCAAAGGATGATTGGGTTTCTTAAGTCCATTGATGATGATGTTTGAGATATTGTTGAGGAGGGTTACTCCAGACCAACAATTGTGGTTAGTGGACAAACTGTTCCTAAACCTAAAGCTGAATGGACAAAGGATGAGAAGCATGCCTCCAATTGTAATAACAAGGCAGTGAATAGTATATATAATGGAGTGTCTGCTGAAGAGTTCCGTAGGATTTTCACTTGCAAAACTGCAAAAGAAGCGTGGGAAGTCTTACAGACAGTATATGAGGGTACAGACACGGTGAAACAATCTAAATTACAAAGGCTGACTAAAGAATTTGAAACCATCGTGATGGAAGAAAATGAGACCTTTGATCAATTTTATGCAAAACTGAATGATATTGTCAATTATGTTTTCAAACTAGGCGAGGAAATTCAAGAAAACAAGATTGTCAAGAAAATCTTGCGGTCTCTACCTTCGAGGTTCGATTCTAAAGTTGATGTTATTGAAGAAAACAAGAATCTTGATACCCTCAAGGTAAACCAGTTAGTTGGAAATCTTCAAACCTTTAAAGCAAACCGTTTGGATAAAGGAAAATCAAAAGAGAAAGGTATTGCTTTAAAAGTCATTTCAGAATCAAGAAAGAAGCTTGAAAAGAAAATTGCGTCTGATTCTGAATCTGAGGCTGAAGTTGATTTGGCTGAAATGTTCAATTGCTTCAAGGAGTACATGAAGTCAAAACAAGTCAAGTGGAAGGGTTCTAAATTTGCGAAAAAGGATTCTGCAAAAGGAACTAAAATATTTTGAGTGCCATGGCTATGGTCACTATGCTAGTGAGTGTGCCAACAAGAAAAAGGGTGCAATGAAAAAGGCTCTCAACACAACTTGGGAGGAACAGTCATCAGAAGAAGAATAAGATCCTTTAATTGAAACTTCTGAAACTGTGAATGGGAAGTTTGTGGCTTTCATGGCTAATTCTCTATCTGACAATGATACCGATGAAGATCATGCTGATGAGATGTCAGATCAAGAGAAAGATTATGAAGCGTTGTATCATAAAACATATGCTGATTGTGTTAAGATGTCCAAGTATGGCTACAAGATCTCTATCAAGTTTAAAGCTGCTCAAGAAGAAAATTCTGCATTGAAAATTGAATTAGAGCAAGCACTTGAAAAGATTCGTCTCTTGGAAAGTCAAAAAAACTGCATGGCTGAAAATTTGACCACTGCGAGTCAAAAACTTAAAAAGGCTGAAAAAGAGATTGAGAATATGAAGACGGAATTGCAGACTGTTAAAGCTGAAAAAGAAGATTTGCAAGGAAGATTGAAGATCACTCTATCTGAGTTAGAAGTGAAAAAAGCTTCACTAAACAAGATAAACACTTGTTCGAAGACTCTTACAAATATTTTGTGTAGTCAGAAGTCTCAGTTTGACAGAAGCGATCTCGGTTATGATCAGAGTGCATCCACTTCAAATGCTAAAGGTAAAACAATTTTTGTTTCTAGTGTTGCACATGCTACTCCAGATACTGCTCTTTCAAATAATGTGTCGAGTAGCTTTGAAGAAAAAAAATGTGTCACGCATTGCACGCACATCTACTTGTCACCATTGTGGAAAGAATGGACACATTCGTCCCCATTGCAAGAAGCTGCAAAGTCTACCCAAGAACAAGCAATGGAAGAAGAATTTTTCTCCACCCAAGACAGCTCAAATATGGGTTAGAAAATCTGATTTGTCTAAGGAGTTTGCTACACTCTACTGAAAGTTCAAACTACAAAGGTGTGGGTGGCTAATCAAAAAAAGCTCTGATCAAGGAGGTCAAGTCCCCATCCCCAGTGCTGATACGAAGATCATAGTGACGGGGAGTCAAAATCGAGGGGGAGCTACTGCATCCAGATTGACGGAAGCTGAATGATTTTTGTTTGTCAATTATGGACAAATTCAAGGGGAGAAGAATGAAGCCCAGAGCAGTTCTACAAGCTAAGGCAATTCAAGATCAACAGTGCTGATTTTTTTTTAAAAAAATTCATTGTATTTTGGGTTTTTCTTTTGGATTGATCTTATTGTATTGTTCTAGGAGATTTGTCCCATAATTGCCAAAAGAGGGAGATTGTTAGAATATAGGCTTGACAGGGCTTAAAAGTCGGGCTGAAGAATAAAGAAAAATTTTGCTGGCAGAATCATGCCTCGCTATAGTGAGGATGATCCTCGCTATAGCGAGGTGACGCGCAGAGCCCAGTCTGATCCGGACTTTGTGATAAAGTTTGATAGGGACTTCTTTTTTAAGAGGATTATAATAAGGAGTCTTAAGCACAAATTAGGAGCAATATAATGGGTGTTTCTCACAACCCAAAGGCAAGATGAAGATAAGAAATCATCTCTCAAGTTCTGAATTATTGATTTAATTGAAAGAAATTTTCTCTAGAGATTTTTGAAGAGTTGTGCTGCCAAGTACTCTAAAGAGCAAGTTTCTCTAACATCCCTTGTAGAAGATCATCTTCTTGCGTAGAAGATTTGAGGAGTCAAGCGTTGGATCTGTTGCAATCAACGGTGTGATGTCGTTGAAGCGTGATGCGACACAAGGTAATTTCAGTCTTTAGATAGGGGATATCTAGGGAAGAAATCTGAGTTTCTTGTAATTGCGAGATTCATAATGTTTGATTAGATCCAGTACGGATCGGTGATTTTTTACCCAGTTTGGGTTTTCCACCTTAAATTTGGTGTCATTGTGGTGTGTGCTTGTGATTTTATTTCCGCTGCGTAGATTATTATTTTTTGCACACTAGTGGGTTGATTTATTGAGTGGACCAATCGAGAGATCTCGAACCCTAAAACCCTTAGTGACTTTGCACCTTTTCAGCTTCTAAAACCCCCTAGTTTTTTACTGGCAACTGTTTTTCCCTCCCAACTCAAATTGTCCCTCTTTTTTAAAAAGCAAATTAAAATAACAGTTTAAGTTCACTACTGATCTAAATCAACTGTACTCAATACAACTTGGGTTTAGCCAATACCTGACTCAAGTAGTCTAGTTGCACCCTATCGAGGATACTTTTTCCCCCATAAAGCCGAGGATGCATTTTTGCTTGAGTTCCACCTAGGGCTGCACAAAACAGGACTGTAGACCGGACCGGACCACAAAATCGGACCGGATTTCCGGTTTTAGTGGTCCAAATCCGGACTGGACAAGACCAGATTTGGAAAACCGGTTATATCCGGTCCGGTCCGGTCCAGGCCTTTTGGGATCCGGTCTGGACCGGACCGGACTTATTAAAATAATAAGTTTTTTTTAATATAAGATGAAAAGATGATGGATTATTGCATTCAGCCCATGAGCCCAGCGCCCCAGCCCATTTGCAATGTCATAATGATAATGATAAAACCCATCATTTTGTCTGCTATTCACAAATGGGTAGGCTCATAAATGATCTTCATGGTCCATGTTAGACCTGAACCTGAGCCTAGACTCCTCAAATGTAAATGGATTCGCCCCTTGATATATTGAGCATGGCTTTACTATGGCCTTCTGACAGCCTCAGAGTTGGTCAAGCTTAGGCCCTGCCCAGCTCTCTTTGGCTTAATATGGTTTTGAATTTTAAGTCTGTGGGCTGGGCTTCTGCTTGATTTTTATATTTCGGCTCCAAAGCTACATAGGATGGGTGGACTTTGGGGGGGCTTTGGTTACCTAAACACCAAACAGTTGGCTACAGAGGCTCACAGTTTAACAAAAGGGTAAGTCCATGTGCTGACACATTTCTCTATCTTGAAAATGAAAAAAAAAATTGAAACCGGTCTGGACCACTTTAAGTGATCCAACCGGACCGGTCCTTCATTTTAGGCCAGACCGGAAATCTGGTTGTTCAGCCCTAGTTCCACCTGATAGGCCTTGCTATTGATACCTTAGCAACATGCTTGGTATGTCATCTTCCTACTTGTTTCAAAGTGTCTAGGTAACATAGCTGTTGCACATTTGTTTGCATGACATAGACTGCAACTTAATCCTTTTCAATTCACGACTATGTTTTTCCAAAATGATTGTTCAACGTCCAGTGTTGGTTCATGGTTTGTTCCAGATTAGGACAAGCTGAGCAGATAATTAGGAAGTGTATTAAAGTTGTAAATTGCACTCATTGGTCAGTGCATTGTTAAATAATGTTATATACTGAAGCACAGATACACCTTTTGCAATTACACTTTTTCTTATGTTAAATATGTTATCTATAAAAATAATTATGTGATTCATCATAAGTTTTTATGTAGCATTTATTGGCTTAGGCATTGGATAAAAGGCATCCATATAACTTTGTGATTGTAATATGTCATGCAATTTGAATAATGAATGGTTATGATACCTTTTTACATATTCGGCAATGTCCGTCTACTATTTCACTTTATCCGTTCTAACGTAAATTGCCTCTTTTATTGACTGTTTTTCCTATTCAATTTGTAAACAGAGATTATGGTTGACACAGTGATTTGGAGATTACAAATGGGGTAAGCCTTGGGTTTGGACTTCCGTGACAAAGTCTGATATCCCATATCAGTAGAATGGGACTGACTGCAGTTTCTTTGCGATTAGATACGCAGAGCACCGCATACACCATCGCCCGATAAGGTTTACCCAAGCTGACATTCCGTATTACCTATGGAAGATCTTGGTTGAGATCTTCAAGAGAAGCTGGCTGCTGAATGCTGACAGGCTTCAACTTCCCAACCTCCCAGCTGTGTAAAGTTCTGTTACGGATGAAATCAAGCCCTTAATTGTAAAAAGTTTCGTAGAAATCGTTGTGATGGAGTAATTCTTTTGGGTGAAAATGCTGTAATGGTCTTATTGTTTGGAACAACAATTTTTTTTTTTTTATTTGAAGTTGAAGTTTATGTATGATGTAATGTACTTGTTATTTTGGGTGAAAATGATATAATGAAATTGTTCTTTGGCTGGATCCAGTTTGTTGAAGTTGAAGTTGAAGTTGAAGTTGATGTATGATTACATAAAGTTACTGTTTTAGAAGAATGGACATCACTGTACAGGGCAAGCATGAGTCCATAGTTGTTAAAAAGAATTAATTGTTGTTAATCCATCATGATTTAAAAACAGAAAACCTTCCCAGCGTCCCTATCGACCTATATTTGTTATAGATAAGGGTCTTATGAGACCCATACGACAGCATCGAGATCCTTACCAGCGTCCCCATCGACCTATATTAGTTACAGAAAAGGGTCCTTAGCGACCCTTGCAATAGCTTCTAGATCCTTCCCAGCATCCCTAGCGACCTAAATTAATTATTATTAAGGGTCTCTAATGACTACTTAAACATCATCTGTTTCCTTCCCAGCGCCCCTAGCGACCTATATTACTTATAAATAAGGATCCCTACTGACCTTTACATATTAAAACATAGTGCAGATCTGAAATAGTTTTGATGGACAAATCAGGTCCATTCCAACATAAATATATGCAGAGCCTGATCCAACGAAGTGAGGGAAATTATGATGTTAACAACAACCAAGAAGAACGCAGATGGATCATTACATCTGAAAAAACCCAAAATGTCATTGACATATCATTACATTTCTTCTGATTACGTTGTTGTTTGTATGCATCATGGTTTAAAATCTCAGTATCGGTCGCGGTATCGGCCGGGCCGAAAAACCGATATCGTCGCGGATATCGGTCCGTCGCGGTCGTCGCGGTGTGAATTTTTTTTTAATCCAAAAAAATTCGCAAAAATATTCAAAAAATCCAGAATATTAGAAAATGTTGGAAAACAATATTTTTTTCCATTAGTAACAACAATAAATCAAAATCTCGGTCACCTTAAGTTATGAGTCATGTCTGTTTCGCTGTTCATTTTATTCTCCAGTATTTTATATAATGCAACCATTATTGATGCTCATGATCAATAAGATGAAATATTATAAATTTGACATAATGCAACCACAATTTTTGGCAAAAACTCATACTTTTTTGTTCCAAAAGTATAGATCTATTTTAAACTAACACATTATCAATGCATTTGAACACTAATGTGAAAAAATGTAATTGATTTCAAGAAAAGTCTCAAATTTTGGAAATAAAAAAAATTTAGATCTACATTTTAAAATACTAGATCTAGGGAAAAATAAGTGAGTAACATCGAATCTAACTCAATATAAAGCCTTTTGGTTCATGAATTAGTGTATTACATAATCTTTTACTACTATATCATTCCAAACATAATTAAATAGGTTTAATATCATATCTAGCAGCTTATGATAATAATAGACATTCAAGCACAAAAAAAAAGAAAGAAAATTAGCAAAAGAGTCCTAGCTATCATGGTCAAGTAGGATCCTTTTGTCTTCTTGATTGCCACTTCTCTAAAACATGTGCTTCGCAGAGGGGGTCCGGGGGTATCCCCCGGCGGGGGTCGAGCTGACCGGTCAGCTCGCGGGGGTCCAGGGGGCAGCGCCCAAAAAAAAAAAAAAAAAGGATATCGGCCGATATTTTCAAAATATCGGCCGAGATATCATCACGGCCGATATGAACATCATATCGGCCGATATCTCGCGATATTTTGGCGAGTTATAAACCGGTATCGCCGATACCGATATCTCAGCGAGATACCGGTTCGTATCGGCCTATACGAACCGGTATCGGCCGATTTTTAAAATCATGGTATGCATAAAGAAGCCATAAAAAAACATGTGAAACAAAATGTCAATTACATGTCATAGAATTTGTCTTCTTCATATGCATAAACAAAACTCATCAAATTACATGTGACATAAGATAGCAAAAAATAAAAAAATTGATTTCACTACTGAACAACAGGTGGATTACGGCAGGTCCCCCGATTGTGTCACATCTCTTTACAGTTGGAGCAAGTTACAACCCTTCAGACTTGGTTACAATCTTCGACCCGAACCCTATTCTTCTTTGGCCTGCCCGGCTGCTTACTTGCTAATGGAAGAAGAATGCGTTCACAAGAGAATCTCATTTGTGCAAGGTGGTATAGTCCGGATATACGAACATATTCCAGCTGCCTCTCGTTTAGATGCTATGTCCCGTAATCAGGGCTAGTCGGAATGCATCTGTACGTACCAAGCTCCTGTCAAAATGTAAAAGATAACACGTAAAAAAACATGCATTGATATTCAATTGAAAATGGTAGGTGGTTTAGCAACGTACAATCCCATTATGTATGGTCGATGAGATGTGTGTTTTCTGTTCAAAAAGAAGTTAAAATGGGGCATTTTCTTTCACATTGCTGCTCTCTGCTTTAGACATCTGCAAGTTACAATAAAAAAATTGAGGAACATGTAAGCACTGTAGTTGATTTCACTGTTAATTTATAAAAATGCAACTTCTAACAATCAATCACAACTCTTAAGTCAGCTTAGTAAAACTCAGAAGCATAAATCACTACACAAAAAACAATTATCATAATTCGGAATTAACACGCACACATGCACTGCTAAAATGCATTTCTTACAAGAGACACCACACATGTACAGATGATATTAGATTAAAATAAACTGTCATTTATACACTATGTATTGATGAGATAGGAGATTCCACAGCAGTTAAGAAAAGAACCTCATTTTAAAATAATCAGTTTGAATAGAGATAAGAGTGATGAACTTGAAGACCCAATTCAAGAACCTGACACGAACCATCTCTGCCTCTTTGTCCCACTCTTGTGAAAACCGTAGTTGTCAATTTTTCTAATGATGCCATTTCAGTATGCCTCTAACATGAAATGATTTGGAAATTCGGCCATTTTGGAGGGTCTCTAGTTCCATTCAGTAATGGTAAAGAAAACTAAAATTATAAAAAGGAAATGATCTTTAAAATTATACTTGAAATTCCCAGTTTCAAGTCCAATCATTTGATTAATAGGGATGAAGTGAACTTTTTATCCACTTTCCAACCCAGATTTTGGGCTTACAGCATAGAGTAACAAAGCAAAATAAAAAATTGTGAATATGTTCTTTAAGAACCTGTTTTGGCTTATTTCAATAATTTAACGTTTCAGCTAAAACAGGCCAAGATTCTAGCCAAAAATTTATATGCATGTCCTGTTCATAAATCTTACCCAAAAAAAAGTTGCTGCCAAAATAGACAAGTAAGGCGAATGTCCCTTTCTCTCTTACTCAAATGAGAAGACTCAAATAGCTAACAAAAAGGAGTTAAAAACCTGAAACTCATGGAAGTTACACATAGCGATTCAGAACCGAAAACAATAGGGTTCTCTGCCCATTTTCATCCAGAAAGGGCTAAAGCCATTTTTAGGCATTTTTCTTGCTATCAAGTAATGCTACACAAGGAAGACAAAGAAACCCTTTTAAAGAGGCGATTCTCGAGTGGAGAGTAGATGTCTGCCACGAGGAAACATTTACCAAAGCAAAAGGCATGAAGACGCAATAAGGCCATGACCTAGACGCCAATAACATCACAGACGCCTCAGAAAACGCCAAATGAAAGCATCCAAAAGCACATACTTTCGACAAAGAGGATGTGGGAGGGGACCACAGTTGGTACAAAGGCGAGGAAGAGGATGTTGGAGGGGGATCACAGCGTCGGTGCCTGAGCGCAAACAACTTGGAGAAGAAAACTTGTCCCATTGACAATGAAAGAGAAGACAAAAATACCTTTTTTGTTCTACTTTGTATACACCGCAGGGTCCCTAACAACCCTTAACGTTATAAAACTAAGGTCACTAGGGACTAGTTGAAAGTGCTAAAAAAATACAATTTCGTGCAAAATAACTGATCTGGTGCCACAGAGGTTAAATGACTTTTTGAGCCCATTGGTCATCTAATCTGTTATTATTATTTTTTTGGTAAAATCCTCTAGTTATTAAAAACTTGAGCCATTCAAATAAGATCTCTTAAATTAGGTTTCCTCATACTTTACCCCTTAATATTGTGGATTGATTTTAAAAAAAAGTGAATTAAATAATGCATGAGATTGGATGAGTCACTTCTTTACCAGACAATCAATCTTATGGTGGGACCATCTCTAATTTGAATAAAACTACAATTTATTCCAATTTGCTCAGGTTTTTAATATTTGGGCCCACCATTGAGCTCCACTATTTTGTCTCAAGATTTCTCCAAGTAGAACTCAATTGAATATATGCCACTCATAGGGTGTAATAACTATTATGAGGTTTTATTTGAGCATAAACATATTATTTTCACCAACATCTTAATCACATTATTATTATTTCTTTTTACTCCGGCAAAGGGGGTTGGAATCCGAGAGAGAGCTCACACACACAAGAATACAACCCACTAAAGTGAAAAAGTAGCCTCCATATAGGCAAAAATAGCTCATACACAAGTGGGAAGAAAGGCTACACGCCTACACGCGCAAGGAGAGGGGGCATACTAAGAGTATTTTATTAGTGTTGGCTAGTCCTACTTTTCTTAAGCAGCATTCACACTGTCTTGCCAGCTATTTTTTACTTGACCACTAGTTCATCAGGACCTTCCTCTTTTATTTGAGCTTGGGACTATTATATAACAAAAAGTAGCTTAAGATTAAGGAGAATCAATCATTTTAAGCATGTACAGTGGATGATGTAGTTATCAAAATGTGTTTTTTAACAATGCCAATTTTGGCCATGAGGATTTTGGAATTTCATGAGTGGGTAAATGCAGGCCTTGTAGCTGGAAAGATGGAGTTGGTGAATCCACATTTTAAGGAAATTTTGGTGATTCCATTTCCACAGCAACAATGTTCAATGGGACCACCATTCCTAAATCAAGTAAATCGACCGTTCATTTACGCACGTGCCCTGCAGCTGGCAAGAACAAAGTTGATGTGTGGTCCCAGCGCATGATCAGTCAGATGTGGGTCCCACCTATTTCTCTGCAAAGAGGAGGCGGCTCACCTGCCCCCTTCTTTGGAAGCTGTTCGAAATGACAAACCGTGTCTGCTGATAGTGGGGCCCACTTTCATAAGCACGTGCGGGTCCTAGTCCCATGCATTATTTCTCACGAACTTTTCGTTGCCGTGTGTGCCGAGTAAGGACAAGGAGACGGCAGAGATGATGATGATGATGGTTTCAATTATCAACCGTCAAAAGATGACGGATCTGTTGACCGGCCAATTGGAAATTGAAACGTGTACGCAGGCGGTAGCTCGTAGTAAACTCGCACGTGCAAAAATATCCGAGTCGGCCACCATTGTCAGTTTGTCACCTTCAATTCAATCTTGTGGGACTGGGAAAGGAGAAAGGGGAGCATTGAAGAAAATTTTCAAAAATGTCCAAAAGTTCTCAGAATATGCTCTCAATGTCCATCGATGCAAAACCTCAATTTTACACAAACAGGATCTTCTTCCCATGGATTCTCATTTATGCAGGTTAATTTAGAATAGACATAGAATCAATAGCTCTCGATGTTTATTCCGGGCAGTGGGCGTGGGGGCTAAATAGGCCGTTGGATTTTAAAGTGCAAATCCAAAATTTTCATATGGATTTTGAGGGTGAGTCTAAATAGGTTATTGAGTTTTACAGTGCAAACTCAAATTTTTCACATGAGTTTTAGGGGTGAGTCCAAACTTTTTATGAGCATTTTGGAGGTGGATCTTAAATTCTCATATGGATTTTTAGGCCCTTTTCAGCACTGATGGGTACAAATTACCTCACAAGTTTAAAAGATAATGGGATGATCATGACCACCTATTTTAAGGTCTAAAATATAATAGTTATCCAGGTGCATAAATAATTTAAGCGGCTTGGGTCTCAAATATAGTTACAACTATTGGGTCATGTTGATAAGTTGTGCACCCCTGGAACACATTTAAAGTGACCAATATCATATCATACATCTATGGTATGCACCAAAGAGGGGGCAAGGGCTACTAGTCACTCCCTTGAAGTGTGAATGGTAAATCAGACTGTTTTTCGGCTACGGAGTAGTTCCATGAGCACAAAAAATTCAAAAATTGATTTCACTTCTCAGCAAAGCTATGAATGATCAATTAACACCTCCTCCTGCAACAACCGACCCCAAATGGCACCCTTTACTATGTGACCTTGATTGGAGTGAATGTTTGGCCAATCCTCATTTGTAGCAATTAGCATGCCATAGTTAAAGACCTAGGCTTTTGACTTCTAATGGGGCCAAGCCCACCTAGTGGAAATAAAATGTATTCAAGATAAATGCTAGCTCTCCAATTGCATGGGGGTATGCTCAGATAATATTTTTTTTTTCTTTTTGTTTTTTATCTCAAGAGTTGATACTACTATAAAATTTGACTATTTGATTAAAAGTAGTGTTTAATAAATATGTTTAATATTTTGCATTATGCAGATGAATGGTGAGCACATAGCCAACTATTCTTTAACCTTTTACTAAAAAATAATATTTTATATTAATAACATTTTTAATGAAACATTCAGTCTAAGAGGAATCCTAAGTTGAAGGAGTTGAACTCCACAACAAAGCTAACTTATTGAAAATATGAACAGCTTAAAACGAACACCCTTTCCATATATATGACATCACCAAATTTCGTTTCAATAGTAGTTAGTCCATAGGATGATTGATAATTTAATCAAGAATGTGATCGATAAGTTATTAGTCAGATTTATTAATTACGTTATTTATCAATGGTTAATCTTATGGTAGGATCAACAACTCCTTTTGTAATAAAAGTTGAGATTATTCATACATTGTGAGGACATTTATTTTGAGCTACTTAGATTTTCATTAGGTGGGCACACTATAAAGCTTTACTTTTCAACTTAAAATTTCTTCAAGTCAAAGCTCCACGGATCTCTCCACTTGAGTCTCATACATTCTAGTAATTGCTTTTAAAAAATCAGACTATTACATTTTTTAGATTAAAGAAGCAGTCATAAATTATAGTTTGAAATACCCCATACAAGCGTTAAAATGGATATCATACTAATATCTCATGTGAATTATTAATGGTTTTTTTAACATTGTCGGTTAGGTGGTATGACTTTGTACAAAGAAGACCCCCAACTTCTAACAAATCCCTATCACAATACAGAAAATTTCCTTTCTATTGCATTCTCTTCCATTACCCTCCATTCTTGTAATCTTTTCCATATATAAGACATGATATTTATCATATTAAGGTCACTTTCTCAGCTAGCATATGAAAGCTAGCTAAAGCTCACAACACTATGGGGTCTGTGGTCCTTGTCAAATGCATGGGTAGTCAGGGTAGATGGTGAATTAAGTTCTACCAATATTGATTTTACTGGACATTTTCCGCTAACTGACCCAAGGTAATCATATGAATGGTTAGAAAGAATTATTTGTTTTCTTTTTTTTAATTATTGTTTTTATCTTCTTTGACCATGTGGCTAACAATGTATATTTAATGAGATTGATTTTCATACACCTCTAATCGATTGGCCGCCTATAATATTGTCAATTGACCTAACTTTAGCCTGAGTACTCCAACTTATCTACAGTCCACTTGTTAAGTGTTGGAGCTAAATCCGGATTCTTGTTTAGGTCAGAAATCCTTGATGGGCTAGATCTGCCCTAATGTCAAAAGCCTATTGGACTCTTTTTAGGGTTGTTTTTTTATTAGAATTCCAGAATTTTATATATGGGAGAATATGAAATTCTCCAGAAGCTATCCCCTTGAGGTAGAGCTCCAAATCTCTCATCTCAGTGGAGCATTTGAAATTGTAATAAAATAGGTAAAAAGTGAAGTTATAGGAATTCCAAAAGGTCATTTAAAATATTTTAGGTGAGTGGAATTTGAAATTCGAAATTCTCATAAAAGAAACACCGCATTTCAAATGTTAGGAGACAAGTCATCATATCATCTCCAAAAAACCGCAGCATCCTAGATTAATGTTATAAATCCTGACAAAGAAATAGGCTAGCAAATGCTATGTTTCTACATAAGAATTTCAAAACTTCAGCTACCAAAAAGGTCTTAAATGCCCTAACAAAATTTTGAGATTTCATGCCTTTACTTTTTGATGGAATTTTTGAATGCTAAAGTACAAAGGAGGATTTAGAAAATTCAATATGTTATGGCATTTACAAATTCTAAGAACATAAATTTTCTGAATTCTAGGGCCCGTTTCTTTACTGAAATTCATAGAATTCCTAAATCCTTCCTTATACTCCTTCCTTATACTTGAGCATACAAAAATTTCACAAAAAGTAAAGGGGTTAAAATCTCTAAAATTTCAAAGGTCAATTCAGAGGTTTTAGGTGGGTTTTTTTTTTTTTATGATAAAAGAGCGATTGAGATTGAGATTTTGAGATGCTTATAAAAAAAATATAGACATTTGTAAATGCAAGTTGACAAGATATCAAATTATATTAAAAAATACTTTAACATAGCATATTCTTATCAAAAGTTCTAGTAAGATCATCGTAGGAAGACAATGATGACGGTTGAAGTGAGAGTGAATAAGGAAAAGATATGGTAAACAAAATAAGAGATTATAATATGTGCATTGTACCTGTCAAACTCAAAAGATTCTCTAAATAAATAAAGCCTGTTGCACAAAATTCCTAATAAATTGTACCACGAAGAAACTCATACCTCTCAAAGCACATGGTTTGACTAAAGCCTTTCAACATCTCTCTATGCACAAAACTATCCAACGCAAGAAATGTCATTACATAGATTCACTAAATTCTAAGGGCTGATGTTTGCATGAGTTGGATTCTTATAAATTGTAAGAAATGTGCGCAAAAAAAAAAAAAAAAAAAGCACCCAAAAGTAACTAAAATTGAAGATAGGAGCAAAGGCCAAGATGGATGAATGAGCATTAACTAATCTCTCTCTTTAGTGGAATAAGTTGAATAGAGTTGAAAATTAAATACCCCACGTTGCACTGGTAAACCAAATCTTAGAAAAGCCAATTCCCATATCATCTTCATTTTATATCCTTCACCACCTTATTTTTAATAATCCTTTTGTTAAACTCCATTTTAACATGAATTTCTAGGAATTCAAATCCATCTAAGCCAATGGGTCGAATCAAATATGAAAACTAAGAAAGCGTAGAAGGTGGAAAGTTGTACTTAACTAGCGTAGAAAAAACACCTACTTTCTTCCTTGTCTCTCCAATCTCAATTTAAACATGCGTAGTTTAAGATTCAACTAAAAATGCTTTGCCTTTCCATTATGTGTTTAACATGTTAAAAAACAGGAAGAATAATTACACTTTGAAGTTTTAGAACTTTGACTAATAGATAGCGTAAGGAAATGTGATAATAAGTAGCTAATAACCGACAGTCTATTGAAGTCAATATAAAATAGAGTATAATGCCAAGGATTTTATGTCGAGGTCAGCATAATTTATTAGTGTAATGAAAGTCCAATATGTATTGGAATCCTATTAATGTTGCTAGTCCAAGTGTTTCATCTGATCATCAGAATTCAGAGGACTGATGTTTACATGATTTTAATTCGTGAGATTTGGGTCAAATTAGAGTTCTGTCTATCCAAATTTCAAACTCCTTAGTCTCAACTCATTGTAAAACTTATAGATTATTTTACAGACAAATGATTTGCTTAAAATGCATAATTTCACTTGGACATCATTGGAAACTTTCACAACTCTTCTCCAAGCCAACCATGCCCCCATATTTTACAAGGTAAATTTGGTATCACATGTCATAAACTCTTGAGGCAATAAATTTGATGAGGCAAATAAGATATGGATGGAAGTAGTAAGGATGGCTCTAATAAGTACGACCCTATTCGAAGACTTGACTAAGAAAATATCAAAATGGAGAAATAAAACTCATGTACCAAACCATGACATAGTTGGAGCAAGGCCTTGATGACGAAGATGATATCATAAAACTCTTGAGAAACAAATTAGATTGGGTGAGTACAAATGAAGGAATCTAATTAAGCAATGGCAGATAAGGATTGACTCAAGGCCGATCTTATCCTAATATGAGTTGAGCCTACCATATGCTTAAAGTTTAACCATTTGATAAAAAAAAATGTGATTAATGAAAATGCATAAGATTGGGTTAATCATGTTTTTAATCAAACGGTCAAACTTTTGATGGAACCACATCTTACTAAAGAAAAAATTGAAATACCCCATAAAATTGGACGGATATGAGAGTTTTATTTTGTAAGGCCTGAATTTCCAAGGTGTTTTGTTGGTAGAGTAAAGTAAATTAAAATGAAATACAGTGTCAAATAAAGAAAAAAGAAAGATATCAAGGAAGTTGGTCGAACAAAATGACAAGAAATATATATTCTTAAAAAGCACGTACAAAATGACAAGAAATAGTTGCTTTTACTCCAAACTTCCTTCACTATTTTCCTTATTGATTTGACATTCACCCCAATGTACATACTTTTTTTCTATCATTGCCCGATGTTATACAGGCTGCACAAACCGGAAAACCGGACCCAACGTGACGGACCGATTGTTTGGTGTCCAATCGGTCCTCCGGCGGATCCGGTTTTCCTCGGCCGGTCTGGCCTTTTGTGTTCCGGTGACCGACCGGACCGTTATAAAATTTTTTTTTATTTTTTTTCTGATTTTGAGCCACCTGAGCTGAGCTAGCACATTTTTCACATGACATTTGCCTTTTTTTCTGTTGAAACAAAAAAAATTCTGGACCACTTTAAGTGTCCAAAGGTTGGACCGGACCGGACGCCCGACCGCTATAGTCGTCGGTCTTCTTGGGCCGACGGAAATCCGTCCAAAACCGAGGAATGGTCGATCACCCTAGTATACCATAAAGTTTAGATCATGTATCTGTTTTTTTCTTTCTTTTTGTCCCAGTAGTCTTCTTTTGCACAAATTTCAGATTTTTTTTTTTTTTTCAAAAAACCTTTAATAACTTCATATTTTGCCTGATGTGGCCCTCTGTGATTTGAGGCTTCACCGATGGTGATCCATACTCTCCTTGGTGGTTCACCTTCTTTCTAAAATTGGTATCACCCTGAGAACTTTTTTGTGGGGCCCACTAGGGGTCTATCTGGGCTGAACCCAATGCAAATGAAAAGATCTATATGGGACCACCCCGAATATCAAATTTGACCCCAATTCCATGCTCCTAACCCCTTCATCCATGGCCGACAAGTTCAGCGCATTCGTATGGATATGTAGTCAATGCAACGGTGTAATTTATTCTCGTTTATGTCAAACATTGGGGCGTATGACTATAAGGGAGCCTTGTCCATTTCATGGTTTAGATTGAGTGATAGGTAGCCCCCACCCATAGTCCTTTGCCATACATTTGTCCAACTTCCCTCTTTTTTTTCTCGAAAACTTACAAACAGAAATCTGAAGTCTAAACGCCACTTTCCCACATTTGAGCAGTCAGCTGCCGCCAATGCTTTTGGAGGAAGCTTTGAACCTGGGTGTTTGGCACTTTCCTAGAAGCAGTAGTGGAAGGCCCTGCGTTGCAGAGAGAGAGATAGAGCAAGTAAAACTACACCACTCTTCATTTAATTAGTAATTAATAATCAATTCAATAGCTTATATCTCTCTTGTTAATACAAGAGAAAATATGTAATTTGAGCAGATTGGAATAAACATGACATTCAAGATAGAGATACTTCTATTTGAATACTTTCTGAAAGACAGGTAAAACATTACTTTTAAACTAGGCTAGCCCAATACAACACATAGCAACCCTACAAGACAAGAATTAGGGTGAATCTTCAACAATTTATTGTCACACTGGAGACAAGGACCTTTGACATAAAGAAGTCTATATTAGTGAAGCCAAAAGATAAGAATCCCAAATTACCTGTTAACACATTACGGTTAAAGCTCTTTATTTGAGTGAATCTTAACTAATTTTTTAACTCTCATTTGAGTGAATCTTAACTAATTTTTTAACTCCCAATGATAGCTCAGTTGGTCTAGAACTATGGTTTGTATTAGGAGGTTAAGGGTTCGAAATTGTGCTACCACACTATAGTCATGAGAAATTTATTCGACTCCCTTAAACCGAAGAAATTAATCCGGACCAAATGTTTGAGACACTCATATATAAAGAATAAGAAAGAAAAAAAAAAAAAAAAACAAAGAGAATCCCAAATGTTCTTCCCTTTGTTTAGTTGATTATACAAAAGCATTAAAAGAAAAGGTCCCTCATGTAACATGTGTCATGCTCTGTCTTTTTCCTTGGTACCTACTTTTCAGTCGTGTGAAATATCCTTGCCTTTTATCAAGAAGCCTCATGAAGGTGCTGTACCCTCAAAATGAGAAGTTTTTTTCTATTTCTTATTCTCCTTCTTCTTCTGCCAAGAATGTCATTCCCACTACTGACAAGTTTTTTCAGTTTTTACATTAAATGTCAGAGTTGGAAACAACTTCTTTCTTCCCAATAAAAGGGCATGCTTCACCACTGCGCAAGCATGAAATTGGTAGTGAAAACATGAAGAGGGTGTTTACTGGTTAATATAATGTAATAAGAGAGATATTATAAGTGACCCACTATAGTAATCAGCCTTTTTTTTTTTTTTGTTATTTATATGTCCATTATTAATTTGAAGCATTCAGAGAAGGCATAATTATTAGGGGTCATTTGTCATTTACACATAAGTTATAAAATGGGTTATGTCTGAGTGAACGCGTGTATATATTTTATGTGAGTGTGTGCGCGTGTCATATATAGATGTACTAGTGATTGCCCGTAACTTAGTAAATGAGTACATCCGAAGGTTTTGATTTATTTAAATCTTTTGAATATTTTTCACAAGCTTCTTAAAATCCATGAAAAATTAAGATATGAGATTCTACATCCCAATGTTTAACATTGCTAAAAACACTATGAATAGTTCGGATCATGAATTGAGGGACCACAAAAGGGCAAAATATTAAATCTATTATTTTCAACTTTTTCACGAATTACTTGAAATCTATAAAAATCTAGATAATCGTATTCAATGTTTTGGGGTCTTTTTAATTCAATGAACAAACTAAACGGATTGGATTATAAATAGAGGACCCACATAAATGAAAAATAAATTGGATGATGAAGCCCACAATAGATTTTTCCTATGTAAATTAACAACACTTTTTTATCGATAGGGTGAGTCACTTCAGTACCTCTCAACATATGAGAATATTGGTGTAAATGGCCTCATTTACGCACTACTTTTAGACATCATTTACGCAATATATAAGATAATCAATGCAATAACTGTGATGAAGCATAACAATTACACGCGTCAATCATTTACATATGTAAATGACTGCAAATAAATGACTGGGGCTCTCTAAGATTTTCAAATGTGTGGTAGCCTTGAGCTTGAGCGAACTAGTTGGAGGCAAGGGTGTCCATGGCCCCACCAGAATTTGAAATATTTTCAGTATATTTACATATTCCCTCCTTTAATAGAGTATATCCCCTCCCAACCCCTATAAGAGGGAGTGGTAAGAAGTAAGGGTGCACAAAAATCCACTGATCCGTAAAACCGATCTGATTCGATCCGATCCTCGGATTTTTAACCGAACCAAAGGTAAACTGATTAGTGATAGATTGAAAATCTTGTAATCCGTTAGAAACTGATCGGTGATGGATCTCACCATCAATCCGCGGATTCAATCCGATCCGATTCATCGACATTAAATATAAATAAAAAAACTTAAGGCCTCTAAATATAAGTTAAGAAGTCTAAAAATAAAAGAAGAAAAAACTTCAAGGGTCAAAATGTAAGAGTTCAAGGTTTCAATAGATGGAGTGTGGTTTTTATGAGTTTAACAACATGTTTGGTTTTATTTGTTGATTAGATCTATTTTGGTTGTAATGTAGATAAAAATAGCTCTTTGTATTGATCAATAGGGTAGCTTCCGGGACAAAAAAATATATTTGTAATTTGTATTTTTTTGTGGATTGTTAGCTTGTATGTTGAAACTCTTTACAACATATTTGATATCTTTCTTTTAACATTAGATTCAACGGATTGAACGGATTAAACTGATCCGATCCGATCCGGTCCTCCACGGATCGGTTTTTAACAGCCACGGATTGGTGATGGATTCCAAATCCATCAATCCATAGGTAACGGATTGGTGACAAACTTAGCCTAATCCGCACCAATCCAATCCGTGTACAACCTTAGTAAAAAGTGTGAGGTGGGCTGGTGGGATATGGCGTTTGAGGTGTTGGATAGATTATAAAATGATCCCATACGCTGGTAAAAATATGGGCTCACGAAAAGGTAATCACCATTCAACACTTATTTTCCTTTCCTCCTTGGTAGAAAACCCACTTCTCCATCTCTTCGTAGAAAATCAAAATTCTCTCTATCTTGAAAAATTGATTTTATACATATATATATATATATATTAAATTTCACTATAACCCACTCGGGTATTTGTTCCTTCATATAAGGTGTGGATTTGATCTCCGCATCATATATTCAACACCCTAAATTTACTTGGTGCACATGTGTTGCGGAATCATGCTTGCCACTGAAAAAGGAAAAATTAGTACTATTGGCCAATTAAGTATTCAGGGACACCCTCATCAGGGGAAGAAAAGAGCATAAAGAAGAAACCCTATGCATAAATAAAATTGACCGGATTCCTCTGCTGATTTGATCCAATTCCTTACTATTAGTGGGCCATCATGACCTCACTTTTTCTTCCACTGTATGCATCCAAACAGGGAATCCGTTTCCATCCAAAAGGTCCAGCCAATGTCAATGTGGCACGGTGTAAGCGTACGAGGACGTCAGCCTCAACCAGCTCAACCTTTCTCATTTCCATACTTCTTGCCACCTCCTCCCCACGAAGCTACCCAGCTCCTGAGTTTGACTCGCTCGTGTCAGAAGGAACCCCTCTCAAGACCGCCTATAAAAGGCAGCATGAGAGAGGCGAGAGAATCAATACTCCTCTTGCATCTCCCACCCCATCAAGCTCCTCCAACACCTACTATTTTGTTGTTTGACTAAGATTCCATGTCAGCAATGGAAGGAGGAGTAGGAGAAGAGGAAAAGCACACCATTGTCAATGTAGAAATGGTAGAAACAGAGAGTATTACTCCAGAGGAAGAGAGAACACAACAAGTTCAAGTGGAACCCAAGAAGAAGCCATTCAACAGGCTTGATTCTCTTGAACAAGAGGCCAGCAGGGTCTCTGGAATGTCCAATGCTGCCAAAGTAATTAGAGAAACTCTATTATTCTCATAGGCTCTCTTTTTTTGTCTTTTCATATTTTGTTTTAAGTTTTTAAATCTTGTGAAGTGGGATCTTTAAATTTTGGAGTGTGGCAACTGGCAAGGCCTCAAGTGGGATTTGATTTTCATTTTTACTTTGAATCTGGAACTGGTTTTTATTTTTCATTTTTCTTGGAATCTGGGACTTGGGTTTTGCTCTATGAGAAGCTGGGTTTTCATTTTCATTTTTTCTTGGCATGTGTGGGACATGGGTTTTGCTCTATGAATATGATATGTTGGTTTTAGTTTTCATTTGATCTTAATTTCAAAGAATCCAGCTAATGGACTTTGGTCTCCCTGTAGAGTTTAGATTTTGATTTACTACACTGGTATTTTGTTCATATTGTTTCTCTTGTTCTTTTCTTTTCTCTCACTCTTCTACGGCTTGAGTTACATGGAATTTGGTTCCATTTCTTGGGAGTCTGATACAGAGGTTTGGATTTTATTTTTCTGGAATCTGGTGCATGGGTTCGGATGTATAGGTTTTGCTTTTCATTTGATCTTCACTTTTAAGAATCTGTGACATTTGTTGTGGGTCTCTCTCTTCTTTTATTATATCTGTTATTTTTTATAATTCTGATAAAGGTCTCTATCCAACCTCTATATTTGAAACATTCATTTTTGTGTGCATTTTGCCTTTTGAAATCAGGTATAGATATCCACTCAAAACTTTTGACAACTACAAGTAACCACCTGACCTTTATATTTAACATAACCCCCACTTGACCACCTAGTGCAAGTCATGATAGTGGTTATTAATTTCTCTAGCTTGATTTGGTTTAAAGTTGATATATTGACTTGGGTTTCATTGAGCCTTTCATATTAGCAGTAGTCACTTCTCATTTTGTAAAAATAAATTCAATATGTGGGTATTTGAACTTTCAAAACATCAGTTGATTTTCTCTAATTTTATTTCTACTGATGAGGATTTGGTGGGTCTTGTTTCATGTTTGGTTTCAGGCTATGTCCATTGCCTCGGTACTGCAGTTGGCTTTCCAGAGCATTGGAGTGGTCTATGGAGACATTGGAACTTCTCCACTCTATGTCTTCTCCAGCACTTTCTCTGATCGAATCCCAACTCAAATAGATGTCATTGGGGCCCTTTCTCTCATCATCTACTCTCTTACTCTCTTTCCTCTCATCAAATACGTTTTCATTGTCCTCTGGGCCAACGACAATGGAGATGGTAAGGATACTGCACCCTAATCTATCTATACATAACACTATATGCACCATAGTTTTTTGACCTGCTACCTACCAGGAGTCGATTAGGAAACTCAGTGAGTCGACCAGGGTGGTCATCAAAACCTTGTCCCAAGCATGCTGTGTGTGTTGCATTAATTTTATTTCACCATTTTAGGTAAAATCCTCATATAGGTTAATAGTCAAAACTATATATTCATAGCTATCAAGGCCACTGGTTAATAACTAAAAATTCTTAAATCTTATACCGTAAATATAAAGAATTAGAAAGTTATGAGAAAGTTCAACAATATTTAGGTTTTTTTTTTTTTTGTTTTCGTTTAAATATATTTTAAATCGGCCTAGATTGATGGAATAAGGATATGACAAAAACCGATGGATCATGATTTAGGTGCAAATTATGAGTTCTAATGTTTGTATTGATGTATGAGATTAGGACTTATTAATTAATTTATGGTCTTCTTCTAATCTTTTTGGCAATATGTTAGATAAAATACCTTAAAATATTCCAACCGACTCAGCCACAAGAGGACAAGTCAAGATCGAGTTGCGGGTCAACCAAACGCTAACTAGTTTTGAACTAAAACTTGTTTGTACAAGGTTTAATTTGACCCATATATTTGGTATGTGACTGGGTCGAGTCGACTCAGCTTGGCTCCTAGTCAACCCACTGGGTGGGAAAGCTGTGTCTATATCACTGTTCGGGAAGATAATTCCACTGCAAATCTTTTCTCCAAGAAGTAGTAATTCACCTTCTCGAAATGTTCTTGTTGCAGGCGGTACTTTTGCTATGTATTCCTTGATATGTAGACATTCCAAGGTGAGTGCAATTCCAAATGCACAAACAGATCACATGGATCTATCTGCATATAAGCTGAAGATCCCAAACAAGAACTTGAAAAGAGCTGAGAAGATTAAGGAAGCCATTGAGAGAAGCCCTTTTGCCAAGACATGTCTGTTATCAGTAGCTCTTCTTGGAACTTGCATGGTGATAGGAGATGGAATCTTGACTCCTTGCATCTCAGGTATTATTTTGAAAAATTTTCCTTGTTACCCACCACTTCTCTTGGACACTTTAACATGAAAAGAGTCTTTCCTTTCCTTTTCTTTTTCTCCCAATTCCATTGGAAATTTCAATTGCATGAAGAATATTCCATCTCTGTTTCTAAAAGATCCAAAAAAATAAATAAAAAAGGAGTCCTAGTCAACACCTTACTGCTCCAAATTTGAAATTACAATTAGGAGATTTCACACAAGAAACGTTAAAACAGAGAGAACAAAAGGGGAAAAGTTATAAGAAAGATAGATTGGGATTTGACAGCATATGAGCATGAATCATGCCATACTTGAGGAGCATAAATTAAGGTGGCACCCATGCTAACTATTGCTCTATTATTGTTGTCACTGTACGGTGTTCCAGTCCAGGTCCATGGTGGAGTCAGATCCGAAACCGTTAACGAGAAGATGGACCTGGATTCGATTCATAACCAATTTCTTAGATCCGAAACCAGAATCGGAACCATTAATGAGAAGATGGAATTAGTTCCGTATATGGTACGGGTCTAGATCCGGGTCAAGTATAGAATGATATATATATATATATATATAAACTAGCTAAATAATTTTAAAAATGCTAGCTTTTAAGAGAATTTTTTCGAAAATTGAGGTAATATGTCGGATCTCGGATCCACAGGTCGGAACCAAGGTGAACCCGAGTCTGGACCCGTTTAGGTCACGGGTCCAAAAAAATAGGACCCGGATCCATTTACTTATCGGAGCCTAAATAAGGATCCAAACCCGTTTATTAATGGATCGAAACCTCTGGATAATCAGAGAATCGGGAACCCATTTACATCCCTATTGTTCTATTGTTGTGGGTGGTCTTGAGTCTCTATTAAATGGGCCATGGATTGATGTAAGAAACAAGAAGTGGGTAACAGCCACAGCCAATGGAACCCAGCACCTCTGATGGCAGGGCTAAAGAATTTACAAAGGTCACTGCTATAAATCCATCAGTGGGTTCCACCTCCGAAATCCCAGCCGTTAAAAACTACTGTTCCACCTTGGATCATCTTTGGGCCAAATTTTACTCCAACTAGAGGCATGCTGTTGAGGTGACCACATCTATAACACATTTGTAGAACCCAAATCCAATCCAATTATAGAAATAGCAGTTATTAAGCATTTGAGATGTATGAGAAGACAGAAGGGTTTATAACTTGTTTAAACATTGATGTTGTTCTTTGGTATTGTTCTGTTGATTATGCTCTTTGCTTCCAGTCTATTTGATCAATTTGTTTGATTTATGTATTTTCATAAAACTTTTAAAATATTATAATGTTTTGTCTAGGCATTTTTAATGAGAACATCTGAGTAACAGATCATATGTCTTTAGAAAAATTATACTGGTTATCAAGTGCCTCTGCAAAAGGAATTATCAGGTGCATACAAATATAATGTCATGCATGTATTAATGTTTTGTAGTTGTACAACTTCATTTTGGAACACTTTTGATGAATTTCAACATTTGAAACTTGATGCAGTCCTATCAGCAGTAGGTGGAGTGAAGAAAATTGATGATAAGCTCACAACAGGTACTAAAATAATGTACTATACATCTGATTTTTTTTCTTTCCTTCTAGAGTTTATAATTTAATTATAATCTTCATATTTCCCTCTGCCCTGCAGATACTGTGATGATGATCTCTGTAGCGATTTTGGTGGTTCTGTTTTCAATTCAAAGGTTCGGAACTGACAAAGTTGGATACACATTTGCTCCGGCCGTCCTGCTATGGTACCTGTTTGTCGGAAGCATCGGTATCTTCAACTTAATCCACCATGACTCCTCAGTGATCAAGGCCTTCAACCCTGCCTACATATTCAGATATTTCAGTGGCAATCCAAAGGAGGCTTGGATTTCTCTAGGCGGTGTCGTTCTCTGTATGACAGGTACTAAATTATTATGCAACCCAAAATAATATCATGACATTGAAGTTCCAACTTTCAGCTCTTAAGATTTCAGTCAGAATCCAGTACCATATCTCCTATTAGTTGATAATTAACTGCATATTGGTTGGTTCTAATCAACCGCTAACTTTAATGACTAATTATGTTGCGCATGGTCCATGACAATAAATTGCATCATGTTTTATAGAATTTAGTTAGTCCGCAAAAAGTTTTGAGTAAAATTTATCAGACAGTTCTAAGTTAACAGCTCCCAAAATCAGGATTATTACTTACCGAACATATGTATTTTTTTTTCTTCTGGTAAAACAGGAACAGAAGCCATGTTTGCAGATTTGGGTCATTTCTCTGTCAGATCTATTCAGGTTTGGTGCAACTAAATAACTAATCAATCTACTTTCAGCTCAATTTTGCAGAAAGATTCGATAATAAAATAGAAATCATGTTCTTCAGCTAACCAATTCAGTATCTGATCTCTTTGATGCAGATTGCATTTACTGGGTTAGTGTACCCATGCCTCATATGTGCTTATGTTGGG